>JAPDSC010124577.1:809137-834948 GCA_026290005.1 Latrodectus geometricus | reverse complement strand
AGTTGTAATATAATCTATAAATTATGTATTATGATCAGAGTAAAGATGTTACATTGCTGAATGCATTTGATCTTCCAATATATTTAGATATCTCATGGCTATTTTTTTTACTCTAGAGGAACACAAAGACACTGTTTCATGCCAGCAGAATTAATCTCGTGTCTCATGATACTCCCACCAGTTCTTTGAACAGCGTGAGTGCAGCAAGATGGATTCAAGATATGGTTCGTTCAAATTCGATACCTGATTCCGGTGCAAAAAAAAAAAAAAAAAAGTGTCGAATCTGACCACAGTACCCATTTCCGATTCTTAAATGTCCAGTATCTTTTTTCATGACATTTCTGCAAGCAAACTCTTGCATTTCTGGAATACATGATTAGTTTTCTCTCATACAAAACCATTTGCAAGAATATTTTTAACTGCTGTATTAATAAACTTTAAAATTCTTTTCATAATTTATAGTATTTAAATTAAATTATATTAATGTAAAAACTTAAGAATTTGTAATTTTAATATATAGAATAAATTACTTATAAATTTTAAAGATTTATGTCATAATGAATAATATTATAAAACTATTGTAAAATAAATTATTTTACTCTCAGATCCAATATTCGATGTAGATAACTGCTATAAACTTAACATGTAAAAAACTTTTCCAGTATTTCTTTTGTGGAATAAATTATTCAAAAGCAATTAAAAAATGATTAATCATACTTCATACATTTATGAATCAATATTTAATTGTTCAATCCAAAGCCCTTTTTACATTAGTTTACAGAGCATATATTTATATTATTTGCATGATTTTCAATACTTTGACCCCAAACTTTTTTCTGAAATGAGTAATTATTATGCTATCTTATATTTAATCTAATAAAATAATGAACGAAAGCGTATACCCATTAAAAATATTGATGGATAGATTATTTGATTGTCTTAGTATGGAATGAATCCTATAATTCAGAACCTCTTTTTGAATTAATCAAATTTTAATGAAGATCCACTTTCATATGCTATTTTTGTGTGTTCGGTAATGTATTGGAAAACTAGATGGTGTCCTATTTTTGTGTGGCATATACAAAGAAGAATAATTATAATTAGGATTTTTCATAGATATTTTTTGGTTCCTACATCAATATAATTCTTCCTTCGGAGAATTTATGACACAAGGTAATTTGCTAGGAATGTTTGATTGAACCATTTTAAATTCATAGCAGAAATTATGAGACAATATATTGATCTTTTGGAATTACCTTATTTTATTATTAATGTATATACAAATACATTTCATTAGTAAAACTAAAGGCAACTTTTATGAACTGATTTTGTAAATCCATGTAAATTTTTTAATGAGGCCATTTAAAACGTAATTATGAAAATTTTTTATTGAAAATTCTTTTGTAAGATTTCTAAGATATATTATGAAAACCAAATAATAAATTTTGTTGAAGATAAATCATTTGCTGCAAAAGTTTTACTTATTGTTTAATCACACATTGGAATTAGAACATAAAATATTGAATAAAAATGGCATTCAACATTAAAATATCTAAAAAGGAGTGATTTAGAAAATATTTTTAAAAATTGATAACAAAAAAAAATATGTTTTATTGATTCAAAATTTTTGGTTATGGATTAAAAGTTTTAATATTATTATTTAAAAAGTTGTGTAAGCAATGCTATTAATGCGTTTTAATTTGTTTAAAAGCTTACATTTTTAACTTTTAAAGTTTCACTTCAAATAAATGCTGATTATAGAGTGATGAACAAATATTAAGAATCACAAACTCTGATTATAAATTTCAAATTAATAATATCTAAATAAAAATATTGAGTTACAATTAAGGATATCAACTTACATCTATAATGAGGGATTTAATAATCAATACAAGCAATTTTATTTGTGAAACATTATCTATTTTGAAGTAAAGATTATTGAACCAACGCACCAACAAAAAAAAGTGTTTATTATTTCCAGAATTAGAATATATATATGGAAACAAGTGTACAATAAGAATGTAAAGGAAAAATGATAACTTGTTCTTTTCCATTAATGTATGGCCTGTTATCGGTCTACGATTATATTTTGCAAATGAATATTAATTCCTCTGCAGCCTACAAACTTAAAATAATCTTAAATCATAGAAATAAGCTCAAAGTGGTAAATGAACTGTTTAACTGTAGCCAAAAGTCTTAATCAATCAGTTACTCAATGATCTACAAATAACAAAATAAAAAAGAGAGCACATAGAAATTAAAAATCCCAATGTGAATAAATATTAATCAACAATTATATCTTCGTATAAGAGCTTAAAGCCTTGAAAAAGTTTAGTTATAAGGCAATTCTATGAATTGTTTGTTTAACTATACAAAACTTATTTAGATTGTACAGAGCGCAGAACTTAATTGCTTGAAAAAAAAAATCACTGTTTATTATGTAAATATATAAAAAAATAATATAATCTTCGGTAACTGGAATGATGATTTAAAGATAATTGTGTAAAATTACACAACATTTTCATTGAAACTATCATTTACAAATTCTAGAACTTCAGTACAAAATTTCAAATGAATGTTTTTGATTTTGAAATCATATATCACCTCCAATAAAAACTGTCAAATTTTAAATTTTAAGACTAAAACAGTTAATTTAAATAACAAGAGAAAAAATGGTTTAAATTAAATGAAACAAGTATCTGCTGCTTACAAAATACACTATTTAAAATACTGAGACATTAAAAAGTAACAAAATCTATTTAAAAATTATCGTCTACAAGGTATTATGAAACATCTAAAGCAGACTCTCGTATTATATGAGTGTGTTTATTAGTAATAATTTGAAATTATTCATTTAAAAACAGCTTTTGCTTTATTTAAATAATATAGTTAGCTGTAATTCACTTATGATATAATCTTTTTCATCTGAATTTTCTCCAGGGCAAAATATATAAATTAAACTAACTCATTCCATTCGAATAAATTGAGTAATTGGTAAAAATTGAGTCTGTACGACATATGAAATTAGTGCATTTCATACCCAATAAAAATACATACATTAACTATTCAAATTAATTCTCAGCCAGAAATGTAATTATTTACTCAATTCAAATATATTAATGCATGAGTTTGAAAGCTACTTGTTACTTACAGACATGTTGTTCTTGTTATTTGATTTTATTTGTGTTCATTTGAGATATTAATTAATTTCTAAAGATTTCAAAGAGTAATACAAAATAAAATATTTCAATTATATATTTATAACCTTGATTTACACATGTTATTGTCATTATTTTCTGAAGTGAAATAGATTAATGAAATTAATTCCATTGTTTAATTGACTCATTTTATGGTTGAATCTAACTTTAAATTAAGATTTTAATCAAAGAAAATTTGAGACTAAGACAATTACAATGGGCTTAAATTTTCCAACTGGAATTTAAAATAAATAACATTTTCAGTAAATTTTAAGTGATTTAATTTTAAAAATGTTTGTGGTACGAAAGCTTATAAGAAATTCAATAATTGGTTCATATATCTCCTTATTATTAGTTTAATATTTTTTTTCGATATCTTCTTTAGACTGTAATCATTAACTGTAATCTACATTTAATAACAGTATATTTAAACTATTTTAATACATTTAAGACATATAAATGAAAACTATGAATGATGATTTCATACTGCTGTGAGAAGATATAAATTTATAAACTGTAATAAGAAGTAAAAACTATTAATAAATATTTAAAAGAGAAAACTATCTGCAAAAACATAGTGAGGTAATTGTTGATAAATGCTTAGATGTTTATGACAAATAATATTTGTTATATACATAACTGTATAATTAATAAAGATAAATACAAGTGTAATTGTACTTAATTAAATGCAATAAACATGCAATCTACAAAACCTTAAGAGTACAAAAAGCTAGACGAATAATTTTTACGTGATCATTTAGAAACATAATTTATGTAATTAATTCCACGAAATTATCTGGAAATATCATTTAATTATTTTCTCCTTTATGTATGTTTTACATATGCTATTTTGTAATTGTTGTTCTTTTGAAATTTCAGAATTTACGCTTTTCTTATGGGAGACATATTTATACATGAAAGAACATATTGAAAAAAAAGTATGATAAATTGTTTGAAAGCTTTTTATAATAAATTTTTTGCGAGAAACGCAAGTATACAAACTTTAAAAAAATCAACTTTATTTACATAAAACATTCAAATAAATTATTCTTTAGGCAATAAAATTTTCAGTTTCATTTACCGTAAAAATTTATACACAATTTGAAAAGAAATTATATTTTGTTAGTAGTGAAAAATTGTAAATTTAATTACAAACATTATATTTTGGGTAGTATTGCATTAGTCGAAAATAGTTTCAAAATGAATTTTTTTAATATGTTAAAAGAATAAAATTAAAATATTAAGGAAATTCTTTAATATTTAGAAATTCTTAAGCAGACGGAAAAAAACATAAAATTTTAAAAATTTTGAATTGTAATCATATTTTTGCTTTATTATAAATTTTTGATTATTTTCTGAAGTTTTTCTCTTTCACTTGTAATACATTGAATTTGCAGGTAGCATTTGCATAAAAAAACTATCACATCCTAAATCTGTGCTATTCTATACTTTTAAATTCTTACGAAATGGCCTCCATTAAAAACAATCCTTATTTAAAGTACACTTAGTCTATAATGATTATTTTCATTCATCAATAAAGATTTCAATGTTCTTTTTGGGAATTTCAATATATATGATAACTTTTATATTTCTTTAATAATATTTTGATAACTTTTATATTTCTTTATACTGGGCATGTTAACTATTATTTAAATATTTCATAAAATATTAGTAAAATTCCAATATTTCCGTGATTTATTCAGTTAATATCAGTATAAAATTTCAAAGACCATAAAGCAGCATTATGAAATTATATAACTATCATTATTTTCTAAATTTTTATTTAAAAAGTTGAAATTAATATTTGCTTAAATTTATTAAAATGATCTAAACTTGTTTTCCTTTAACGTTTACTTATAACAAAATTATATTTTCTACAACACTTAATTTTTTTTTAAATTTCAAAACTATTCTTTCATAAATGCTATATTTATTTTATAGTTTCCTAATATTATAAATATTTGAATATATTGTACTTTTATACATAGTTTGTCAAACATAAGTGCATAAAATTATAGTTTGTATAAAAATTTAAATAAATGTTCAGCATTAATACATTCAAATATCTTATTTTATTAAGAGCTTTTGAGAACCTAATAATAAAACGTCGTTTGAAGTCAATTTTAAATTACATTTTTGCTTCTACTTTGTTCAAAACAGAATCAATTATGATCTCTCTGTGTAAATACCTTTACATATAAAGCAAAAAGATAAAATTCGATTTCACTGGAGCTCTTTTTGGAAATATCTAAACTGCAAATAGAAAATCTAGAATAAAAGGGTAGGTAAAGGTATATTTTCAGCCCTCCTTTCAGCAGCCAAACATTTTATACAGCAATGAAAACCGTCGAACACGTTTGAAATTTAAGGTCGAGAGTGAAAAAAAGCAGGAGAAGTAATCTCAACTCAACTCAGGCATCAAAAATCACATATATTGTCGCGGATTTGAGGACTCTATACCATGTGTAGGCCATCATGTAAATACAAGAGAAAAAGTGATGGATATTTTTCTCCTTACGCCGTATCTTTCAAAGGGAGTTTTGAAGATCGGATTTTCCAGCACCTCTGGATGCCCAAGAGGTAGTATAACTTTACTCTAGGGACTGCTGAAAAAAGCAGAGACAGGTATACTTCTTTTATTCGCGCTGAATAAGAAATATATCTTTTTTTTCTATTCCCTTCTCTTTCTTTTCCAACCTTACCCGTTTTTATTATCTTTCATGTTTGCGCTGCTTACACGTCATCCGCGAGTATCCAAACGCAACGCTGCACTTTTGTATATCGGACAGCATTTTTTTTATACTTTTCTTAAGTGGCGACGTTTTTTGTGCTGATAACAGCAAAACAAATTATCCTCTTTTAAAAATAAATTGTTTTGTAAGTTTAATAGGTTTTTTTTTAGTGGATGTACTTTTCTATAAAATTAAATGTTAACATTATCCTGATTTTTGAGTGATTTGAGTTAAAATAAAGAATTTATTTTAAACGAAATATATTAATTTTGGTTAAAATCTAGTAAATTTTAAGAAAAAAATATTAAAAAAAATTTCGGATGATGATTCAATTCACAGATATTTTCTATTACAAGAAAAAATGGAAAAATATAAAATTTAAATATAGCTTTTTCTTCCCTGTTTTGATTGAATTCTTAACAATGTTATTTTTAAAATTCAGATAAAATTTTGAAAAATCTGTAACATATTTCATTTATTCAAAAATTTTATTGAAAACTTTTGACTTTAAATAAGAACCCTTTAAGAATCTAAAAATTTCTTCCATTAAATTAGCTAAAAATATTTGCATTTATTTTATAAATTATAAAATGGCTATTATGTATATAATAGTATATTAATAATGTGCATGAGAGAAATTGTATAAGTGTCAATGTCAGATAATTAGATTTGAAATTACAGTCATCCTTATATCAAAATAAATGAAATTCTTTTAAATATTTCTGAAAATTAATAAGGAAACATTTATATAACAAATATTTCAATATGAATTATTTATAATTTTTTTTTTACAAAACATAACGTTTTATAAAACAAATAATATTTTAATTTTTCATATATTAGTTGTATGCATAGCACAATTCAATATAGATAACAAAATATTATACTGTAATATGAAGTTCAAATTGAAACAATTTAAAAATTGTAATTTGAAGAAAATGTTCTAATAAGGATATAATATATTCTAAGTACATATACATACTAACTTTTATAAATATATTTTACTTAACTTACATATTAACCTTAACATATTTTACTTTTATAAATTATTCTGAAGGCTTCCGTTTAATTTTTACCTACTGATCATATAAAATTTGTTCTTATTCAGAATAATAAAAATATTCGTCATCCAAACTAATTCAGCATTTGAAATGGAAATTTAAAAGTTAATTTTGTTGAATTTCATCAATTTTGACAAAAAAAACCATTAAAAAATTCTCGAAATATCTAAAATATGCTTATCTAAACCTTTTAAACCTTACCTTAACCTTTTAAAAGCGTTTATAATTTATACAGTTGACTAAGTGCCTCTATATTAATTATTTAGCAGCTACAAATAAAGCTAGTTAAAATTATTTAATATAATTATATTGAAAAATTACAATTCTAAGTAATTAATAATAACCACGCAAAAGGAAATGATTTAAAGCAATAAAAATTTATAGAAAAAATATCGAAAATATGCTTATATATATTACTAAAAATCTTAGTGAAAAATGCATTAAATAAATTTAAAAATTTGTATCACTAAGCGAACTTTTAATTCGCGTTCTTAAAAAACAGCATCTTTTAGTTTAATGTGGGATTTTTTGCAGAACTTATTACTATCTTCAGTAGCATATTTCTTCATCCTTTAGATTTTAAAATGTTTTTTTTTCCTTTTCAGTGTAATTTTCTTCCTAATGATTTTATTTTTGATCTTCAAGTTTCATTTCATCTTACATTTCCAAGAGAAATTTTACAAAATCATTTGAGAATTTTTAACGTAGCTTAACACATTTCTCTTAATGTGAGTGCCTGTTAAAATCTATAGCATTTGTTTGTATCACAGAATTTTTCCTCCGAAAAAAGATTTACCAAAAGTAGATTCTTTAATAAAAATCCATTTGTTCACTGATTCAGCAGCTGTTATTGCTACTTGAAAATGAGAAGCATTATGTACACTGTGTCAAAAAACATGATATTGTTGATTGTTACAAATTGTATTAAAAATCCGTCATGTGTCTGCAATAAGAATCTTAGAAAGAATGTAAACTTAAAACTCTTTTTTCTACTTTAGAATGCGTGTTAGATTAAAAAAGTTCAAATAAGAACTCCCAAAATAACTTTCAAGATTTCGTTTCTATGAAATCCTTTCTAAAAAAACTCTGAGAATATCAAGCAAAATATTAAATTTTAATTTTACCTAGTGTAAAGACAAAAAGTGATAACTAGTAACAACAAACACTGAAAGAATTTATATTTTATGTAACCCAATCAAGAAATTTATTTAGTTGAATTTTTTCTAATTTATTTTATTTTTATTCTGAATTTAAAGAACTTTTACACAATTCTTTATTTCATTTTCATTTAAAGTTAATGTTAAATCCATATTGATATCTGAATAGTTTTCAAAATATTTATAAAGTTAACTGATAAGATTTAATGCTATGACGAAAAAATGTTGGGAACTTTTAAAATTTGGAATACTGATACAGAATATAAAATCAGGATTCAAAAATTTAAGGTAAAATACATAAATGCATTTTACTTTACATTTACAATCAAAATTTTGAAATAATAATATAATTGATTACATACACAAAAAGTTGTTTGTCAAAGATCAAGACTAAAAATAGAAATGTTTTCATAATATTTTCCGAGTCGTTAAATGCTTTTATATATTTTGAATTTTATTTTTAAATCTGTTTTAGATTACCTACATGCAGTAATTTTACAAAATTTTAATAACAACATCATAATCATGTTTTTAAATAATAAATTCAAATAATATTTCTAAATTGTATATATATATATATATATATATATATATATATATATATATATACAATTTAGAATTATCTATATATACTTAAAGATAAGAGTAAAAAATATACCAGGATACTTGAAATGATTTGAACGAATTATATCTCAAGCAATATACACATGTATATATATTCTATAATTTTTAATCTTAAATTAATATATTCGCTCTATTTGGGCATATTTTTTACCTATTAAGAAAATTAAATTTTAGAAATGAGACACTTAAATATGTTTTAATTTTTCCAGATGTTATAAAATAAATAAATATATTTAAAATAATTTAATCATAATATTTATTAACGTAATATATATTAGCATAATATAAAAAAAATCTTCTACGCATTTAATCTTGATTAACTTTGATCAAAATTCTCACGGGAGTTCAAAAACTTTACTTGCCAAGAAAATTAAAAATGCAGAATTTATCAATAACTAAATGTAATGAATTGTTCTGTGAAATAATTTGTTCTAAGAAAGTCTGATTTAATAAACTAATAAATTATATCTTTTAAAATGTAATATTCATAGAAAAATTTATATTAAAATTTTAATAACATAACATAATTAAAATAAATTACAGTCCATATGCTATAAGAATTTAATTATATACAATTAAATTCTTATAGCCATCCAGAGTTTCTTATTTAATCTGGTGCTTAAAGCCAACATAATATGCAGATCATATTTGCTTCAATTACATAAATATTCTATATATTTTTTTATAAAAGTTAAATGCAACGCATTTTATTTTACTCTAGGATAATATAAATTCCCATAACTAAGGATCCATAAAATATTTTACAGAAGAAGTGGATTTTTATATTCATTTCTATTTTTAACCTGAGTATAAAACCTAAATGCTTTTATAGAATACTAAATATCTTTCGAAATCTTATACACATACAAATTGACCTTGTTCGTCACTTATTTTCTTTATATATTAAATAACCTCTTTCATTTCAAAATGTTTATAATCATTATTCCAAAGTTAGGAATCATAAGTAAAACAAATTACAATTTTTCAATTTTATTTTAAAATTTTGCTGCATAAGATAATATATTTGCAATTAAATTTATTAATTTTCAAATAGTTTTAGTTTTTATTTCACAAGTTGTGTGGATGAAAATTAACTGTAAATGATACATATGAAGACTTCATTTAGATATTTTTAATTTGCTTGGTAACTCCTCAAGACTCATAAATCCAGAAATTCATTCATTCATTTTGAGACTTAGTGACATACTTATTATTTTTACCCTCAAAAGAACTTCAACTTTATTTTTTAGGTTAATATAACTTTTTTGCAGAAATTGTGAAAGTTTTATCAGCATCATAAAAAAATTCAAGTTTTCGTCGTCAAATATTTTTAATACTTTTAAAACATATTTGTAAAAAAATAAACCAAAAATAATGTTAAGATTTTACTAATAGAATTATTATCAAGATGGAAAGGAAATATATTACAGCATAAGTTTATGTTAAAATTATTTTCTATCATAGATATATTAAGGATACGTAATTGATTCAATAAATTTAAAATATTTTTTATTTGCAGTATTTTACTTAATTAAATTTTTAAAACTAGGAATTTACCATACAAAATATTTACATTACAGCTAATTTTAGACTATCAATATATTTAAAAGTTTAGCTAACTACTTTTAAAGATAAAGGATTGTGAAAAAAATAATGTAAAATAAAGATTTTAAAGCTGGTACTTTTTCCATATTGTTTAACTTCGTATTTTTAAACTTCATTTTGTAAAGGATACTTTTTTCCAATGCTTTTAATGAAGAAATATAACCCCTAGCTCATCACGGTGAAAACAAAACTTCTTTTGAAAAAGCGACTAAGAAGAAAAAAAAGTGTAAGCAACTGGGGAATTACATATTTTTTCAACATCCCTCAGTTTCAATGGCCAATTAATATCGAAGAAAGAGTAACTTTATACCAGAGCTTAATATGGGGGAACTTTTAAAACTTTGTGTCACGGGGAGGAAATTTCTATTTTTTAAATCTCATTTGTAATAGATTTATAAAATATGATAACGTACAATATTTTGTGCTTTATATCTGTCTCGGCAAATGTAAATAATGCATTTTTCATCATAGGATTGAGAATAACTAATAGTAATAAAGAAATTTTAATTGAATAATCTTTTTTCTGAGGATTTTACTATATTTCTGTTTACATATGGTTATATTTTTTTGCACTTTCAATGGAGAGACTCTTTTGATTTTTTTTTCTCAAATGATTATTTACATGATCAGAAATTCTTTTAACTTGCATATTTTTTAACAACGTTTTCTTTTTTATCCATCCTTTCACAAGCTTTAATATTAATTTTAATTATTCCCCTTTCCAAATTGAACATTTACTCTGAAAGTAAAAAGTTGCATATGTATAATGCAATTTATTTTTTATTTTGTATAAATTTGAATATAAGTAATTTTAAACGAAACACATATTAAATAGATATGTTTTGAAAGAAATTAAAAAAAAATGAACACAATATTTATAATCTCAATAAATGTAAAAGTGATCAACATTCATACTTTTACAAAACTAGACTAATAGGCGGTAGTAAATATCAAACTTGTTTATGCATGGCTAACATATAACATATATATATATATATATATATATATATATATATAGCAGTACATATATATATATATATATATATGTACTGCTGAAAGGTCATACTTCTTACCAACGCCTCTCGATATTGCTGGCTGTGTTGGTTTACAATTTCAAATTTCATTATGTTCTTATTATTTAAATGTTGCAAATATAATTCCTTCTTTCTATTAAATTATAAATAATATATATTCCCACATACATATACATATATGTGTGTGTATGTATATATGTATGAATAAACTGTTAAAGTTTTGTAACTTAAATGTCATAGCTGTACGTGCAAATAATCATGGTTTTTTGAAAAGTTTCTATAATTGTGAAAATCCAAGTTATTTTAGTAATGATTACAATTTTTCAATCATTAAGGGAATTTACCTGTTTTGGTTCATAATTAATTGCTATACTTTTTTTATTTTCTCAATAGAGATTTACATTGATTAGTAGTTATAAAAAGTACTTTTGTCAAGAAATAAGAATGTTTCGAATTTCAAAACTGTTAGTCAGTTGACAGTGATGATTTTGCAATGTTTCTTATTTACATTTAAAAATTGTCCAATATTCTCGTATTTCAAAACACAAATTTCGTCAATTTTATTTCAAATAACCTCTCAGAAATAATAAAAAAAAACTGTGCATACCATAGTAGTGCTTCGTATATTTTTTATTGTTAAAGTTATCCATTAGACAGCTTAATATAATATATCAGGATATATCTTTATGTGTATTTGATACCTATTTTTAAGATAAGGCTATTAGGAAAATATGAAATTGAATAGATTTCGTAACCTGCATAAGAATTTACATTCATATGTAAATACTAGTTTAGAATTATAAAAGTCATGAATTTGATTTAATAAACTGATTTTATAGAATTATCCTTTTCTGCATCTCTTTCTTATTTTTACTCAAGTACATAATTTAAACTACTAAATTCCTTTCAAAAATCTTTAAGAAATATTTCTTAATTTTCATCGCCTTTCAAACAAATACTTATTAAAATTTTCTTTATAAAATAAATCAATTACTTGAGGTATAAATACACATTCTAAAAACTAATGATAAAATAAATGTGAAATAAAATGAATATTTAAAATAATTTTCCTACGAATATGTCGCTTGAGAAATAAATTTTATTTTCTTATTTTTGAAATGTTGCCAACGTAGTACAACCGACGAAAATCAAATATTCAAGCACTCAGAATCATATATGATGAGGAAAAAAATTCCCATTTTCATTTTCCTGGAGTATATAATTGAATTACAAATTTCCAAATAAGATTCTTCGGAAAGCCAAGGAAGGTTTAGTTATTCTATTCTAATCTTCTATTCCAGTGTTTTTTTCTTCTTTTTCATACGAAATTATCCATTGCAAACTGTTGCATTAGACAAAAGGAAAAAAAAGGAACAAAAGCACATTGGAGAAGATTTCTTTATCTTTAGTTATTTGAAGAGAAGAGGGGGAGAATTAAAATAAAATATTTTGTCGACTCTTCAAAAATCAAAAAATAATAATTTCATCGAAAGCTGATACACTTTGCCGGGTAAAAATCCTCCCCTAAAGCTAGCATTCAAAAATAATTAATTATCTATGAACAAATGATGTTGTTAAGTGTTGCTACATGTTCATTAAAACTAGCTACATGTCCTTCTGAACGATAAAAAAAAATTAGTTTCTCTTTCTAAGAAAAAAAGTGCACTGACGTTCTCTTTTCGTTTAAAACTGCGTGAAATGCATGAGCCAAATTGAAGCTTCACTTGGTTTTGCATATGCTTAATTATGGGGAACGAAATTGAGGTTTCTTTTTACCACTGTTTTTTACTTCTTTTTTTATGAGAGGCGTTATTTACACATGAACTCTCGGTCATTTCGCCGAAGAATTTGCAAGCATTGAATATTTCTTTTAAAAGCGAAAGATGCAAAAATTTTATAAAATACCCTCGAGAAGATATTAAAAATGTGAACTAATTAAAAAACATTGTTTCAAACAACAAAAAATCTTTTAATTAACAGTACAATATATTCTTGAAAAATGCTGATAAATAAATATCAACAAAAATATGAATTGAAATATTATATTTGTTTTAAAAACTCTTATAGGAAGAGAGAGATAAACACTCAAACAAATATTTAAATTTATATGAAGTAGAATATATTTTTGTCATTTAACGATCATTTTTTACTCATAAGAAATAATACTACAGACAGTTAAAGGTGGTTTCCATAACACTACAAACACCCACTGCTAAAGCGAGAATTGAGCCCATAAGCAGTTGAACTGAAGGCCAAAACGAAAAAATTAAATTTCCAACTTGCCTTAGCCTATATTTCAAAAATAATATGTTAAAAAGAATCCTTAGTAATAAATATAATTAAAGAAATACAAAATTCGCTACAATTTTTTCTGAGATTAACAAAAATTTGTTGAAACATAAACAAACTCATCATAAGGACTTGCTTAAGATTGGTGAAATAAAATTCTTATCAGTTAAAAATAATTTTATTTAAATAACACATGAAATAAAAATATATACTAATTAATTTCTCTATTGATAAAATAAAACAAATTTAAAAATTTGTGTACATTAATTTGTTTGCATTTGCATTAACTGTCTAATCTTTAGAAAAGAGTAATTAATAACAGATACTCATTTATTAAATTATATTTATGAAAAATTTTTATTAATGATACTTTTATGTTTAACTAACTATGCTTCTCAATCTACATTTTAATGCTTATTTCGAAATAAATTGCTTAATAAATTTTAGTTACAAATAATGTGAATTAACTCTGCATCAACTCATGCATTTAAATTAAATATTAATTCTACTCTACAATTAAATTTAATCTGATAAAAAATGTGCAATCATCTGGAACACGATTTCGATATGTAAATATGAATAAATTAGAAAATAAATTTTGAGAAAATATAAGAAGTTTCGAAGAGTATACTCTGAAGTACATTCTTTCGAACAAATAATAGAAAACGCAGAAAACAAGTTCACCGTATAAATTTAATTAGTTGAGTAGAAAGTTTGAATAAAATTGTTCACTATATTTAGAAACAAAATATTAGAATTATTCTATGCAGGCAACTAAGAAAAAGCAAATAAAAGCCATTTTCTAAGAATAGATGTGAAATATATATAACTTTTTTACTATATATAGATAGAGCATCGTTTTATTATATTATTGTGACTATAAATAAAAACTGTTGATAAACGAACAATATTCAATAAAATAAAAATTAAATATTTCAATTATATAAATTTTATTCTTGATTAACTGTGTAATAATGAAAGATACTGCTTTTGTGAATATTCTGATTGCTTCTAATGTTTTATTTTTATTTCTAAAATTATTCTCTCAACAACTTGGAAACACTCAATTAACTCAATTAAAACACTCACTCAATTAATTTGAATAAACAGATAATTAACAAACATGTTTAAAACTTAATATACATCTTACTTTATATAAAAATCATTTTAAATATCACCTTTTATATTTGGGATACATTAAAAACTAATAAATTTGAATTTCATTAGCAGTTTTCTAAGTTAAAATTAGATATTTTTATGTAATACTTTTAGATATGTTTGTATTTAAACATTTTTTTAATTTCAGCATGTTTTAGAGAATAAAAATTTCCTAAAATTCAAAAACAATATTGCCATAATTGACTACAATATTTTGAAAAAATATTTGAAAATGAAAATGTTATACTCGTGTAAACACATTGATATATATGTAAACTATTATTATCAACTATATAAGCATCATTATAATAAGACTTTATCAAAACACTTTACACAAAATACAATGCACAGTTAAAAAATTTAATTAAAAATTCAACAGATTAATCTATTATAAAGCTAATTAATTCTGAAAATTGCAATATGAAATGCTAAATAAATTAATTATCTTAAAACAATGAAATAATTTAATTTAATTGCGTGACAAGTGATGCTTTGATTTGCTTTTTATTATATTCCGGAATTAAAATATTCTCCTCTCATTCAGCAAATTTTCTATTTATTTTAAAACGTTCCCCGTGTTTGTGACAACACAAAAAAATGCAATACATTTTTATTAAATAATTTTTTTAGTGTTTTTCAATACCAATTATAGTTTATTGAAAGAATCATAATTTAATTAAGATTCAAATTGTTTCACGAATTAAATGATTTATTTTCCTAAGATCAATTACTTATAAATTCTTCGAAACTATAAGATTGAATAGAAGAATGAATGTACATTTTGAGATAATTATTTTGCATTAATTAGAAAATTGAATGAATTAATTGAATAATTGAATTTATTAATTAAAAATCTCGTTTATGCGTTATTAATATGTAAAACCACCTTATAGATGGAAATATTTTTCTTGGAAAAACCTATAAGGATAATCAGCTTACGTTTAGAATTTATTAAAGCAAGTTTTTATTGAAATTTTAAGAAGTTATATCCAAAGTTTTACTTTTTATCTTTAGTTTTCTGCTATTATTTGAAGGTTTATCTTGATTAAAAAATTTTAAACTAAACTGTTTATTATTTAATTTTCTTATTTTATGTTGAATATCAAAAAATTTCTGATTCATTTTAAATATTGGATCTTAATTAAATATAAAATGAGGTATATATGTGTATATATATGCACAAATACATACACAAATATATATACATTTTACTTACTTTTATACTTTTTAGCTATACACTATCATTTGTAGTATTTGTTCATAAGATATTTATAGTGAATTCCATATTTTTGGAAAAATTTAAAATTGTTATATTTATAACTTATTTTATTTATTTCTTTTGTCATAAAAAAGTTTATTCAGTGCATGATGGAACAATCATATGAAAATGGAAAATTTTATTGGTAAATACAGAGAAAAATTTAGGAAACTATTTTTTATGAGAATTTCTATAATAAAACAAGCTTATGTACTTTTAATTTGTAATTTTTGCCATTTTAGACCTACAAATATTTTGCCGTTTTAGACCTAAGCTTGATTTATTTTAAAAATATTAATGTACCAAATTTTTATAAAAAGTGTAGACTAATTGATATTTCAACAATATGTGGTTTAAACCAATAAAAATTTCGCTTATAATTACTTATTTACATAGAATAACAATATGAAAATATGGTATAACGAATTATTTACATGATATATCTCCTAAGTATTGCCAACTGAATGAATGTTTCGAAGAATTTATTTATAAATAAAAAGTACGTTATATATAAATCCATATATAAAATCATGTGAAAAATCCATATATTGAATCCCAATTATTACACCTCAATTATTGTTTTCTTTATTTGAAAATTTAGACTAGGTTAATATTATTTATTCCAAAATATATTAAATTTTTATATGTGTGTACGTGCAACATATATTAGCGCCAGTGAAATGAAAAGCTTTTTTTTTTAAATGATGCTAAGAACTCAGTTTTTAAGATACATGGAACTGAATGTATCAAAGCATATTTATATTTAAATAAAAGAAAAGCACTGGTTATTTGTCATAGAATAAATTACTATTATTTTCATTAATAATACATACTCAAAAATGCATTTCTGTATATTTTTATTAATCTAATCATATTTCTTTAAAACCATATTAATTACCTCGCATATATATATATATATATATTCTTAGAAAATATATTATAACAGAAGTAAAACTTTTATTAAATATTTGATAAGAAAAAGGGATAATGAAGTGAATTTAATGGGATAAAACTTATGTAACGACAAACGTACAGCAAATTATACGTTAACAAAATTTGAAAAATTGTGAAGTAATTTAGAGCTATGATCGTGTGAAAAAAATCAATAAAAGACATCTTAAGGAAATATATAAATCAAAGTAAAAATGTACAATTAAGAATAATGCTATAAACTCAGAAAAATAAATAAATATAAAAATATTTATTTAGTTTTCCTGGAAAAAAAAGGAAATAAAAAAATGAATGTAACAGAAAAGGTGGAAAAAAGTAGTTTTAAAATCATTTGTCTAAGCATCCAGAAAATAAACTAATAGATATATAATTAGTTAAAATATCTTTTATAATGAATTTGTATATATATAAAAAAAAACTAAAATTTATTACTTGACAAAAAAACGGTGTAAAATAAGATTTTTCTCTGAAAACTCTAACGTAATTAGTTATCGTCACACTAGAAAATACAGCATTTTTTATATTTCAAATTATTGCTGTGCTTTGATGTTTTTATATTTCTTACAACATCAATTTATTTAACTTAGTTTTGATTTTACATTGGATAAATAAATTTATACAACAAAATTCTCCAAAAATACTTCTAAATTTAGTGTTAAATGCTTAAACAAAAGATTTTTTTAATCATCGGGTAGATTTTACCTATTTAATATATATATTAATACTTGCTTTAAAACCATGCATTGTTTATTAGTGCTATAATGACATAATGATATAATGATAATTTTCAGTTTTTTATTTCCTTTCACTTTTGCTGCTTTTAATATTTCTGCCTTATAGGTTTGTTTCATATGAATTGACTATAACTGTGTAATCCCTTGTACCGTATTTTTATTCCTTGTTGATCCATACTGCTACTTTTAAGTTGTTATCTTCCTAAGTTTTTCTTTTTTGAAAGACCATCGTAATATTCCTTGAGTGTAAAACTTATATTTTCCATGCTCTTTTATTTGCTACAATCATACATGTACAAAAATGTTTCCTTTTTATAGTAGTATATATCAAGTTTCTTAATGTATTATGAGCAAAAATAAATAAATAAATAAATAAAATAATAAATAAAATAATAATAATAAAAATACATTATTATATAGTTTATCGGTGGATTTTTTTTATTACTATTCGTTTATTTCATGATAACTAGTATCAGTACTATATCATCCTATATATAACTAGTATAAAATGTATATCATCCTTCTATGAAAAAAAAGTGTATTACAATGTTATTATTGATATTATTATAAAAATCAATTTGTTGTAAAACAATCGTTTTTCATTTATTGCATTGTGTATTGTTAAAATGAAATCGAGGAAAAGAATCTTTCTAATAATATTGTTCTATTTATTATCTTTTTTAAGAGAAACAGAAAGATTTTACATGAAAAATAAATTACTTAAGAACCTGTAGGCATAACTGAAAACCTTTTTAAACAGTTACGGTTTAACAAATATTCAAAAGCGTTTAACAGCAATAAAAAATTTAATACAACACAATAGTTATAAATAATTATTTTAACTAGACAAAAAAGTCATTTAAATTTTACATTGACAAGTATATATATTAGTCTTTTTTATTCTGATTAATAGATAATAAAAGCATTCACTGAATTCATATACATTTTAAAAGCATATTCTAATTTTTAAATAAGGATTTTTTTGTATTATGTCTTAAGTTAACATAGACAAATACAATTGATTTATCAATCTCCAGAATTAAATGGAAAAAATAGTTTTTCTACAATCGACGTTTAAAGAATCTGTATTTAAGAATAAAATAACTTTTTTTACTAACGGTACAGTAATTATATATGTAATAATAGTTCACTTTGTATTTTCTTTAATACATTCTTTATTTTCAAGGAGTTTTTTTACAAAAACACCTAAGATTTTATAGAATTTTTAATATATTTTGTATCATAATCAATTCTGTAATTTTCAATAAATATCTTCAAAATTATAAAAAATGTTTCTATTTGAATTAAAAATTCAAATTATAATTTTATTTATTACAAAATTAGGTTGAAATTTGTTTTTCTTTATTACATAGTTTTTTTATTTACTTTTATCTAATAATGTACATTTTATCAGTATTCATAAAATCATGTTTTATCTATTAAAAATAGATAAACAATCTAATTATGAAATAAAATAGATAATTCTAACCAAAGAGAAAAAATAAGAAGAAATCAGTCACAAAAAATGTGAATTGAAATTCGTAGGTTTAAAAACTTGTACTTATTTGCAAAATATTATTGAATATTCTATTAAATTATTGCAAAAAGAGTGCAAAATAATTTTGAAACCAATACTTGATCATCAATTAAATTAAATCATTTTTACAATTAATAAAAATTAAACTTCTCTTTTATTCAAGAATCAATATATTTATGTTATAATTTGAATACATCTTTAACGCTTTCTTTAAAAATAAAATTTCTTTGAATATTTTATAAACTTAAATTTAAAAAATGGTTGTAAATTTAAAACAACAAGAATAAAATTACTTGGTAAATTTAGAAGAAAATAAAACTATATAAATTTTTCAACATTTTCCGAATACTTGAAGATCTGCAGTTACTACGTATTTTAATATAGGCTATTTTAAAAAATTTGTATGAGGAACCATTTTTTATGGAGTTAAAATTTAAGTATGTAATATACGACAAAATTCAAAAATAAACATGAAAAATGTATTTCTTGCTTTTTAAACTTTAAATGTATATTTTTAGTTGTGGCTTAAGGGGTATTTCGTTCATATTTTCCAATACAAATACAAACTGAACTTGGCATTGATCGTTTTAAAAATAATATTCGTCATGGAGAGCTTGTGTTAGTATTTTGCATTAAACTATACATGCAGACATTGAATAATGTTTCTAGTAAAAGAACTAAAGGGGTTAAAAGAAGTATATTTCATTAAATATTAATTTAATGAATTTTTACTTTAAAAGCATTTCGTTTCATTGAAACTCTACATGCCATAAAATATGTATGTGAAATAACTTACATTTATTTCTTTAAAAATTCCTAACTCTGCACATATGTTGTTCAATTTATTCTTAAATTAACAATGTAGATGTAAAACCTTTTAGTTACATGAATTTAAGGAACATGCTTTGATAAGTATTGATTTTTTTAAAGCTATCAATATAAAAATCAATTGTGATTGAGAGTATTTAGAGACTACAGCAAAAGAAATACTCTTTATGATTGACCCTTTTCTCTTTATTAAGTCCTCAGCAGATAAAATATTATTATTTATCTATTATTATTGAAAATGCATTAAACAATTAGTTAGAGTTTTAAAGTATAAAATGGTAGTCTCCATTTTTTTTTTTGCTGAAAAAGTATTTATCAGTTGAAATGTTTAATTCCAAAGAAATATAAGGATTGCTTGATTTAATGTAATTAAAATACTCGCATTCATGGTTACAAGAGAAACTATTATACAGATTTTGTATTGAATTTTAAAATACAAATGGTAAACGCTTTAATCTGGATGATGCTCATGCTCTAATTTTATTTAACAAATCTTTCACAAAACTATTTTCAATATGAGAAATCGATAAATTATAAGGCCTTTTAAAAATATTTATAAATTGATTCTGGTCAATTTAAAACTTTATACCCAGTGACGAATCTTATAGCCAGGTGTAGTTTAAGATTTTATAAAATTTACTCATGTTGGTCATAAGATAAAATAAAAAATATCTTCATTCAAAAAGGAAAAATGCTTAGTAACAGTTAATACCGCTTTTTTACCCAAAAATGCTTTCAAAATAGAAATGGGGAAGAAAGAAAACAAAAAGACAAAAACAGGAAAAGAAAAGAGAAAATGTCTTTAAGAATAAGAAAATATCTAAGAAAAGTAATGCGCAGAAAGTAAAGGAAGCAAAAGTAAAAATAAAGTAGCAATATTTGAAAATGACCAATCGGAAGGAAATTCAAAGAACCAATTTTTCATGATGAAGACGATAACGTTTGTTGCCTAGAGTATGGATAATCTTTCTGGAGAGCCAGATATAGTGGGACATTTGTTAAGAATGTTGGTGTAAGTTCTGCTGTACTTAAGAAAATAGTAACACTATTCTTTATGAATACTATTGCCTGGTGTAAATTCTAGAAAATGTGTGTATCTCTATGATGAAATTATTATATAAAATTTCAAAAGTAGACATTACTGAAATTCCAAGTGTTCGTGTATGTATATTTAGAATCCAAATTATTCTATTTTGGGCATAAAAGAATTACAATATTACAAGAATTTTTAGAGTATATTACAAATTATTATTAGTAATATTACAAAATTTTACAGAAATTTTGAGATTAAAACAACTTTTCAGTTGTAATATTAATGCAAGAAATATATAAATAAAATCAGACTGTTGCTAATGTGATACTACAAGATTATAATTAATTATCAGGTTTAGTTAGCTACTAAAGAAAAATATATATTATCTCCATGTTACCCAAATCTGGTAAGTGTTCTAACTTTGTTTGACGATTTCCATCTCCTCTCTTCAGTAAATCTGACCAGATTCCAACGTATGCTTTAAACTTAATTCAGAACCTCTGTAGAAATTTACTTTCGAAATGAGAGTCATTCCCATGGAAGGTTGAACTAGTCTGGTATCATACACATTGACTAGCAAATCAGCGGGAATTTGTTTTCGATTTTGAGAACTGAAATTAACGGGTTCTACTTTAACCTAAGTGACAGAAAGGTCTAATGAACTCTTCTCTACCATTATTATGATGTGGACATTTTGGAAGAGAAAGCCAACTTTGGTTTCCCTTTTTCAGTATGGTTGATTTGAAATTTATGTCTGGTTGAAAAAGAAATTAACAGGGAGACGTAAATTATACTGACGAAAGTATTAAGTTATAACGATTATGGATTTTAAAAAATATTTTTAGGTTTATATAAAATGAACAAAATCTCTAATTTAAAATCACTCAAGAATCATCCTACCACTGGAAATTCATTACATAAATAAATTTGCATTCACAAGGACTTTATATTTATTATTATAAATAAAGAAATTTGAGTTAAGTTGACTACAATATTTTTCTTCTATGAAGAAAATTATCTTTTATGAACGAATTAAATAGCTTTTAACTGTACTTATGCATAACTCGAAATTTTACTTATAAAATCATGCATTTTGATAAATGAATTCATATGTAAATGAATTCATATGTAGGTTTATTATTTAATAATTGATTTTACATTAATTTCTGTTTTGATTTTTAATAATACATTAATTTCGTTTATTTGGAAAGGTAATAAATATTAGGGTACAAAATATTCATTTGTATTTTAAGAATAAGATTAGAAACACACACAATTTAAAGTTTATATCATCTTTATTGAGAGACAGAAAAGTATATGGTATAATTAAAATAAGTAAGGAGTCTTGTATGTGTTAATGTTATCTCATGATATAGCTAATATACAAATTTAATGAGAGTATTAACATAAATTCATATAAATTGAAAATCTTTTTTTGTAATTATATGTTATTTATTTCAATAGTGAGATCTGTATAGTCTTAACATTACTAGTTATTTATCAAAAAAATAATGATTGTTTATTGATTGAGATATTGACTTTCTATTAATAATACTAGGGTCTTATTATAGAGAATTTTCCAAAAAAATACCTGTCGTGAATTGTAAGTTATTTTTTTTTCCTGAACGCTATCGATGTTGTAAACTTGTTTATGAAAATATAATCAAATTAAGTGGGAAATATTTGAAAAGAGCAACTTTTGAAAAACATAAATTTAAATATTCCGATTGTGATAAATACAGTCGAGCTTTTTTTTTGCACTGAATTTAATTAATTTTTCTTTACCTTTGTTTCATTGTGATAAGAAAAATTAGCAATAATATATTTTAAGATAAGGAATTGGAACTAATTTATTGCTAATTAAGAAACACGCTATATCTTTTAACTTTGAATTTAAATTAAAAGTTCATCATAATATTCATAAAACATTTCTCATTAAAAAATAATTTCAAAGTAAATATTCCTATATATAATGAACGTTTCAAAATATTTTCCATATTTGTTTTAAAAATTTTTTATTATTTTTTATAATAAAATAAACAAATTATAATGGGAATAACTAAAGAAATTAAAAAAAAATTAGTAATTAACAAGAATGTGTTATCGGTTTCACAAAAAATTAATTGATGTAAATCATGCATAAAAGTCATTATTAATGTAAATAAATTATTTCAAATTTACTAATGCGTTCATTTCTGCAATTGTGTCAAATGCATGAAATTGTCAGCAACACTAGCTACTAACTACGCTTTAAAAAACGTATTTCACTCATTTTTTAGAGTGCATTTTATCCTACTTCGTGTCGTTTGTGAAAAAAAGAAAATACCCCCACCCTCATTCACCTACCTGTTTAGCGTGCGACGCCGTTTCCATAGAGACCGCGTGGAGGGTTACCATAAATTTTGCTCCGGTCTTCGCTGAGCGGAAGTGCGTGGAAACCAGCTGCCCTCCCCCCAGACACCTTAGCTGCTTTTCCACCTGGCCCTTACCTGCACGTTGCTATAGTTACCAATGTTGGGCGGAATCCACTGACACTCGCAGGTGGTGTACGAAACATAGAACGCTTGGGAGCCGCGAGGGGTTGTTTTGGAGAAAAGACTTGGCAACGGGGAGAATGACGGATTGACTGTATAGCGATTATTAGAGCAAGCAACTTTACGAGGGGCGGTATAGGGGAAAAGGGGAGATTTGATGTGTAAAGACCCCTCTATCAGGTTTTCTATAGAGGAAATATGGATTAAAAATCACAGCAACAGTAATCAAAGCATTAAGTTTGTCATAAATATCGTATTTAGTTTATTCACAATAGCGATTGTCAGCATAATACAGACACACATAAATACGTATTTTAAATTATTTTTCAGTAAAATATATTGAATAAAAATAAAATATTAAATTAAACTCGTAAATGATAAACTTTTGATTTTTTTTCATGAAAATTTAATAAATATGCATATTGCACTTACTATTTTGCGTAAATATTTCATAGATGCAAATGGTTCTGAATGATTTCATCGTGGTGATGTAGTTAAGTTTTTTTTTAAAAAATGAAAAAAAAACATTACATTAAAATGATTGTGACGTGTTAATGACATAATGAGCAAATTTTTATAAGGCCTGTAAATATTCTTAAAATGAGAGTTTGCATTTTCAGAAATAAATATATGCTTATAGCAATTGTAAAATTAATTTGATTTAAAAATATTTCAGTGTTACTCTTATAAATTTCATTTCACTGGATATTATTGCAGATTCCCATTATTGATTAAACTATCAGTGGACGCTGACAGTAGTAGCACAAATTAATGACATTCTCCTAATAGATAAGACATATGTCCAAAATCTATGCCGAAACGCCCCCAAGAATATACACACAGTAAAGCTGTAAATAAATTAGATATATAACAGAAAGCAAAAAAGTACCCAAATGAATACAAATATATGGCTTCTAAAAATGAATACGATAAAAAAAGTTGCTACAAGTAAATTGAATTCCAAATTAAGTATTTATTATATGAATAGCATTTTAAATAATTAATCTTTTATATAATTAATAATTGAATTAATTATTTGAATTTATACTATTGACTGAATAGGATCACTTTAATTATAAGATCCTTGAATACACACACGCATATATGTTAGAGATCAGCAAAATAGATATAGTTCATAAGTCTTATCTGTCAATCTGGACTCTCAATAAATATGCTCGTTTTGAGGATCAAAAAAATTATGTATGACAGGTATACTTATATGAGGCACTGCTTATCAGTTAAACAAAAAATAAGAATTATTAATCATGCAAAACAGATAAAATTAATGCATTAAGAGAAGTTAAATTTCTTCTTAAATCAAGCCAATCATCTCGATGCAATTTTAAGCTGATGAATAAGCTGGCTCTTCCACATACTAAATGTTTGGATGCAGATCTCTATTCTGTGAGTCATACGTTATCGAATCTTTTAACCTACAGTAAGAATCATTCCTCATATTGCACTCATAAAAGTGCGCATAGAGATGGCATCTTTACTCTGGCGTGAGCACTCGGTAACAGATATGGAGGTCTGCCCATCCATCCAAAAAGAGGATACGTCAGAAAGTCTTATTTCTGGATATCGAAAAAGCGCGTTTATAGTTCTCTCCAAAAATAAATTTACATTACCTTAGAAGCTATACTTGGGTTCCATCATTAAAGAAAACTGCTCTCTTTTAATCAGCCACAAATTTTAATCACATTCTCTCTCTCTCTCTCTCTTGTTACTCTCTTAAGATTTCTTTCGATGATTTTAAGTAAGCATTGCACAAATGGCTGACCATCATATACATAGATTATCTTCAAATAACTTTATTTACAGAAGATATTCACACCAATCTTTTAGTGGTTGCTACGAAGAAGAATCTCAACTAAGTTGAAATTCTTATTCTTACATATGTATAATTTTACTCTGTAATATTCTGAATGTTGAATTAATATGTTATATATATATATATATATATATATATATATATAATGACTACTTCCCCATATTTCTTAAGTGTCTAGGTATATTCTAGGTCTAGGTATAAAACAAATTATTTTACCGTAATTATAAACTAAATAATTCTCAAGACCA
>JAPDSC010124577.1:784865-804137 GCA_026290005.1 Latrodectus geometricus | reverse complement strand
TTGTGAAGATCATAAGCAAAGTAAATCAATTTATAAGTTTATATCATTTCAAGAGCTACGCAAAATTGATATTTCAGTGATTCCAAATGTAAAGTTATATATTTGCTAAAAAGTCATACTAGTATAGACGATACAGAGCTATATATATTGAACTTCCATGTATCAAACAGAATGATACAAATAA
The DNA here is from genome assembly GCA_026290005.1 of Latrodectus geometricus. NCBI lineage: Eukaryota > Metazoa > Arthropoda > Arachnida > Araneae > Theridiidae > Latrodectus > Latrodectus geometricus. Next base: position 803,953 of record JAPDSC010124577.1, on the reverse strand, counting down.
TATATCTATCATAAAAGTAATTGAAATTTCCTTTATAAGAATCAATCAAAAATCTGAAAAGTACTCCAAAATTGATAGAAATTAGAATAAAAATTTAAGTAAGGCATTTTTCGAAGTAAATTTAAAACTTCAAAAAGAGCAGGTATAAATGCTTTTCCGTCCTAATAATAATGTTCCTAATGCAGAAATTTCAAAATACACTATACAAAGATTCTACTGAGTCTAAGTACGTAATTTAAAAATAGGTTTAATATATCAAGGGGCTTTAAAACATTAATAAAGAAACTGGAATGCAGTGATTTAAAATCATATGTGGGAAAATGGCTCACTATTTCATTCAGCAATGAGATGAGATTACTCAGAAGTATGAAAAGCGTTTTGGGATCACGTTCCCAAATGTCAGACACCTTTTCTTATACAGAGCAAAGAGACAGAAATCTAACGGATGAGAGCTTTTTGGCTTAAATGGGTCACACAACATTTTCCTTTTTCAAAGGCAAACTAAATTCCAACAACATAAAAAATATGACATTTTTTTTCTTTTAACGAATTATAGAGTCTTCAAATTAAATTGTTCCAAGTTTTATTCCATATAATAATTTTTCAAAAAATATTGATTTTTTAATGTATTATTATGCATATTTAACAACAAAAAATCAATATTTTTTGTTGTTAAATATGCAAAGTAACACTTTATTTCAGAAACTAATTAAAAATCTATCTAGATAGAACTCGTCTATTTTAGGTTATAACTCTTATGCAAGTGCAATCAAATTATAATTTTATTATATATGTGGAAATTGCGACCCCTTTAGATTATTATATTTTATATATAAATTAATTATTAAAAAGTAAATGTTAGTAACTGCTGAATATTATATTATAATATTATTTACAAATTATTCTAAAATCCGGTATATTTTCATGTTTAAATAACTGTCTTACAACACATTTTCGTTGATTATTTATCGATTAATTATATTTGCTTAAAGAATTACGATGTTACTTCCAAGATTAATTTATAAAATTAAATATATATATATAATATCGTATATATTTAAATTAGTCTGATGTTCATATGACAAGATTAAATCTTAAGAAATTAGCAGAAATCCATAGAAGAAAATAGAAAATAATTTGTGAGAATTATGGAGAATTTAAATTATATGGAGAAAATATAATTATATCCATTGTACAAATTTCTTATTAGTACCATTACTTGCCTGCACACTTCAATATCACACGTTAGCTTTGTGTACGAGAAAATTTCTTTTCAGAAAGTTTCTATTGATAACTTTTATTGAACCCTAATGACGCCTTTTATATGTATTCTTTTAAGAAAGAAAGCATTTGCAAATATACTTTTTTCTTTAATATGAAAATTTTAGTATGGTTGAAAATCACAATCAACATAAGCTTAGAATACAATTATTAAAAGAATAAAAATTCTTTTAATAATTTTATAGAAAATAAATTTTAAGATATTTTCTCCAGCGAGTGTTTTCTTGTCAATGAAAAAACTATTACTTATGCATAAATTTGTGAAATTATGAATTATTATGTACTTTTTTGTATATATAATATTTTATTTGTATTATTTTAACCAAGCAAGATTTTCATTGACAGTAGCAAGATGAATGATCTAGAAGATAACGGCACTTACACTGAAACTCCAAAAAATAAATTTTCTCTATACAAACGTAACCCAGGCTTCTTCTCTATTTTTAGAAGGGAACTACTTGCAATCGATGTTAGTATAAAAACCATTCTGAATGAAAATAATTATGATAACCTTTGGATTCTTACTGACTGCTACAGATTGATGCAACATTTCTACAATTGGACCCACATTGGGTATAAAACAAGTAACTCTATTTTACCCAAATTAAAATTCATTTTTCTGACATTCACTTTTAATGGATTCCATCCCACATTGAACTTTTTGGTAACGAAATAGCCGAGAATCTTGCTAAGATGGGTTCTTGTCGTCTAATACCTTTTTCTTCTGAGCTTACCAGCCTACAATATTTTTTCCAGAAAAAAATCCCAAATCAAGATGATTGGTCGATGCCCTCTCCTGGCACAAATTTAATAAACCAGGTCTATCGCTAACACTCTCATGTGACAGAAAAATTTTCAGCCTCTTGCACATTGCCACTGAAATGTCATATTTTCCTACTCACTTTCGAAATCTTACTCACTTTGTCCAAAATGCCAGCAACATCAGACCTCTGCTAAACACACACCTTAGAAATTTTGGATCTTCTTTGGGTCTTTGGGAACAAATTTCTTCTCCTCTTCTTGATTTTGACTTTTCAAAGTTAAACAGGTTCATGTATCTGGTCTGACATCGTCAGTCTGGGTTAGAGATAAGCAACATTATTAAGTTTAATTTCATATAGTAGTTTATCAAGTGTATAGAGTTTATATACTTATAGCTTATTAATTCCTTTATAACGTATTAAAATTAATTTAAAAATGACATTATTCATTCTTTTTAAATATATTTTTTTTTATATTTTTAAAAAGTAATTACTATTTCTTTTAACCTGAGATTTCAACTTATTTGAAGCTTCTTTTCCAATTTTAATAATTTTGCTTGTTTGATTTTATGTTTTAAATTTTAAGGAAACATTTTAAAAATACAGTGAAAATGCATTTAATTATGCTGTTTTTAAAATAATAATTTCATTATTCCTTATAAAAGTAGCTGTATAATTTTATTAAATTACATACAGGATAAACTCTCTCTACTACTATAAAATCTTTATAAATAGCGTATTTTGTTATTATTTTCTATGAAATTAAAATTTTCTAATACTTTCCAATTACGTAAAATAAAGAAAATAATAGTCTTCTATATATATATATATATCAGTTTTTTGTAATGCTGATTTATATCTTAATTCACATTTTTAATTAATTTTATTAAAAAATGTAATAAAACTCGATTCTTATTTTAGACGTAAAAGGTAAAAGTACTCATTTGAACGTAATATTAAGTTTTATTATAATCTTTCTAAAAAAAACTTCTATGTAAAAAAAACATGAGTATTTCTCTCATGTTTTCATAATTTTATGTACTAAAAACAAAAAAATATATTATAATTACTTCATACTGTATAATACATATTTTAATTACAAAAACATCTCATTGTAATTATACAATATAAAGTAACTAAATGAAAATAATAAGACTATATGGAAACTAAAAGAATAAAAATATATTAAACTCAAAGATTAATTCAAAAGTTATATTTCAATTATAAATTATTTAAGATGATTAGGTAATTAATCAAATACTTTATGTATATAATTAAATTTTAATAAACACATAAAAGAGGAAAATTGTTCCAAAATTAATAAGGCATTGAAAAAGAACTGGTCTTTTTTTTAAAGATAAAATAAACTCACGTCTGTTAAATAAATTCACGGCGAAAGGTTCATAGCATCTGCATCATGAATGTGGTAATTGATGTTGTCACATTTTTTGCTCTCCCCCCTTTTCACTGTCATTACTATTTAGTAAATTTCCATCAACAATTCTTATTCTTTTATAATATGTGAAGAGATATTCAAAAATCGTGAATCTAGAGGAAGAAAATTTTCGTTGTACTTTCATAATTTTATGTGGTTAATATTTACTTATAGTAACCATCTTAAATGTGTTTAATATTGTTTTTCATAATGCTTTTTTTAAATAGTTTCCTGCATAGGCGTATTTAACATAAAAACAAAAAAATAAAAAAATTGAAAATAACAATTTCTGTATTACAGATATTGTAGTGGATAACATAATTTACTCTATTTGAATCATATTATTCGGTATATTGAATGATATTGTTAACATTCATTCATTTATCCTCTCATCCAAATTGCCAACTATTGCTAACTAAAATATTTTACTTTTATGCATTGTTAGGGTTCTATTTAATTTTATTATACTGTGTATCACTGTTTATTCGTATTTATAGAAATATGAAAATATAAAATATAAATTAAAGAAATATGAAATATAAATTAAAAAATATATAAATTTAAAAATTATTTAATAAAAAAACAGTTTTGTGTATATGGATAAAGTATTCAAAGATTTCGCATTTGTTATTTTTAATTTAAGGATAAAAAATTATAAGCTATTTTTGTTTCACATTTTAACTATCCAAAATATGAAATTTCTACAATATTTTAGTTATTATATTTAATAAATTGAAGAAATTAGAACTATTCATTGATAATAGTTGCTATGAATTCCTAATAGTTTGAAGAATTCGTGTGAATAAATATTATATTCATACGAATCCCACATGACCACGATTCACACGAATGAATATAGCTGCCTTTCTTGAAAGTGTCTAACTTCCTTCAAACAGCAATAAAGGGCTGAAAATAGGGAGCTAATTACATAATTTCACAGCCTAGAAGTATATGAATGAAGTTTAGCTCACATGTTAGTATAATTACTTCAAAGAAGTAACTACAATTAAAATACTTCTTAGCTCTTAAGAAAGTAGACATGCCCTGCAATTTCACATGTTTTGAAGATATGGAATAAAATGTACAATACATATTCTTTTTCATACTGAATAACTAAATAATTAACTGAATTTTCATATTTATATATTTCCTAAATTAAAAAAAAATAGAAGTAAGATTGAGATAATTTGGAAATCTCTTGACCTAAAGCTTTAGCGTTTGGTATGAAAATACATTATATTTGTCAAATGATATAGGAGGCCATATTAGATTACAATTGGAAACTTCCAATGAGAAGTTAAAAGAGGGGAGAATTCAATAAGAAATTGAAACGAGATTACATAAAATTTCTAAATTAAACTCGGACTTTTACTTGAAAATATTTTATCAAAAGGAAACTATTAATTACACTATATAAGCTTATTATTTCTTCTGATAACGGAGATAAAATGGGATAATGTTGACAAATATATGTAACTTGGCCAATAAGGCCTAAATAAAATAACCTAAGTTATATTTCTCTTTTTAAATAAAAATGTCGCATATGTACCAAGGTACTACAATATATAGGGCTGCTAAATAAAATCATACATAGTTTAATATTTGGAGCAGTATTAATTAAGCATACAGAATAAAGATTTAAATATACAATCTATAATATATGAGATTTTTTGAGATGAATAAGAAATTAATCGATAGCTATGAGTTTAAATCGGGTCTCAGATCACATATTTTAAAGAAATGTTATAAAAAATAAGCTCAAAATTACCAACATCAATAATTTATCAATATCCATACTTTTTCGGAATTCTATGTTGAATGGTTGCAAAGTCTATGACAACTAAGCTAAAAATAATACCCAATATCATTTTCTTGAAGGCAACCCTAGAATGTCAAAAGAGCTTTAAAAATAATTAAAATAATAAAATACTTATTAAATATTAAAATAATTTAAAATCATAATTTTTATTTAATAAGAAAAAACAAAGTGAATTTCAAGAAATTTCTATAAAATATTTTTTTAAATATATTCTAGACCACTATGTATGAAATTAGACTCCCTAGTACAAATTAAATTTGGAGTACTAGTAATACTTTTTACTATTAACACTACTTTTACGTCAATAAAAATGATCACTGTTACATTGATTTTAAATTTTTTATCTTAAACTAATTGATTCGTTGTTGGAAAAGTGATTATTTGAATCTAATTGTTCTTCATTGATTCCAATTTTTTAACATACACCTTTTTTAAAAACTAAATTATTGTATACAACAAAAATATGTATTCTGTTTCATATCCTAACTCGTTAGTGATTAGGCTAAATCAGATACATGATAATAAGTCCAAAACAAGAAGAAAACTTCGAAACAAGTCTTTTTTTTTCAAGTCCTGAGAAGGAAAGTAGACGATCAGGAGCAAAATGCGTGGTATTGAATTCCCTATACACATGGGGAGGATCTTATTTCCCTGGTCAATTCAACTACATTTCAGGCGTTCGCTCAAGGCTTCATAAAGCCGTCTGCTATACACATAAAAAATATGAAATATATAACTCATTACAAATATCAGAAATATCTCAACCATAGTTTTAAAAGAAAAACTTAGATTAAAAATTATAAAGATATTTTAACTGGATTTGCTGTCATAGATTTATCATGACTGATGTTCAGATTGATGTTGATATGTTAAAAAAGATAATTTTTTATTAATTGATATAGAAAAAAACATTTAATTAATTATACTACTATTTTAACGTATGGATGAGAACTATACTAAGTTGTTTTACTACAATTGTTTGTGATAACCAATCTTCTATAACCATACTTGTTAGAAAACATGCGGTTTGTAATATGAAGATTTAATTTATTTGATCCTCACACAAACAGTAATTTTTCCCCATGAGTACTAATTATACCGAAACCAAGAGTTTAAAATTGGAGTCGGAAGGTTTACAAACATCCAAGATCTAGTTGGGAATTGATCCCCTTAACAATTGAATCAGAAAAACAAAAACATAACATCATTCGACTGCGAGCTCGGTGAGGTTTGTTTGGTGCAATGTGAAGTTAGATATTCAGTTGTTATGGAAGTTTTTACACCAAGGTCTAGATTTCTTTCAGATATATTTTAACAAAGTTTTCATAGTTTTTAAACAATGAAATCAAATGTGAGAAACATTAAAAAATATGCTTATCAGTAGGGCATTATATTAGATAAAATGGATATCCTCTACTATATATAGTTGATATATCCAGCTTAAAAATTAAAAGCGTTTTCAGAAAAGTTTTGGAACTATCAGCATCTGGTTCTGACATTTAATTTCGTCAGAACTTAAATATATTCAATATCATAAACTTCCAGCAATGCCATTGGCAGTTAGGTGTAAGAAGTTTTGTTTTCGTTTCTGATAAGTCGTTAACTCGTAAGAAATTCAAACAAGCATGTAAAATGATGCAATGTTTATGCGAATCAAGTTATGACTAATAGTTTTTACAAGCAAATATCTAGCAGTTCTAATGATGTTATGTCAGGCATTTTGACGGTGATTTTTCTGAAAATATTAACTAGAAAATTATTTAGAATATTAAAATAACGAGGAGTGAATAAAACAGGTTTATTGTAAAACGGACTTAGAGTTCAATTAATTTAATATTTCCTAAACTAAAATAGATTTATCACTTGATTTTTTGGTTAAAAATGTATCTCTTTCAGCATAATTTTTCTAATCCAATGTAATATATTTTTAGTCATTCTTATATTCTTAGAGTAAAATAATGATTCTTCCTGGGAAAAAAATCCTTTTCTAGATGAAAAATTGCATTTCATGATGAAAATACACTTCTGACGAATTCGATAATTAATTACTATCTTTACTGTATATTATTTTTGATATTTCTGTCTATAAGTAATTTCGTTTACATCTTCCAAAGTTATAACAATTGTTAGGTGTTTTTGTGTAATAAAGAAAGTATTCAAATTAGATATCAATGAACTGACAAAAAGAAAGTCTGCAAATATTTCTATATTTAATCTTAAATCAAGTTTCATTTTAAGTAACCAACTCTAAGAATTTAGTACTTTGAATTGAGATAAATTCTAATGAGTTCTTTATAAAATGGCAAGGAAATTACCATTAAATATAAAAATAGAGTTCTTTTCGTCATACTCCGAACGAGCAAAACATCAGAGGTAAAGTGTTAATATGCTCATGTAATTGTTGTTTGGTATTTCACACACTTATGAACTCTTTTGTCAAAAGATTAAAATATTATGATTACGTAATCATGATTTGAAATTTAGTATGCGAAATATTGAGGATCTAAAGTGTAAATATTTAATATTTTAAGTGTATATGGATATTTGATGAGCAAACAATTAAAGTTGAAATAAGGCTAAAAACATAGAAAAGTGATAAACTAAAAAGCAATTTTTATTAAGGCAAAATTAACAGAAAGACATATACTTCTAATTCCATAGCTCTTCCACGTCATAATTTAGTGATAATCAATCTATCATTTTAAAAATATGGATCGCTTCTGGGTATAAGAACGTAAAGTATTCTCTAGAGAGAAGTAGAAAGTGGTTCTGTTTTACTGAGAAATCACAGTAAGTGATGGATTGGAAGCTTCAATATTCCATATTTTTATGAATATAAAAATAATTGTTGGGAGAGGTCCTCACCTAACAACACATATGTATTTACATCGATGCCTGAGGTATATTTGTTATAGAGGAAAGGATAATGAGACACAGAAAAAAAAATTATATTCTTCTATTATTCTACATTCAGTTTATGTACCCAAGATGGTCAGATGCTTATCCATAGTTTCAATAAGGAAAAACTACTCATCGCACTTTCAAAATTCATATGATACAGTACTTACCATGGTTTGATGAGAAATCACATTTTATTGTTTGCATAATCTATTAATCAAAACCAATTTTTAAATTGCTAGCAATATTTGTGAAATACCGAAATTAGAAGTCTTGCTAATTAATTGAGAAACAATCTAGCGCTATACTCCAAGAAAACAGTGTGATTTCTTGTATCCTATGGAATATTCAAAATATTCACTATTTCTTTAAAAAAAAAAAAAAAAAAAAAAAAAAAAACCATACATCTAGTGCTATCATGTTTTCGGTATATTCGCTCCATTACCATTTAAGTTTTGCATAAATTTATCTTTTCGTAAGTTTTGCATAAGTTTATCTTTTGAAAATTGAAAATATGACCACTCGTTAATTAAATTGATGAATTGCTATTATTTAAATACGATGACACTCTTCAGACTATCCTAAATTTGTAGGTGAGCAAATTCACACAGGTAATTTTGATTGTTCTTCTTAGGATTATTAAGAACAGAATTACCATAGTAAAATTTTTATTTGAAGAGAAAAATTTAAGAATCTTGGAGACCGTTTCAATGACTAAGAAACACAATGGATCATAGAAACACATGGACAAATAAAAAGATCTGCTTCAAACAACCATGAAATTGTTATTAGCAAACAATATGCTTTATATGAAAATAAGCAAGTAAAAGAAAGTTAATTTGGAAATAAATTACATGAGCAGTAAAATAACAAACTTAAAAATGATGTTAGAAAATACTAACCCAATACATTAATATGAAGACAAATAAAATCCTTTTAAAGCTTTTTGAAGTCTAAAATTTTATAAGTCTTAGCGAAGTTATTTTATCAATGAACATGTATGCACAACAATTTTCTCGTTAATAAAATAACATGTAAACCAGTTTGTTCTAGTTTTGCTAAACTAAAATTTTACTTAATTTAAAAATATGAATTTTAATTTTATTCCATTCATACTCTACAATTATTCTAAGTCAATTTAGTAAAGTTTTTCTTCTTAAGGTTTTACTTGTGCAAAATTTCCTCGTCCGTAAAAAATGTGAACAAATTTTTGTTCCATAAATTTTCTAATTTTATTTTATTTTTGCTTCTATTGTTATATAAAAGATTCTGAAGGTACTAGATTCGCGCACTTTGAAAAGTCAGTGAATGTTTGTTTGGGTCTGACTTTGAGTGACAAATCTTTTACAACTTTCATGTTAACATTTCCTACATTATTTCTCACTAACAAACTTATGCATATTAAGAACATGGTTACAAACAAATTTTTTTTTCTGTTTCAGAGAAGTTTGATAATCGTACTAACGTTAATAAAAGTAGGAATAACAAAGTTCTTATTCTTTCTTTGATCAGCTCCCGTTTAGCCAAAAATAATCGTGGTTCACGTATTATAGGCGTGAGATTTATCTTCTGTAACTATAATTTGAAACAGAATACCGCAGTATAAAAATGACAAAATTCCAATCTTAGAGAAGAAGCAGATGGAGAAACATCAGAAATAATCTTCAAGACATGAAAATGATTGTCAAATTGATATGGGAAATGGGTCGCATATTCAACAAAATTTTCTTTAAATGGGCTGCTTAGTCTTTAAAGGCATCACCACTCAATAGACATAGTTCGTATTCAACATTAAATTTTAATGTTTATAAGAAAATAAGAAAAATTATTTGTTTTAATTATTTTATAAATAAGTATGATTTTTTTTAAATCGATATTTATATTGACTCAATAAGAATACTAGTATAACACACACTTAAATATAAAGCTGTTCAAAATGCAAAAAAGATTTATTATAAGCAAAAACTTATGGTTTATTCCATGAACATGAAATTTTATTTCCCCACCCGATTTTATGTAATTTCCACGAGAATCCTACCTCTCTTCTGAAATTTTAAATATTAATAAACTAACTCATTTAATAGCTTTAGTAAATCATTAACAATTTTGATAATTTATTTAGCAATTTAGAACGCATTAAAAAGAAAAATCAAAATGCACTCATATTTCACTAAATAATAGGAGATCCAAATATATTTACATATTATAATAAAAAAGTATAGTATACAAACAATATACCATTGTGAAATATTATTTATACTATTTAAGAAATGTTCTTAATTATTGAAATTTTATGGATTAAATTAAATATCTATAATTTTTGATTTGCTCTTTAAAATCAGAATTATCTGCAAAATCATAAAGAGAATAATGAAAATATATTGCGATGTATTAAGTCTTAACAGTTATTATGATAAATTTATTAATCAGAAATTGATCTATTCCTGTATTATCAAGTGTTATTAGTGTAAATTTAGGAAGAATCAATACTTAACACTAAAGAGAAAATGAAAAAAGATTCTTTCAAGCTATTGAGGTATAAAAAATTAAAATTTAGTTTATATTGTAAATAACACATGTTTGGTAGTTCACTTATAAAGTTCTAATTTAGACATGAATTTTTGCTTTTATAATCATAATTTTATCATGTAATAATTTATTTCTTGAGTATTAAAATCAAAAATATTTATGATTTTAATAAGCTATATCTTTGTATTGTTAAAATATTAGAATTGTTTTTTTTTAAAGAATGATTATAAATGAAAAATACTGATTTTCTTACATAAGAATATGATATTTATTATAAAAATTTACAAGAATAATTCAGTTTAAGCATGGCTTTCTTTTGGGAAAAAGCATACATTAAGATTGTTTTAACTCTAAGTTCCATACGATAAATAACACCCTTTTAAAAAAAATACATATTATATCTACATATAGAGAGGTGTAATGTAAAAACATTTGCAAGTTCTGATTCGATTGACACAAAAATGGGGCAGAAAAGTGCAAAGATAATTATTCACAAAATAAAGCAAATAGTTTTTTATAAAGATGAAAATAATATTGAATTTACATAAATCATAAGATAAAATTCATGTTGAAAGCATTAAGATAATTAATCAATAAGCAAATTATGACATAATTAAGATATAATTAATATAATTTACATTTAAAGAGCACTATTCATCTAATGCAAACCTCATAGCGTGTGACGATGTTTTTCAGGAGAGGCTGACCACCACCGAGTCAAGTAGTTCTTCTTCTTCCTATAAAGCAGTTTCCACGTTTTAGAGAGTGACAGTAGGAGGGAAATGTGTACAGAAATTTTTCATTCAGCTAATTTAGCATTCAGAAGGGACATCGTACTGTACTTATTGATTATCGAGTTGGTGCCCCATCATCACTCATATTTATTTTAAAAAAAAACTACTGACAAAAGAGGGTGCTCATACATCCACCCTTTAAGTACAAGTCGGAAAATTTAAATACCGTATTTTTTGTATATCTATCAAAAAAAGTCTGACACTATAATGCATTAATTCCTAATTGAAAATTTTAAGAATGTAATAGTTGATTATACACTTACATATACAGACGATTTTAAACAAGTGGAGTACTATATACAGTTTAAGTGATTTTCGTTATCTATATGTGCCGCTGACATGGAATAAAGAATAAGAAGATGTGAAAATATATGTTGTATAAGATTATAATAATATTGAAATAGTTCATTGCTTATAAGTAGATAAGTTTCTTATGTGAGTTCCAAATCCAATGAGCTTGATGTTTTCAAATCTGCAGCAGGCTGTCTCTTCTGCAGATAAACATCCAATCTATGAACAGTAAGCAGTTTCCCAATGCTTTTAATTCTTTTTTTCCGAAAAGAGCTTGAAAGGCAAAATTTTAGAAAAGTGATGGATGGCATATTAGCAGTTTTATTTAAATGTAGATGATTCATGCGGGAGCAACTCAGCAGTTACTGATCAAATGTATCCTCGATACCTTACATGCACGGGTTTGACTTAGATTTTTTTAATTCTGTTAAAGTAAATAAGGAAAATATCATGGTTAGTTATCATGTAATTGATGTACGGATTTGTGTGGATAATATTGTTTGAAACTGTAGGGATTATTTGTTCGAAGATTTGGCCCTGTTCCACTGTGTCAGCTCTGCAGAAGCACCACAGAAGTCTTCTCAAAGATTTTCAATAGAATTCAAGTCGGGCTAGTACATACTGATCACTCTATAAACAGAATCCACTAGCTTTCCAATTAGTCCTCAATTTTATTAAGACCCGCATTATAAATTATTAAAAAGGTAGAAGGGGTTGATCATCTTCGTCATTAGATCTTGCAATAAGATTTAATTTACAATTCCAATAACTTACAAGTGTCAAAGAACCACTCTAATAAGTCATGAGATCACAATGAAATTCCTATCAAAACTATGCGTCCACTTTGGACTGTGTCAAACTTCATGATATTCTGTGGAAGACTGAGTGTGTCTTTGATTCTTTTATGTTTATCATCAGATTTAGTATAAATCTTGATTCTCTTGAGAACATGACTTTTAATGCAATAATAAGTAGTCCAATTTACAAATTGGGTACGTTATTTCAATCATAGTCCTTAAATTGGGCTAACAGAATAATCGAAACTCGTCTAATCCTGATGTGCAATCAATTATAATACAGATTTCTGTGCACAATATTGGCAGATACAGTTTTAACATGACAATTAACTACTGTAAAACAAAGGCGTTATCAATTTTGCCTGCAATCAACCATGTCACATACGTGAAGGTAGAGGCCGCTGTGGCCTAGTTGGCTAGGGCTTTGTTCTTATCAGAAGGTAGTTAATTCGAATCTTGACTTGACCAAAGATGTCTCGTGTTCACTAAAAGCGGATAGGCCACGTTCAATAGGTCGTGGTCATAATATTCTCCAGGTAAAATGATACCTCTAGGGATGTCAGGCTTATAGGGTCTTCTGTTTGATCCCTGGCTCTAAATAACGAAGACTCTCACTTGGTTGCTTCCCACTTACTGGTAGAACTCAACTTTGGACTTTACCAGTATTATAGAAAATTGTGCTGGTGCAGCAACAACACATGTGAAAAGTGTATTTCAATTCCTATGAAAACTATTTAAAGATATTTCATGAGGGTCTAAACCCTAGGCAACTGGACTAAAATGTGTGGAACACTCTTTATTATTTGAATTTTTCGATATCTGTTAAATCTAAATACATTCCTATAGTTTAATTGATGTGCAAAATGATTTTTATTTTTTGTTTTCAAAATAGCTTTAAAGTGTAGACATTTCTTTTTTGTTTTCTATTTATTTTGGTTATTTTACTTATATTTCTAATGTTCATGCTATAAACTTTAAAAAATACATTTAGTTTCGGTATAAATAATTTTCAGAAAACATTTTTCTTAGCAGTCCTATACATACTGTTTTATATTTTAGCTGTTTTTATTAATTTATGCTACTATATTAAGATTTTTCCCTTGTAATTTGAGATTATAATTAATTTCATCGTTCACTTTATTTTAATAACAAGACAATAATATATCACTCTTTGTAGATCAAAAGAAAAATACTATGAACGACTTCATAGAAATTTCTATTGAATACTGTTTAAAAATTTAATGCAAAAATATTAAGTTAGGATGGAGAAAAGTGTTAAGCTTCTTGAAGAAGCTTCAGCACATGTGAACATATTTGAAAATAAGGAAAAATTGTTTCATTGTAACTCGTGTAGTTTTTTCCCGCAAATTTTAGCTCTTAAAATTAATTTTTCGTAAATAACACCGTCATAAAAATAACAAAGTGATATATACATAAGCTGGATACGTATGCATAAGAATTAAACGAAAGTAATCTTTTGAGAGTTGGTATATGAAAGTACATGATCATAAAAAGGTTTACATATCTCCCTTATATATTTTGCTAAAAATATAAATCTAAAAGCTACTACAAATTTACATTTTAGATAAGTAAAATGGCTAAAATATTAGAGAAATCTAATAATTTGATAATGCAATATACACCAATTGAGATTGCAATATACACCATATTGTTTTAAATACAATCGAAAAAATAACTTAAAAATGTCCTTAAACAAATAATTAACATCGGGTTTAGCAAATTTGCATACATCTAGACTAAAAAAATATTTTGCCTAAAATATATTGCTTATAGTAATTCGTCTACTATAAGTATTCTATGCATTTGCTCAGATAAATTTAAGTAATCATTAATTTATGTCGTATTAACGTATTAGTACTAAATGTATAAATATAAGATACACATTAACTTTTGATAATACCACCAAGTTAAAATATACTTTTTTCATTATTTTTTAATATTTTGATTACACTTTAAGGCCAGATAAAATATTGCTATTGGGTTTATTACAGTTAAAATATTCTTACTTATAATTGAAAGATAGTAATTTGTCATCAACTTTAAAAATTGATTGAATAAATCATTTATGTAATATAATTGTGGGATTTCAGTTAAAACTATTTCAAATTTTATTTTAAGTTGTATAAGAACTTTTTAAGCTTATTGATATCCCCGTACAGTTAATGAAAAATTTACATATAACAACAAATTATTTTAAAACTTAATTTTAGCTTTTTATGGTCCTCTATTATATTTCTGAGCGTAAGTGGACAAATTATGATTTAAATGCTATGGAAGTAGAAAATATTATGCTGTTGCCTCTAAAGACCCAAAGTTTAAAAATATGAAGCAAATAACGAGTGTGTTTTGCGTGTGTAAAAGCACTTTTGTTGCACTCAAGAGCAAACAAGAGCAATAAAAATAAGAAAATTACATACCTGAAGCGCTTTTGTACTTGCATTACTACCTCACACTAAAATATATCTTTTTTGATTTTAGTGCTCTTAAGTGTAGTAGTGCATGTTCAAGTTCTCACAAGCTCTTAAGGATCTCTAATATTTCTTGAATACATGTCACACGTACACGTATACATTAAATGAAAGCAATCTTTTGAGTGGTTGAATAGGAGAGTACGTGATTGTAAAATGGTTAACATATCTCCTTCTTATGTTTTTGCCAAGACTATAAATGTAAAAATTTTACGATGTATTTACATTTTAGTTAAGTAAAATGTAATATAATTAAAATGCTAGAGAAATCTAATTATTTGATAATGAATTTGTATTGTAATCTACACTACACTGAAAGCGATATTATTTTAAATACAGTCGGGAAAATTATTTTAAAATATTAAAAAGGCACATAATTAACATGGGGTTGGAAAATTTATTTGATATTGAATTACAAAATAATTTGATTAAAATGTATTGCTTATAATAATTTGATTGTTGAGTCATTAGGGACATTTGGTCAAATATTTAAATACATTATTTCCTATAGTTTTATTTACATAATATAAAAAAACATAAATACTGTATGTGTACCATATATCCTTAAATTTGTATTTAATATTTCTGGAATTTTCCTTTTTTTTCCATATTACGTAATCATCTTAACCGAAGGTTTCGTAAATTAGTTCTTATCTTTAATCTAACATATTATCAATAACCTGAAAAAATTATTTATCATTTATGTTATGAAGAAAAAATTTATTCTATTGTTTGTGATAAAAATGATTTACAGCAATTTCTTCATTAATGTGTGCAAATAGTTCATAATGAATACCATTTTGTAAGTGTAATATAGCATCACATTAAGAATCATACACATTTAATACTGCTTAATATTATGTCATTACACATATTTTACAAAATGTAAAGCTTTTAAGGAACGTAGGTGTATTTTGTTAATTATACGTTAAAAGTTAGCATTTAAATAAATACACATTTTTTTATAAATTCATTAATGAATAAGAATTCGTAGTTGTTTATAAAAAATAGAGAATTTACTTATTGCTCTAAGGGCATTTTTTTATATCAGAGCAGATTCGAATGAACAAGGCCTACAGCTTGATGGGAATTCGGAACCACTATTTACATCCACACATGAGGGAGAATCTGAATTTACGAGCTACTGAAAAGTAGGCCGGAACAGTAACCACTCAGCAACTAGATTCACTTGAGCACTTATAGAAACCTAATTATAATTTAGTTTTCTTTGAAGTACAATTAGTTTACAACTAGTTAAATTTAAATAAGAAAACCATTTCCAATTCAAACTACTGTTATCAATATGTTTTGGCACATCATTGTTTCTAATAAAATTAATTTTGATTTTAGTTATTTGAAATAATACATTAGAAGTTTACCAAAACAAAATCTAAGGAAATTCTAGAAAAACTGAAATACTTCTTTTTAAAGTATTGGTTGGTTTCTTCTATTAACCAAAAAATACCACTATTTAGAAAATAATATTAGTATTAAAAATCACTTATAAATTTTTAAAAGATATAGTTTACTCATTAGTAATTGAAATGAGACGAGAGTTTTATGTACGTTCAAATATCAATACAAATTTTAATTTGAAATCATTTCATTTTCCTATTTTTATATCTTAGTTTGCTTAGGACATATTTATATTGTTAAATTTTTAGTAAAATAGTTATAGTAAATATCTGAACTATGCAATACAATGATTAAACGCTATTTATATATATATAAATATATTGAATGATACATTAGAATGTTTTCATAAATTGCTATTTCAGTTTTTCTTCACGTCATATTTAGTTCATTACACTTTATTAATATTAATATTTTACGAATATTTTACTATTGAGAAAGGTGAAAGGAAATAATATAATGGACATTTCCATGTTTCTTATTATATATTCATGATATTAACTAACAATAAAAAAATAAATCTATATTTAATGGCTATATAATGTATAGCCTTGAATTTGACACGTATCTAGGACTTGTCCCTAATCTCACTATTTAGATGACCCCCAATCACTTGATCGAAAGAGAAAAGAATGCTCAGAAGAAAAAGCTTTGCTTTCGAAACTTCCGGTTTATGTGTTATTGTTCGCTCAGCTGTTGGCTCCACTTCCGGACCGCTTCACCCTCGACTGCGGCAGATGTTTTCAGGACTCGACCACCGAAATTCTCCTTAATCGCATCCGTAACTGTTTCGAAACGACGGTATTCAGGGCAAAACGCATTTTTGGCCTTATGTGCGTTCTCACTCTTTCCTTTTAATCTTTAACACATTACAATAAATATTACAGAAAGAATTGCTCACTACTAGTTTCATTACATGTCATTCTTATTAAAAGTCTTGGAAATTTTTAAAGATGCTATTTTCAGGCCATGGAAAATGGACAAAAGGATTCCCAGTTGCTGTTTTCAAGGATTTGGGCCTTCATGTGAAGAAATTATAGTAGCATACATATGAAATTGTTGTTTCTTTCTTCCAAAATATTTATGTTTTCTTTCCACAACAAAAAACAAAAGACTCAATAATATACATGTTTTAAAACAGTTAATAAAAATAAATTAAATATTTAATAAAAAATACACTACAGTATATTGAAGAAAAAAATGATAGATTAAAATTATATTTAGTTTCATATTATTTATAACATATATCATTATGAAACAACAAATAAATAATTTTGCTTTTGGGCTTTATAGACTTCCAAACATATTTATTATATCTAATAAAATTTTATTTATTATATCTAAAGAGAAAATTTTATCTATAAAATATTATGGAATATATATGTATGTATACACATTTGTTGTTCTTCAAACTTTAATATTAACTATACTGAGAATCTTTATTTTACTGTATTAAGCATTTTTTGTACAACAAGAAAATTTTTTGTGCATCCAATGATATCACTAGCTAGCTCAGTGAAATTTAGTACATGCTGTTACTCCAAATGTCGCTGCGTTTATTAGTGCGCATTCTCTAGTTTTAAATTCGTCAATGCACATATTTGAATGCATTTTTACTTTATGATAATAATTTATTTACTTCTAATTCGAAAGCATTAATTTCTAAGGTTAATATAATTTCAGTAATTAACATAGCAATCTAAGTTATTGATTCTTCATAATCATTTAAAATTTATTTATACTACCAATTTTATTGACGAGTAATATTTACTGTGCAGATAATTAATAAGCAAATTAAAGTTCATTTTAAAATGTCATAAAAAAGTTACTGCGACGAATATTATCAATCATGGTAATAATTTACTGGAAAATAAGATTTTATTTTAACTAAACTTCACCAGTAGAAAGTGGCGCTATACATAATATTGTTAAGCAAAATAAAGAGTATTGAAAGGATACGTTTAAAAATCTTTTATTATTTCTAAAATATGTTCCAAGATACTTCGAATATGGCTTCTAGTGTTTTCTGAAATATGTTTAATCATATTCTTTTTAGTGGCTGGCAGCTAGAATATAAAATGAAATTAATATTGGTGGCCTTAGAGAATTTCAAGAAATTTTTTACTGTCGTAAACAATGAATTTAAATAATTATTAATTTTAAATCAATGTCTAAAATCATAATTTTGTTTAATAATATTATAAAGACCATTATTAAAAGTTACTGTTAATTTTGTAAGCTTTTTCTTTCAAAACATAATAAAATTTTATGTACTATTATTGAGTTTAATAGCACAAGAATGAAAAGTGTTCTTTTAAACACTATTCAATGGGGAACTTCAGTTATAAAGATCATATAATTAAATAATAAATAATGTGCGTGAATTTCTGTTTAGAGACTGCGATAAAGTTTGATTTATTATAATTGATAGAAAAACTTTTTTTTTTAGCTTTCTATTTAATTATCTTAATAGCTCACATAATTTGCAGACATAATGCTTCATTAGATATTATAATTAACATTATTCTAGTTTTAAATAGTAATATTATATTCCTAGAAAAAAATTTTTAAAATAATAATT
>JAPDSC010124577.1:748714-779865 GCA_026290005.1 Latrodectus geometricus | reverse complement strand
GAGTGTTAATTTTACATGTATATGTGTATGTATATATATACGTATCAAAAAATATATAACAGGATTCAATTTTGTAACCCTATGACTGCCACTTTAAGATCATTTTTTTGCACGTTTTAGATGATTCAATCAAGATAAACAGTCTTAAGTTGGCTCCAAATTAATATATACATCCCTATCTGAAGTAGGAATCGAATCCATGAACTGTTCCATTGGAAACCAAAGCTCTAATCATTCAGCTCTCAGCTTGACACATGTGGTGATGATAAATGCTCTAGATCAGTTAATTTTAGAATTACAAAGTACATTGTAAAAAATAGCATTTTTCATTTTTTGTATTTTTTAATTATGTCCTATAGAGGAATAAATAATTGTAGGCTTCATTACTGGGCACTATCATTTCAGGAAACACCTTCATACAATGGGGCTTTTTAAACAAGAACCAATTTGTCGGAAATGCCACGCAGGGGTAGAATCAGCTCATCATTTCCTATATGAGTGTGATGCTCTTGCCCTTACAAGATTCACTACTCTAGGTAATCCATATTCTAAAGAGTTACGCCTAAACTCCATTGAGGGCCTATCAGACTTTATAAACAAAGTAGGTGACCCAAGACAATGGAACTAGGAAGAAATTGGGCTTGGAGCATGGTACAAAATGCAACAATGCAGAGGTGCCACATATCTGACAAGCTCAAGAGAAGAAGAAGAAGAAGGAATAAATAGGCAAAAAATAGGATTCACTTAACAGACATAATTAAAAAGAAATAGAAAATTCAGGAATATAAGTCGTACACAAGAGAATTCAAGAATATAAGTGATACATAAAATGAAAAAAAAAGACACTAATTTCTCTAAATATAATAGCTTTATGAAAAATAGTATAATATTCAAATCAATTGTGATATTATAGAAAAATATTGCGGGTTTTGAGAATAAAGTTGAATAAAAACAGGAAATACAGAAATAGATAAACAAATAGTTTAGCCATAAAACAGAACATAATAAAAAAGTTGCTAGAATAACTTCAGTGAAGAATCTGTCTTATAATTAACAAGTGATAATTTGTCTTGTACCTTGCAGAAAATAGTATAGGTTTTGAAAATCAAATTTTGCGAGGAGAGTATTTTAAGAGTTATAATTTGGTTTTTTGGGGAATTATTGAAATTACTCTCAATTATATGATAATATTAAGTTTTACTTATAATAATATTAAGTTAGAAACACAATAGTAAGTATAATTTAATGAATGTATGAGCAAAGTTGTATATAAACATGAAATTTTTTTTTTGTAGAAGATATGATAAATGTAGTTGAAAAAAGCTCTCTGATTGTTAAAAAAGTGCTTTGATACTATAGCTTGACTAACTTATCTTCTTTTCATCATTTGTAGCGTTTTTAATGTTGTGCACTTGAAGAAAAATTTTTAGAGATAAAATATACCTTTGATAACCCGAAAACTTAATTTGAAAGATATTCAAGGCTTAGAATAATACAAATTTCTATTCACATACTGATTATGAACACTCAACTCCTCTTCCACTCTACATTAATATGTTTAAAATACATTCCATGAGATTGCTGATTTATAAAAGTGAATTTTAAAGAAGGAAAACTAAATGTACATAAATTATTGAATAATAAAATACAAAAACCACTAAGTGATGATAATTTTCCTTTTAAGATTATCTCGAAATTCGAGAGAAATACTATTGCAAAGTTATATAATTATATGTACGTACGTGTACGTATACTAATAATTTTTAGTATGAAAAATCAGAAAATATAAATTATTTGTATTTAAATAGATTGTAGAGAAAAATAAATGTCATAATTTAGGTATAAAAGTTTTTGTTTGAACTCAAAGCAACACGTTATTCATTGACCAGAAACTTATTTGCATTTAAGAAAAATATGTCTGCATAAACTACCATCAAAAGAATATTAAGTTCATCTGCATTCAAAAACACTCTTTATACATTCCGTGTTTGTTTGCGCAGAAAGTATCCGTTTCTTAAAACAGTAAAAATTTAAGAAAGGGAAGTATCTTTATTTTTCGTGTGTACCTACTTCATTATAATACCACAATCCAGCAATAATTCGAGCATCAAACACGTGTTAATTTTTAATTTAAATGCAAGGCTCTCGTTTACATATCAGAAACAAACGACAACAAACATACGGGTCTGTTTTAATGAAAGATAAAGAAAGTCAATTCCTAATTGCATTCATTGTGATGAAACTCAAACAAACGACACAAACGAACGCTCCCAAAAAGACAAACCTTTCTTCTTAAAAACCGACCAGTGCTGCCGATAATATGGAGAGCTATTGACTTTTGGTCCTTGTCCACACGCCTCTCTCCCACAAGATAAACATCCCCATCCATTACAGCCTCGTAATTACCACTTTTTTTTTTTTAATTTCTGCCCGTCAAGTTTTAATTTATGTAACGTTAAAATTTTCAACCCATTTCGAGCCATGCTATTTTTTTGCTACTTTTATTTGGTTCTTTATTGTTATTTCTGAGTTCCTTTTTTTTTTGTTCTTATTCTGGAAACCACGTTCGAGTAATAATAACTTTCCGAGGGTCACCTGCAAAAGACATGTTGCGGAAAGAATGCCAGTGGTCCAAGTCCTTGGCGAATTATGGAATGTTTCAATCTCGCCAAATGTCCCTGTTTCTGATGGCTTGTGTCAAGATTAATAGTGGTGAAATAGAGGATTAAATATATATTTGTGGTAAAAAGCCATAAAAAAGATGTTGATAAATGCCTTATTGATTATTGACGCAAAGGAAATAATGATTTAATTAATCATTTATTAAATTATTTTTGGTTTTTAATTGTCTTTAAAATAATGAACCTTTCTGATTTAAAAACAAACAGATTTTATGTCAATATATTTTATTCTAATACTTCAACTCTTTCAAGTGCATAGTTGTCAGGAACTTAATCTTTAGAATTTATGAGTGGGTTCTTAAAACACAAATAATTTCAGTGAGGAACTTAATTAACTTTTCGAAAATTTATTATAATATTCTTAATTTTAAAAAATTCCATTGTAACAAGCAATAATTTTATGTTTTTTACACCGTCTGATTATGAAATAATTAAATGAGATCTTGTTTTGAAATGCATCATTAGATATTCAATTTGCGATTTTAAAATTATTGAATTTCGGGGATTCCATTCTAAATATGGGTTCACTGAAATTTTTACAGACTTTTAAACCAACACTAGAATGACTTGAAACAACGTTTGAATGAACTTATCAAAATAAATACGGAATCATTTCAAAATGTATTCATTTTTCCCATTTTCCTAAAAGAGCGAATTTAACTAGAAACAATAGATTCTAAGAATTCCATTTTTGAACTGAGAATTGAAAACATTTTTTCACATTTCAAACAATTGCAGAAAGGATGTATTTAAATAAATGTGCACATATTACGATGCTTTTCTTGAAATCTACATATTTTGAAAACCTTTTCTTTATTTATTTCATCTTTTCATATATACATGATATCCTCTCTAAACATTTTATATTAACATAAATTTCCCATTATTGTTTACTAATTATTATCTTGGAAACATTTTATTGAATTATGTAAAAATTCTAAACATAGAATTCCACTATTATTTAGTGCTAATTTTAATTCTGGTAATATATTATCATAGAAATATATAATATTTTGATATTTGATATATCGATGGATATCTAAAATATATGATAATAATTAAGTTTGTACTCATTAGAATTCAAATTTAAACAATTTAGTAAGTTCATTTTTTGACAAAAAAACTATCATAAAAAAATTATTAGCCGTGAATATATTATGATATCAGCATACTACAAAAATTTCACAAGTATAAAAAATAAGCTGTGTTTGACAAAAAAAATTTCAAGATGTTTATGAAAATATCATAACATTTTCCAATAATGAGAAAAATTTTGTTAATTAATTATGAATTTAGAAGGAAATTAATAACTGTGTGCTTAATATTTATTATTTTTAGAGAAATATTCATTAAGGAAATGGAAATTCACTTAAATTATTTATTAGCACATTTGATTTAAATTATTTATAAACTACTTATTTTCATATATCTCGGAGGACTTCAAAATATTTTAACATTTTGAAAATGAAATATTAACAATCATATTTATAATTTTCTAATGACTCCTGCTTTCAACTTTTAACGTTTCAGAAACTAGTTTCAATACAAAAATTAGAAAATTTAAAAGGAAAACGACTTTCTTATTAAATTAATCGTGATTCATTAAACTAATGAGATAGCTGAGAATGAAATTAATTCATTATAAATTTATAAGTCTTATATACATCAATTTGATATTAATGATCAGTTTATACTAAAATTTTTACATCAAGAATCAAGGTTTCATTTTCAAAAATTACATTTATAAATAATTGTGTAAATTTATTTCTCATCTAACACCATTAAAATAAGAAGCTGTATGTGTTGTTTTTGAGATCTGAAAAATGATTATTCGGTAAAACTTCCCAAGAGTAATCTATTTTCTGTACAATTAATACCTTTCACAGATAAAGGTAATTGTTTTTTATTATGCAAAATTAATCCTCCTAAAATTTTTATTTGTACTGGAATAAATATAGATATATTCAAGAAAATAATTATATATTAAAATTTTTTCAATAATAAAGGAAAATAAATCTATTCATTTATGAATTAAGCACTTTAAATTTAAAAATAATTTTAATAATTATTAATTATTAGATATATGCTACATTTTAGCATATATCTCACTTTTTCTGTCTAGCATTTATTTCCTCCTTAATATATATATATATATATATATATATATATATATATATATATATATATATGCATGTATTTATGTATTAATAATATTCCTTCTAACAACTTGGAGTCTGGTGTGTGAATTGGGATTTTTTTATATTAAACTTTTATCTTTAATAATTTTCCATTTTTTATATATTAAAAAATTTTATTAAGTTAAAACTTTAATTATAGATTTAAATACAGTTTGTATGTAAATCACCGTTTTACGTAGTCCTTATTCTAGTATTTAAATTCTATTGTTAATTGTCTAGTTTCTAAGTAAATTCTTACCTAGTATCAAGCCTAATATTTAACAAATTTTTTATTAAATTACTTTTGAACGATAGAGTATTGGAACTCACAAATGGTTCTTTAAACCTTAGGAATATTTTTACATAAGCATTGAACCAAAACCATCCAAATTATTCGCAAGTACATTTGTCTTAAAGAAAAATAACTTTATCTAAGAACCTTTTCTAAAATAATATAAAATTTAGCTCATTTTGAATATTGATGCCTTGAAAATAATTATAGCATAATTTAAATTTTCAACAATTTAATGTAAATTTATAAATTACATAAATTTTCTTAGACTTATTCCTTAATCTGATCAGTGAAAGTCAAATTTTTACAACTTATTTACAAATTTACTTTATGCGAATCTCTTTTTCAGTTGTATTGATTGCTGAAACATTTTCTCAAATAAATTTTACACAGCATTTAATTATATAATAAAGAAAGAAATAATTTTCTGATATTTTCAGACTCATAATTTTAAATATATTCGATGAAGATATTTTATTAACAACAACTATTTTAGTCTTAAAATTAATACAACTCAAACTATAAACATTTTATAAATATCATGATTATCTAAAAATTACAATGATAAAGAGCCATAAATAATCTTTCTGTCAATTTTTAAAACCAATTTTAAGATTTGAATATTAAAACTCTTGATTTGCAAAGGACGAAATATATCAAACATTCCAATTTGTAATATGAAAAACGTTTTGATAACAGAGTAGAACTTTTTCTTTTTTAATTTTCATATTTTTAAGTGTTTTCAGTATTGATTTGTTATCATTGATGACAGATATCTATCAATAAATTACCAATAAATTAATTCAAGAAATTAAAGCTTTAGTGACTATGCCTAAATTTACTCTGTTGTTTAATTTTATGTGTATGTGTATTTATGAATCATATAGTAACATATATTAGCGAGTACCCAATAAATTTCTTTCATTTTTTAAAATTTAAAATTCTATTTTTGTAGCTGCTTTTTCTTATACAGAAACAAAAAAAAACTGGAAATATATTCTAGAAATCACTTAATATTTATATAAGCTATTACGTTTACACAACAATTATATTTATTTTTATATTTATTCATTTAGATATTAATAAATGAGGGAATTTTAAATCTAGAAACAATAAATTTATTTTATAATGTACATCTTCACCAAGAACTAGACAATAACTCTATAATTTCTTAAAGAGCTTAAATTTAAATATAAAATTTCCCTACGTTGAAATACAAACTGTCCATTAGAAAATATATAAGAAATGAAATCAAAATCAAACAAACATTTGTGCATCAGCCCCCAAATTCATTCGATTCAAAATGGATGAGTAGATTTCAACAGTTTCTGAAATTAAAAGCAGAGATTGACCATTATTTTACGGTTGATAGATATTTCACTGGACTTACCTCACTATACTTAAGAATATAAGCCAGGTAAAGCATTGCTTTATCTGAGGGGCGATTTAAAAGCAGGCTCTATTAGCTATGACAAAACCCTGTCATCGTCAACAAGAGGAAGGAGGGGGTGGCTGAGGAGGCGTGGGGATGCTGTAGAAGATGGGTGTTATCGGTGACTCGACATCCCTCCTGGAAGAGTTAACGGCAGGTAAAAATTTATTAAGCACCGTGTCGGCCGTTTCCGCAAACACTTCTGTTCATAATTAGATCCCTGAGAAAATCGCCAAGCAGAAAAGGACCACAAAGAGAAATGAAGTGACAGAACAAACGAGCTATTTGGTAAATCTTTCTAAAATGAAAAAAAAAAAAATCACGTCTTTTAGTTCTCAAAGAGCTGAACCAGCCTAATTTTCTGAGAAATATTATATGCAACTCATATTTTATTGCATAGTATTTATTTAATAATCCAAAACATCTCAGATTTTACCAGTGATCTAACTATGTGAAAACTAATCTTTATATCACTTACTTTTCACATATTTTATTCATAAAAATGAAAAATATATAACAAAGTTACTGTCGTTTTTACGGTTCTTATATTCAACACTTATTATTCGTATTTTTATTTGTAATATGATTGGTTTAAAGCAAAACACGCCATTAATCTAATTAAAAATTTGATTAATGTTAATTTAATATAATTATTTCAAGTGTTAAAATAATACATTTAGAAGGATCTAAAAAATTTTTACTTTGATAAGAAATAAAACTAAAACTAAATTTATTTTTTCAGAATCGATGAAATAATTCTGTTAATATCTAAAAGATAGCTAAGGACTTCAGCCACCCAATCTGTCTAGTGGTTAGCGTAACTGATTACGGATGGGGTGGACCTGGGTTCGAATCCCGGCTCGGGCATGGATGTACTTTCTCTTTCTCTCTCTGTGTTACTTGTCCTTTCCTCAGATGATGGATGAATGTGGCCCGCCCTATAAACG
This sequence comes from Latrodectus geometricus, assembly GCA_026290005.1. NCBI lineage: Eukaryota > Metazoa > Arthropoda > Arachnida > Araneae > Theridiidae > Latrodectus > Latrodectus geometricus. The sequence continues at coordinate 772,336 of JAPDSC010124577.1, read as the reverse complement.
GGTTTGTGGTGGTGTGGCGTGGACGATGCTACTCGTACCTCCGGGACTTTGTTCACAGGTGCCCACCGGGTAACTATTAAATGAGTAGCAGTTTCCGGTATTGTTGCGGCTAATGGGCTAATTTACTACACTTGCTCAAGAATGCCCGCCATTAGAAACAAATAAAATGGCTTCATCTTCGATTATCAAATGAAACTCCTAATTTATTATTCAGCAGATTTGCTGGATATGAGTTGATAAACTTTTCACAACATCAATAGCATCTTCTTGTGATTCAGATGAACTTATCAGTGAATTACGTCTTTTAATATCGATAATTAGTTGATATAATTATTTTATTGTTACTTATAATTGATACAAGTTGGTAGCTTTAAATTTCAAAAATCTTCATTGGTCTGATAGCAATGTTTACTTTAGATGTAGATGACAACAGATGATGACTAAAGTGGACTGATAGCAACGTATGTTTACTTTAGATGTAGATGATAGCAGATGTCGTTGCACAGAGTATATATGCAGTTTTCAACAATTTTCTATTCTGCTTAAAATAAACTGTGTTCACTTCTGGTCGCTTTTTTAGTTACGGAATTATGACAATTTGTGACAATGATTCATTGACTTCAACAATCATAGCGGTCAGTTTTAAATCTATCTCTCTTCAACGAAAAAGCTACCAGTTAAAATATGTGTTTTAAAACAATTATTTTAAGTTGATGTGATTTGTACGTCAGTTATCAATGGTTTACATATAATAAATTTCTGCATGTTAATACTCTTAGATGATTTTTCATGCTTTATCAATCCAAAGCACATTTTGAAGAAAAATATACTATTCTTGAGTCGGAAAATAAGGATGAATAAAATAGTCACTTGATTGTATTAATTGTTTATTTTGCAGCTTGGAGCGATATCGTTTCAGGAAAATTTTTAAACGTCTCCAGCCAATTCCGTAAGATGCTTCTGTTTATTTTAAAATAACTTAGAAACTTGTGCACTAAAAATCCACATGATTTGCTTACACCATAAGCCAAGAGAAGAAAAGAAATTGCTTTGAAATATGATCTTCTAGAGATATAATCTTAACTGAAATTTCTTGGTATAATACCCCTTGATATTTGAATTTGAAGACTTTCAAATAATATCCGTGGCAGAAAGTTAGTTAGCCACGGGTAACATGAGGAATAAGATTATAACAGAAATTGTCAACAATTTTATCCGTCCAAGGATCGACTACCGTCTTGTAATTCTTCTACCATCTTGAAAAAAAGATGGTAAGACTTAACAATAAATTTATCTAATCATTATTGTAATTTACATATATCATCAAAGTATGTGAAATCTTTTATAAACTTGCTTATTATAAAATTACTATATGAAGAAACATTTCTTATATCCTCTTTCTCATAAATAATGATAAAAATGAAATATAATTTTAAATATTTTCAATAGATTTTTCAGCATTAACAGCATGATCAATATCGAACATTTTATAATATAAAATAGCAGGTATAGGAAGTAAAAAATCCTTAAAGTGTATTATGTTTTGTAAAGTGTGACGAATTTCAAATGTTATAATAAATCGTATTCATTTTTATTTTTCCATTTATTAATAAATAAATTAAACATATACATATAAAATCATTTAAATTTATTTTTTTAAAAATAATTTTTTTTAAATATATAAAATCATTTAAACATAAATTGAAGCTTTTTTAATTTTTAAATGTTATGTTTAACTTTTAAAAGTTATTTATAAATTTATTCTTAAAATAAAATATGACTAAAAAAAGGAACACCAATCAAATTTGAAACCAATTTATAAACAAATCTTTCACAAACGCATAGTAAATTTGCAAACATAACTTTATCGAAAAAAATAACAATTTATTTGTTACAGACATCAAAAAAGCTAAGTTGGATTAGTGTTTTCTTTCTGCTTCAGATCTTAAAACATTTATTTTCAATATCTCACGTGCTAACTAACAAACTAAAAAATTTTGGAAGTCTTATGTTTCCTTATTTTAATCTTAAAACTGTGCTCATTTACTTTGTTAAAGAACTGTAACTATTTAAATACTTTCTAAACTATTTAGTATATTTTTCCGATAGCTGTTTCAAAAAAGCGCACCTGAAAAAAGCAGAAAAAATTGAATAAATCATGATTTATGAAAGCGCTTTCCGTTTTTATTTCAAATTTAGATTATGGAGTTCAATTTTTTCTTATTTCAAAGTAGGAAACTTTAAAAGCATTCGGAGTACAAAATTAGCATAACTGCGTTGTAGCAATTAATGGTTTTCGAAAGAATTTTCTCGGAAACTTGGTCGTAATTAAAAACTTCTGCTTTTTGAAACCGAAGAACTCGAAAACATTTGAATAACCGAATAATAATAGGATGTAAAGTAATTTTCCTTTCAACCCAAAGAAAAAAATGAATAATTAGACTTAAATGGAGGGGAAAAAATGCTTTTATTTACGATTCAGGAATCTTAAACTTTACTAAACGTGTGCTTTTATTAATTACATCTGCAAAATTCTCCACCAATATTTAAATGGGTATAATTCTTCATAAAGCAAACCAAAAGACTGCATATAATACTCATTAAGATTTGCTCATTTGGGTTACTTGATTTTTTTTCCTACATCACTTGTGGGTAAAAAAGAAAATCGCGAAGCACCTGCCTGGAGATAGCTTATTATGCAAATTAAATTACACAAAACTTCATTAGTTTTTTCACTAATTAATCTAGGGGCACCTCTCATACTTCCAAAATAATTTTTTTTCTCTTTTCGCTTGTAATTGAAGTGTTTTTAGGGTACCAAAGATCGCCATTTGATTGCATTAACTTTAAAGAATTTCGAAATGGCTCGAATGTGAATGGAAAGAATGTAAATTCTTAATTGAATTTGTAAATCAGTTTTGTCTAAATTTTGTTTTAAGTGCTTTTTCTCGCGCTTACTAGGTAAGTAGCATTCATTTTTTTTATTTTCCAGCTATCATGAACTTTTCTACCCAATTTAAAATTAAATTAGGATACTAGAGAAGAGACTTTTTTTTTCAATTTTTCTTATGCATTCTTTTATTTCCTTCTTGTTTTCATTTCAAGCGCTAAGCTTCGCGTGAAAGTGTAATGATGTTTTTTATAAACTCTATTTGCGAAGAAATAAAAAAGAAAGGGAGAGGTTAAAGAGCCTTAAGTGAAGTATATTTCAAAAACTAATTATAGATATTAACATTTAATCTTCTTCTTTAAGGATTATCGGGCATGTGAATAGAATTGTATCAATACAATTGTGTGCTGCCATTGTTTAATAACAGTTTTTAAAAAGGATTTTCCTCATACTTATTTAAAATATTTTTAATGTAATGTTTATTAATTAATAAAAACTTTTTTATATAAATAGAGATAGATCAGCTTTTCAATGATTCGAATTCATAATCCAATTTAAGTTCTTTTCGATAAAAAAAATAAGAAAAAATTTAAAACTATGGCTTAAATATTGTATAATTGTAAACTATGACCTAATTTATAACATTTTATTAATTGATTATTATCCAAAATTAGTGAACTCGTTGGTTAGGGCATCGTTTTCGTTATCAAAAGGTGGTGAGTTCGAATCCCGGCTGAGCCGAAGATCTGTCGTGTTCACTAATGGTAACTGGGGAACGGAATATATGCCGGGTCGCAATGTCCACCATGTTCCCATTGCAAATTAATTCCTCTGGGGGTGGTTGGAGCCTGTCTATGGGTCTTCTCTGGTTTCAATCTCTAAATTGAAAGATTCAGATGGTGTTGCCATCTATGAGCCAAAGGTCGTACTTCCACTTTCGTATAAGAGAGCTCTATTCAAAAACGGAAGACGCTCTCTCTCTAACTTCATTCGCCTAGTCTCTGCCGGGTGGGCTTGGAGTTGCCAAGTGTCATTAGTAACAACAACCGATTTTTATTAATTTTTGAATTTAATTTACACTTACCAAAGTATTGATATTTTCAGGGAATTAATTTTTTCACAGAAAATGAACAAATTAAATTAAATTATTTTCTATAAATCAATAAGCTGATAAATAAAATAGCTGCTAAGGTCATAAAGCTTTATTTCAAAGGATTTTGTGAGATAGTTGAAGAGATTAATTTTGGAATATGTTTCAACGCAATAATTCAATTTTTCAGAAATCACAGAAGAATTAGTAACTTAGCTATGGCTTAAGTATCAGAAATAACAGACTTCATTTTGTATTTTACAATTTTCGTTAAAATTATTCTGATATAATTGTTGAACCATTCATCATAACAAATATTGACCATTTTGAGCATAAATTTAAGTACAACACGTATTTTCTTGAAGGTTATGCGAAAATTAAAGTTTGAAAAAATTTACGAATCTAAACAATGCTACGAGATAGAAAATTTCGTATAATTAAAACTAAATTTAATTAGCAAGTTAATTATTAAAAAGAAAGAATATGTATGTTTGTAATAAAACTTATCATAAGTTAAACTATTACTTTTAAATACATTGAAACCTCAGAAATCTGAACTAAGTGGAGAGAACATTAGAGAACTAATTGTTCGGATAAATCGTGTGGGATATTTAAGCTCTTGTTCTTAGCTCAATAATGACCTGAAAGTTATAGCTTTAAGTTAATAAAAAAGTAAATTTTACCCTGATAAAGCATGAGTGTTTAATACATCATCTACTTTTCGATTCGTATGGATCACATGTATACTGTTTGTGTAATGCACACATATGTGTAACACAAACTCAAATTGCGTGATTTTGCCTATTTGCTATAACAAAGAACTAAAGTTACGGACACATTAATTTCTTATCGTAAACAAGTGTTTTTCTACATCTTGTCATCCACAAACTGTGTACATGTTCAACCATTTCGTACTGTTCCGTCTATTGTAAGCTTTTTATTAATTGCTCATGACAGATTAGTTATTAATTGTCAGCTAAAAGTAAACATAGTGCCTGTAAAGTTAAAGAAAATCTTGAAGTGCTCAAACTCTTAGACAAAGGAGAAAGTGCTAAAAAATTGGTTCTTAAATTCTTTGTTGGTAAACCTATGATCAGTGATTGGAAGAAAAAAGGAGAAAAGTTTATATCCATATGGTTAGATCACTGGAAAACTAGGCATGGAATTATCGGCACAAGTACTTTTACATCAGAAAAATATTTACCCAAGTTTGAGAGATTGCAACAAAAATCTACCCACTTTAGCAGATGTATAATGTTGAACTTCGGACAACTGGGCTTTGGATTTCTGAGGTTCCAGTATAATCACATTTATTGAAGTCAAAGAAATAATACAAAATATCAACTTTGAAAACAAAATTTCTTGCCTTTAAGTTATAATCATGAGATAATTTTTCAAAATTTCAGTGATTTTCAGAACATTAATTCGTGCCTTTAGAAATTTCCAAAATATGGCACGTTATTCTTTTCTATGTTGGGTGAGTTTGTTCTTCCATTAAAATTTATTTTTATGTTTTTACATTACTGTTTTTCTCATGATATCATAAAAATATTTACAGGACAATTGAATATGAAAATCATTTGTGCTCAAACTTTTATTTAATAGTTGTCTTGATGTTTAAATTTTCTTTTGATATAGCCTAATACCTTTATTGAAGTAGAAAAAAATCATACTGTTTTTTCTGTTTTCCTTTATTTAATTAAACATTGATAAATTCCATTGTTTATTTCAGAATTCTAATTCCACCAATGCTTTAAAAAACAATTGTATATAATATCCTAATAGTATTTATTACCTATTTATAACTCCTTTCCTATTTGCTTTTCAAAACTGATCACTTAAAAAAATATCCATACAGGAGAAGAAATAATAAATTTTCGAAATGTTCCTTGCCTTGATTTTTAGAATTATGAAAAGGTTTTGTCTCACAATATGGATTTTCTATATAAATTAACAACATATTTTAAACATTAAATGAGATGAAAAATGATTAGTCTTTATCTTGACTTTTTAATCATTTTTTATTTTATCCAAAGACCACAACAGTGGCCTAGTACGTTAGGATGACGCCCTTGATGTTGGAAGATAGTGAGCTCGAATCTTGATCCAACAAAGACCCGTCGTATCACTAATAGAGGCTATTCCGCGTTTAAATGTGTCATGTTCGCCTCGTTCCCAATGTCAAATGATACTTATGAAAAGGATAGGCCATGTCTCATGTCTTCTTATGGACCTCTGTATTAGGAACCTCCATTCACTTTATGGTGGATCTTATTAATATAGATGCCAGATGCCCCATCATATAAACATGCTATCACTAATGCAAAAAGTTGGAACATAATGGCGTTATAGTTAATTGTCTGAGAAATAGAAATAAATAAATTTTCTACAAAAAAAGACTTTAACTCTTTTCTACTTATAATAAAAGAACCACAAAAATGTGTACCTTTGAAAAATAATATTTGGTTGGGGAAAAAGAAATCCATTATTTTTACGTGAACTTTATGTAACTTCTTTTGGATTCACTTTGTAAAAAGGTTTCAAACTTTTTCCTGTTGATTTTTAGGTCTTGCGCGTTACGACTGCTGACATGCGGTTAACTTCGATCATTTTTGATATTTTATAGACATTTTCGACGATGCTGTATCCACATGCGAGGTGCATCTCTAACATCAAAAATACCCGAATGGAATCGACGAAACAAAAATTGTACGTAAACGGTTGTTACAGTCTTATATAGGACGATAAACACCTTTTACAATTTTAGCCACCCGGCTAGAAAAATGAAAATGTATGGAATTTTCTGTTTGTTGTCTTCCATTTTTAAAACCTTGTACTCGTAACTGAATTAATCAGACAAAAAACCGCAAGAGGATATTTTAGTGTCAAATGTCAACGAGCATAAATCTGAAATTGTTTGATAGATACCTGACGAGATATCGATCACTACAGACGTGTACTGAAAAAAATAATGGATTACTTTTCCCCAAGCTAATATAATTATTGAATTAGCTAGAAGGGAATACTGAATTATACTAGGGAGTTGTAAAGATTAATGAAAATCAAAATAAAAAACAGAAGAATATAGTCCAAATAATTTATTTTCTCTTTTAAAATTTACAAATTATAATACTTTATCTTTACAACGTTTAAACAAGTTTAATTATTTTCGATAGTGCTCACAAAAAAATAATGAAATATTATATTTCCTGTGATTGAATACATAAATTTAATTATAACAGAATATTAAAATAGGGTAAAGTTTTTTCCTGGAAAAAAGTGAGAAACTGTAAAAAAATTTTGCAAGAGACAAAGCTTTGAAATTAAACATATTATAGTCAGAATATAGTTTAAACGAAATCTTGATATGTTAGTAAAAGTTTGAAGATAAATAAATTATGGTAAATCATTCCAAGCTAGAATTATGACATGATTATTTAGAGAAGTCGCATGAAAAATGTTTCTTAAAAATTTAAAGCTTTTTAAGTTTTTAAAATTAGCTCGTTTTAAAATTTTCACATAATGCATCGATATAACACAATTAATTAGTTAAATAAAATAAAAATAATGTGAAAATTGCTCTAAATCTTACAAAAGTGCTCCGATAAATAGAACAGTTTTTGGTGAAGAAGAAACTGTTACTGTTCATCTCGGCATTACCTCATAGTGAACACTCATGCGAAAGAGGAACAATCACGCTCTGCTTATGAAACTTTTTACCAAACATTTTGTGTTCATTAATTTGGTTAAATTTTTTATCTTTTTTTTACTTAAAGAGAAATTACTTAGAGAGAGATCACCATGTACGTATGAGTTCATCTTGAGTACATAGAAACCAACAATATGATCATTGTATTTAAAATAAATAAATTACAATTTATTGCTTTCTTTTATAAAGGAATTTTAACTAATAGAAAATAAAAATTATTAATTTATTTTCTTATATATGCTTAAAGCTTGAAACAAAAATAAATATACAATAATATCATAAATCATTTTCGCAAACAGCAATAAGGAAATCTTTATGCATATGCATTTAATATACTTTAAAATTATACACTTAAATACTACAAAAAAAAGGTTTTAAATTGTTGTTCAGTGTTCTGTTCTTTTGATAATTTCGATTTTTCTTTTCCTATTGTTATATTTTATCCTTTACTGTTATGAGGAAATATTAGTTTGGGGAAAAAGTAATCCATTATTTTTTCGGTAGACGTCTGTAGTGATCGATATCTCGTGAGGTATCTATCAAACAATTTCAGATTTATGCTCGTTGGAAAGGTGACATTTGACACTAAAATATTCTCTTGTAGTTTATTTGTTTGATTAATTCAGTTATGAGTACAAGGTATTAAAAATGGAGGACAACAAACAGAAAATTCGATACATTTTAGTTTTTCTTTTATAATGGCGAAAATGCTAACCAGGTGGCTAAAATTGTGAAAAGTGTTTATCATCCTATATATGACTGTAACAACCAGTTACCCACAATTTTGGTTTCGTCGATTCCGTTTGGGTATTTGGATGCTAAAGATGTACCTCGCATGGATACAACATCGTCGAGAATGTCTATAAAATATCAAAAATTATCAAACATGACAGCATGTCAGCTGTCGTAGCTTCGCACAAGACCTAAAAATCTACATGAAAACTGTTTTAAACCTTTTTACAAAGCGAATCTGAAAGAAGTTACAAAAAGTTCATAAAAGTTCATAAATAAAAATAATGGATTTCTTTTTTTCCCCAACCTAATATAAGCATTTATACAGTGACAAAAATATTAAATTTGTATGAAATTTAATTTGAATTTCCTTTAATGAAAAAGCAACTGATTATTGAAATTTTATAAAGACTTATTTTACGAGCATGTGATTTCTAGTTGCTCTGCTATTTAATCTGCTTTATGTTCATTTATTTCAATCAATTTTTACTTTCGGTTAATAACATAAAAATTTTTATTTATTGTATATTTTAAATAAAAATCTATTGGACTGGCTGATAAATTGATTTTTTTTAATAACTCTTATTAAAATTATGCCTATATTTACCTTAAATGCATTCTAAATTTAAGTAATATTAATTATTTTCAGACAAAAACTGTACAAAATCATTTCCTGATTTGCTTTCAAAGAATTTTGTCTTATATTGTTTTTTCTTTACTCAAATTAGTCTTATCTTTTTTCTTTACTCAGATTAATCTTAACTTTTTCTCACATTGGCTGCAAAGTACCTAAATTGGAACATTAATAAAAGTCAATTCGATGAAACTATTAGCTGAAAATTTCTTTACATAACTAATATAGTAGCTGATTAATAAATATCGATATAAAAATCAAGTTATCTTGTACAAAGGCAAACGAATTGGCTATAATATTTTGGTTTGTTCCATATTTCCTTTTACTTGGAAAAGAAATGGTTCGCCTAAGGCCATTCCAGAAAACCTTTCTATCGTCACACGTTCTTTACATCCAGTAACAATCATTCGACTAGAACAACATCAAACGAGATGTCATTCAATAAAAATGTTTAGTGCTTGTAGAAGAGCTATATCCGACAGGTTTCTATTTGGTTAAAACCTGTAAGTTATTGCGGCAATCTTTTACTTATGTGTCATATAAAGAAATGAAAAAAGATGAAAGTGTGAAAGAAATATAAGTAAGAACAATTGAATAAGATTAAATTTAATTGTGTGAACGTAAAACCACAATACGGAAAGTAAAATTATTGCTTCTATGTTTCATTTAAAATAATGAATTTAAAGGAAAAATTAAAGAGTAAAAATAATAAAAGAAAAGAAAGTATACCATATATTTTATTACTTTCGAATTTAAATATTATTTCTTTTTATCCTAATCTATTCAAATAAAAAGATGAATATTCAATTCATCTTTCTTTTTATAAGGCTTTTCCACATTAACTTTTCTGTAATCAAACCACATATTTATATGCTGAATTAGAATAAATAAATACGCTTTTATATGCAACAGCAACTTATAATATTTTAAAAGTAGAAATTATTGCTGAAACTGTATTCTTGAAACCTGTATTAGAAAATATACAACTCCGGTTAGCACTGAAAACTTTTCATTACAACATCGCCAAGAACTGTTGCAAAATATACGCTAAGGCAGAACATAGCATCAACATTTAGAACTCTCTTTTGGAAAGCAGCGAACAAGATTCAAATTAATTTTCGTTTTGAGAACACAGCATCTTAAGGCCTCACTTTATCACAGTTGGAGTTCGACTCATTTTGTCAGCTGTTCTTGCTACCATTAGAAGTTTACTCAAGCACTCTGCTACACTCTGTTATTACTTACGTATTTAAAAATTAGTTAAGTATGATATTTTAATTGAGATTCTTCAGTTTAAATGTAAAACTAATTTTTGAAACCTAAATAAACTAATTTATTGATAAAAATTGCAGACTTATGAATATGCAGAAATATTTTAATTAAAATGTTGCAAATTACAAACCACAATACTAACTTTTGACACTACGTGGTGGATAATCTTAAGACATAAAGTTGTTTTAAGACACATTTTAATATTCATATTGTCTACAGTGCTTCTCTAAGTGTCTTTCTAAACATAGTAGTCCATACTCATGTGTCATAGGGAAGGAAAGTCGTAAAACATCCAAACACACATCCCCACATATGTAGAATCAGAATCGCAGCTCGAATGTGTAATAGTGACTGAATTTAAAACATTTATTGTTACAACAACTATTGTATTGCTATTGTTAACTATAACAACTATTGTTAACTATTGTTTTGCTTTAATGTACCAACTATGGTTGGTAATCTTCAAACTCTTTTATTACAGTTTATTATAAAAGATGTAGCAATTTCATACCCAAAGGTAATGACATATTAAAAACGAATTCCTTTAATACAAACTATATTCGAACAATTCATCTATTACCGTTTCACAAATATCTTGTGGATAATTAATTGGAACAGAAAACAAAATTAGCATGGGAAACAAATGCAAATTTAAAAAACAAATTTAGTTAAACGTTAAAAACAAATTCTCGCTTATTCACTATCAAACTAGCTTATTCAGTTTTTCATTATTATTATTAAAAAATGCCAAAAATATTAGTAGAGTTTATGAAAAATAAATGTTCGCAAAATCTTGTAAATTGGATAATTAAAAATAATTGTACGATATATAAGTAGATATTAAAAAATAAAGATTTCACAATTTTCAATTTCCAAACTAAATTCAAATTTACTTTCTTTGCGTATTATTTCAAACCTAGTTTTTTGTCAACTGTTAAAACAATCTCTCATGGATTGTATTGTTTGAATTCAAATAATTCTCAATACATTTACACTTAATTAATTCTTCATAGTGTTCATAAATTAAATATATCATTGTAGCAAGAAATATAATACAATAAACATTTCAAATATTCAGCGTGGGATATCTTTGAAAGGTAATTAAATTTGTTTCTATAAATTAATAGATTAGTATAAAAAAATATTTCTAAGTAATTGTTATGCACTTCATATATATGAGTGACAAAATATATTATGATTAGTAAAACACAGTATCCTCTCAGCATTGATTCCTAGAATAGTTACTTATATAAAATTATCCTTATTAATTTAGCTAAATATATTGCTTACATTTTTAATTTTAAATAGTAGTATTAAATTGCGTAAGAAAATACTACTGAAAGATTTCTGTTTCACACACAAATAATCATGCTATTCTTTACTTACATGTTAGTAGATATTAATTTTTTAATTTTTTTTACTTTATGTAACTGAAAACTAAGTTTCACTATGATTAAGAGTTATAGATTATTTTTGTTTCTTCCTCCAAACATTCAGAATAATCTTAATCATTTTCTTAAAAATGTACTAAGCAATGCACCGAACAAAATGTACTAAATTGCATTTTAAAATATATGAATATGAAATATATTTGCATATATTTTTTCTAGAAGTTTTTTCCAATATGGATATTTTATTAAATCATCAAAATTTTCTGAAACATTGATGCCATGCAATTAAAATACTATGGGGAAAATTGCACGTATACGGAATTATTTCAGTCTTATATTTTAATTAATCAGGGGTTGTTGTTGTTGTTGTTATGGATGACACTTGGCAACACCAAGCCCGCCCGTCAAGAGACTAGGTGAATAAAGTTAGAGAGAGCGTCTTCCGTTTTTGAATAGAGCACCCTCATACGAAGGTGGAAGTACGACTTTTGGTTCACAGATGGCAGCACCATCTGAATCTTTCATTTTAGAGATTCAAACCAGTGAAGACCCATTGCCTAGCCACCCCCAGAGGTATTAATTTGATATTTATTTAAATAATCAGGGGTATTACTTTTAAGCTATTGTGAACTGCAAAATATACTTTAAATTCATCAATGAAAAGTTTTTTTCGAATTAAATCAAAATCAAATCAAGGAAGTGTGATATTATTTTTAAATCTGTTTTTGTAAGTTTCAAACAAAAAAAAAAAAAAAAATGAATAACGCTTAATAAAGGAAAATAAAAAAATAAAAATATTTCTAGGACTAGGATATACAATCCAGGACTAGAAGAATGTGTATAATTTTGTAAATATTTCGATAATTTTTGCTCTTATAAAGTAACCAGAAAATGTTTTGTTTCAAAATTATATTTAGAGAACTTTAAGATGTGGAATGATTAACACTAAAAATCTTAAAATATATCTTTTTCATATTATCCTGATTTTTAATAAATATCTGCAACATATTCACAGCTCTTAAAATATTAGGAAATCAGAAAAGAAAACAGTTGAAATGACATGCAAAACTTTAACTCTTGATAAATGTCAGATGATAAATACGGCTTCATAAGAAGCATTTGTTATTAAGACAAACTATTTCAATCTAAAATTTACTTAAATCTATCATTTATTACAAAATAAAAATTCATAAAGAACAAAGTTTTTTAAAATGAAATACGATGCAACTCGATTTCAAAGAGCTAAAATATCATTTCTTATTTTGAAAACTGAATATTTCCAATTTCCATGGTTTAAAAGAAATAAGAGTTTAAAGGGAACGTGAATGTTATAAACAGTACTTTCTATAAAAAATTAAACAAAAACATTTTTCAGGAGATGACAAGATGAAAGATTCGTAATTTCTTACTGTACTTTTAAATTTAATCAAAAACTTTTTTTATCAATTTGAAAGAAACTGCATTTTGAGAAGTATCACACCAATTTTACCACATTTACAGTTTTGTATTACTACTTTCAAATTAGTATCTACTAAGATTTTAAATTGAATGTAACTACAATTTCTTTCAGTATAAAGTATAAAATCATATTTTAAGTTTTATAAGAAGATGGATTAAGCTATGTAATATAATAGATGTGAAGTAACATTTTATTTTTACTTAAACTCAACTAAAAGTGTCTGAGGAAGTTTGAAGTATTTATTAAATGCTGAAGCAATTCTAGTGATAAATACTTAAAGCATTATTAAGGAGTTTTCGACTTAAATCATCGTTCGAATTCATGTAAAACTTGAATATTTCAATGAAAAATATCATGCATTAAATTCCAAAAAACTTTATAGAATAATATTTCTATAAAATTACCTTCCATTTTGCAACATTTTAAACAAAACTGTTTATTTTAATTTTTACTATTTAAATCATGCTCAATTTGCATATAAAAGATCATAAAATGGAATGAAAATAATGAAATGTAACTTTTCTTTATAGCGTATTTTCATAAAAACAGTTATTTTGATAGATCATTTGCTTATATTCTTATAAAACTAACAAGAAATTTTTTTAATATTTTTAAAATTTTAATAAAATTTGTATGATAAGATTGCTGAAAAATATGCATAGGGTTAAAAAAAATTAACATTTTTATGTAGCTAATATGTATTTTTCATAACTAAATTTAGCTTTTATGGTTTGCTTTCTGAGACAGAATATAATTAATCATTTGTTAGAACTACTTATCTTAATTTCACATCTATAATTCACAAGTTATATTTTCTTGATAGGCTAATGTTTTTAAAGTTTTAAAGCACTAGTTTTATTGAGTTTTTTTCAGTATAACAATTTTCGAATCCATCACTGAGAAATCTTATAGTTTTTCAAAATTCTTATACGTTTCATTATTAAATTCATTTTTAAAATATTTGATAATATTTCTGATTAATTTCGCGCTATAAATTGCAACTTATACAAACTACGACTTATTTAAGCGTTTAAACTTCAATAGAGCTTTTTCCTTGATTATAATTTTCCTAATGAATCTAAAATCACGATTAACATGAATATCTAAACTTTTTATTTAATTTTAAAAATAAATTTATGCAATGTGATTTTTTTACGAAAATATTCAAACTTATGAGGAATTTATAATATCGTTATCACAAACACACTTTAAATATAAAATAAATCTACTTGAATTTAAATTTTAATTCCTTATTGTTTCATGCCTTATGATAGTTAAAATTTTTTATAACTGCTTATTAATACCACTGTTTAGTATTCTTATATTCAACTTCATAAGTTATTGAAATACCTGACTAAAATTAGAGGTGTTTAGAAATTTACCAATGAGTTTTGAAACGAGAAACATGTGTGGATATTGCATTAGTTACATAAATATGTATAGTCTAGGAAATATTATCTTCATGACCATTATATAAATAAAAGTTTTTTTCTAAATTATATTTAAAACATGGTTTGTTCCATCTAGTGACAAATGGATAATAAGGTTATGCTTATTTTTTTATAAATCGCATAGTAATTAGTGTCTTTAATCTGCATTTCTTGGTTTAAAGGGAAAGATCGGAATCAGGTGTAACCATCTTTTTAAAGTAAATAGAAGTTTTCAGGAACAATTTTATTAATTTTGATTTTATAATTTCATGGATACAGAATTTATGTATTAGCCAAAAGGAAAGATGATCATTAACTGTCTTTTTATGCTTGATATTGTTTATTTAATTATTTGAAAATTATAATCACTTAAACTTTGTAAGACAAGCATTGAAAAATATGTTTTTAACATTGAACATTTTTAACATTTTTAACACGCTCTGAGAGAAATAAAAATATTTCAAACATATGTATAGATAAAAAGAATTATTATAACATATTTTGCACAAAATTGAGGAAATTATAGCGATATAATGGACTTAAAATTTTAACGAACTGATTGTAAATGCATTTTTCATTAGTATTTATAATTAAAAATTGTTTATTAAAGAACACTAAATTGTCTGTTGTGAAAGGCTGATTGAAAATTTTTGTTAGAAATTTCGATTGAAAATAAAATTGCATAGGCAAATTTTGTAATTATTTTTGTAAAGATAGAAACAGAAGATGACATCGTTTTCCAGAAAGTAACCTTCCAGTTAATATAAAGTGGTTTTTCTCAATTGTATATGAAAACTTCATCAATAAAACAGAGAAATAATTTGAATTTATTAATTATCTAGGAAATTACGGCAGTAATTTACCAACAGATTTAATAATTAAATCAGAATTTGATTATTAATTAGTTGTATGTATTATTCAATTTGAAATAAACGTATGAAATTGTTATTTAATAATTTATGGTTCATAGTTTTAAAATTTACATTAAAACAAATATAATTAACCTTATTACATTATTTGATTCCAAACAAGAAAAGGAATTGATTAATTTTTAAAAGCAAAGCAAGTAAGAACTATTGAAAAGATTTAGTAAAAATTAATTTTTTATTAGTGTAATTCCTCCACGCCATTAGGAAAGGGTTTTATTACACTCCAAGATTTTTTTCTAAACTATTAACATTAAAAATTGCCTAAAAATATTTAAAATTTACCTAAGAAATTTTTTTAATTTTTGGTAAATTGCATGGTAATCGAGTTAAATCTTGAAAATTTACGTAATAGAATGAAATTTTCACAGGACATTTAGCCATTACTTTAAATTTTTTTTTCAAATAAATTGAATAAGAGAGCTAAACTTGCTGAGAGATAAGGACGCAGGGGTACACAAGCCTCTATAAATTAGTTAAAGTTAAAAAACGTTTCTAAAAATTAGTTAAAGTTATAAAAAGGCCATTAAAAATATGCAAATCTATAAACTTGATCATCAAGAACGCAAAGTTCCTTCTTACGTTTCCGTCGCTTACAAATTTTATATTCTCACTGGATTCGAACGATAAGACATTCGATAATTAAGAAAAAAATTTCCCAATTCCCCTGTGAAATCCT
Source organism: Latrodectus geometricus (assembly GCA_026290005.1). Taxonomy (NCBI): domain Eukaryota; kingdom Metazoa; phylum Arthropoda; class Arachnida; order Araneae; family Theridiidae; genus Latrodectus; species Latrodectus geometricus. The sequence goes on along the minus strand of JAPDSC010124577.1, from coordinate 756,124 downwards.
TTGTCAAAATCACTTTCCGGTGTTTGCACACGCGATTAGTAAACTACCTTTTTTTTTTAATCGCACCTTTTTTTCCATCGGAAACTTTCACTGAAAAACTTTATCACGCAAATGTTAGAAGGAAAAAAAAAACTCAAAATAAAAAAGTTTTCCTAAATACAAGAAAATGAAAACTAAAGTGCTGCTTGTGTAATGAATGATGTCAGATGGTGATGGAGGAAGTGGCGACATAACCAAAAGCGGAAGCGCAGAGCGACAAACCCAAATTTATTTGTTCTCGCAGTTAATTAAAAGAGATCAGGTTCCTGATTTGGGGAAGCCTTCTAATTCATTGAGGGGTGGGAAGGCAGATCACCGGGGAGGACGGTAGTATTCCATCCTGCGAATACTTTGTTCCACTGACACTTCAACTCCCATTATCAGTGTCATCAATCTGGAATGTCTCAACCCCTTTTAGTCCCTTTTGCGGTTTTGTTTAGGGTAAAGGTTTTTGCAATGGCGGCCGACAAGTCAAGCACGATATTGGCGAGATATCGCCATGGCAGACGACGCCCATTTTGATCTCTGTTTAGAGACGGCTTTTGTTTTTTAGAAGTCAAGGACGCCAATTCATTTCCGCAATGGAGCTTGTCAGTAATGAAGATTTCATCTTTATCATTTGTTTTACTGATAGTAATAAATTAGTTGTTACCATTGTTTCAGCATCAAAACAAAAGATTGAATTCAAGCATTTTTTCTTCTTTTAAATCTATTGAGTTTATTTCCTAGATTTGTTCCGGGTTCATTACGATGAAATTTTTCATAACATGATCTTCACACAAAAATCTAAAAATAAAGATCAAGAAAAAAAAAAACATAACAATCTTCCTTTTATTTTGATATATTAGGTACAAACATTTTTCAGAATGCTGCTTTTGATTTGCGTTAAAAAATTTTATTAGCATCTTCCTAAAATTCTTCAATTTATATTTTGACTCTTCTTTTAATTTAATTTAATTTGTTACATAATGTAGAGTCTGATAATTTTTTTATTCCTAATACATCTTAATACGGATAATATTCAAAAGAACATTTTCATCTTTTATTATTAACCAAAATCCATGGATAATCATTCTTTTTCAAAAAAATAAATCGTTGTCCTTTTTGGTAAAATGTGATGTAAGTTCAGTTAATATAAATTCATGAGCTTCCTGAAACACAAAAGTACGAACGCAGACATAGATTTGCGCTTCACTATGAGTAAATCTTTTTCCAGAAATATAAATATCTAGGAGGAAATACTTCTGTCAAGTTTTCTGTAGGTAATATCAATATGCCTTAAAAAAAACTCTAAATAACAAATCCAATATAAAAATCTTAAAATAATAGAAGAAAATTGGGCTAATTTCCTAGTTACATTAAAAGTACCAAAAAATATATAAAATTTCAGGAAGTGCGCTGAAATAATTAAATCTGAGAATTTTAGATCTTAACACCAGTATCAAATATAAATTTAAATCACTTTTCTTTATTCATAATGAGAAATTTCAACCTACAAAGTTCACCAACAATGTGTGTGGTTATGAGAATACAGACAAACGTTTATGTGAAAAAAAATGTGTGCTATGAAGTAAATATATTTAGTTAAGATGAGAAGAATAAAAAAGAAAAACCAGTTTTAGCAAATTTTTACAATAAAAGATTTGTAGATGATGTTTGAAGACGCCTTAATCATGCTATAAAATAAACAAATAATTCATTACATTTAAAAATTTAAGCTTTAATATAGTTCAAATTTTGAATAAAACAGAAACACCTATGGATTTCTATATAATGCCATTTTAGAAAAAAAAATAAAGATAAAAAAATATTTATTTAAAGATTTAACAATAAGTAAGCAAAAGATTAAAGCAAACAAATATGAGCTAGTGTTTGGTATAGATAAAAATATTTTTAAAGTGGATAAAATATCACTATTAAAAAATTTAACAAGAATATGAGAAGAAATTAAATGTTCAAATCTGCTGTTTAAGGGAATTCTGCATTTAGATTTTCTAAGCACCTAGTAATTTAAAAAACTGATTTCTTTGATTATTGTTAAAAAAAATTGTGTTTGTAAAAATAGCACCCAATGTTTATTGTTTTCTTTTTAAAATAATTTATTTTCAGTTTCATGATCAATTTCATTATTGTCAGTGTTAAATCGTTTAATATAAAAAATATGCTAAAATCTTTTCTAAAGATATGTATTCATCTTTGGAAAATATATTTTATTTTATTCAATTTTATTTGAATTACTACAATAAAAATTCGAAATATGTAGCTTTACCTTGGATAAAATTTGGCTTGCTTTATAATCAAAAAACTATTAATACGAAAAACTATAACTAGTACAAAAAACTATAACTAGGCATTCAAACTTTTCATGCTTCAAGAAAATTGGTATAAACATTTAAAAATATAGAATCCTTCATTTTTCTTTTATTTAAAAAATTCTAGAATTAATATAATTTTTTTCTTTTTTTCTATAGAACAGACCAGACTCTAACGATTTTATGTAGACTCCATTCTGCTTAGAATCTATATACAATCTGAGTAAAGTATGATGAAGTCTATATTAAATGCAAAGATCATTTAACACAGATATATATATATATATATATATATATATATATATATATATATATATATGGAGAAAATGCGCTTTAGGTCCCCTACTCCGCCAACTTAGCGAAAGTGTGCTGTGGGTCCCGTACTTGGCGGGTTTTCAAAACCGCTGTTGCCATGGCGATAATGGAATACGATTTCTAACGGTTTTAAAATAATTAGCAACCAATGAAAATGACCGATTTTTCAAACTGAAACGAATTAACGACCAATTAAAATGCTAAAAGAAAAAAAACCAATTAATGAGCATGCGCGAAAAAGCGCAAATTATTTCCTCCGGAGGTTACCATAAAGAGCTCATTAGGTATAAAAACGTCTGGTTTACCACGCCTGGTGCTTTTATCGCCAAGTTGGCAGAGTAGGGGACCTAAAGCGCAGATTAACGATATATATATATATATATATATATCTGCTTAAATGCAGAATTATTAAACTCTACTTTGTCTCTTACTGCTTCAGTAAATCCGTTAGGAACAATTTTATGTAACGTAACAAATAGTGAAAAATAGTTTAAAATATTTTATTGTAGATTTGTAACAAAACGCGATAAAATAGTGGTCTTCTTTTCTGCTTTAAACGAAATAAGAGAAAGATTTTAAGATACATATACTGATTTTCTATTACATGGAAACATTTTTGGATCCTCGGTCATCAAATGTCGTTCGAATTTCTATTCAAAGTAAGCTTTCATCCTGGCCAACTTGACACTGTCTGTTCTTGCAGACATTCCTTAAGAAATTCTTTCAACAAATGGAACAATCTGTCGAAGAAAAGTAAATAGAAATAAATGTGAAATAAAAAGTAGGAGTTTTTCTATTTGTAAAATAATCTCTTAGAAGTGGATAAATAAAAAGTATCAATTCTTTTGGTAAATCTTTGAGCGATTTTCGGAATTTAACATGATGTTCAAATGGAAAGTTGAGCAAGGAATTTTTAGTCTCCTTTTCGATATATTTTAAAATTGAAATTATATGCTGAACAACATTTATAACGATAGTTATAATTCGATTATTTGGATATGGTCACAAAGTAACAGAGAATTGAGATGGTAGCCGAATGGCGTTTGGTTCAACAGTTCGTGGGTCTGAATCTCACCTAGGGTAGATCTTTGCAGTAGTTGGAACACATTTTAAACTGTACGTCCTGGTCTAATCAGTCCTCGTGAGCAAAAAAACAACAGTTTAGCAACAAACAAATGAAATCTAAGTTATACTGATGTGAGTTTTGACACATTCGTTTATTTTACAAATTAACTTTATTTCAAATTCTATCCTTTATTCTGAATGGAATTTAAGTTTTGATAATTATAAAAATACTCTTTTAGAAAAATAAATATTTTGATTTAAACTTTGCATACCAAAAATACTAAGTGGACATAAATTTATTTCTAGATTAGAAATCAAAGATTTTAATTTTAAAGAAAACAAACATCTAAATTATGTTACATAATATGATAAAAAAGCATTAGTAAAATGACTTTGTAAGCATGTCTATCATTTGATTTCTTTTTTTCATTTTTGTCACATCACAGGTTTATGTATGGAAGTCAAAGCTGATTAAACTTCCTATAAAAAAAGTAAAAGTGCCAGAGTGCAAAGTGCCTATATAAAAGTGCCAGAGTAAAAATTACATTTCTAAAATAATTTAATTAACGTATTAAGAATGGGAATTTCCAATGTTCAAACTAATAATTTCAATAATTTGTTTTAAAAAAATTAAAACATCAGAGAAGTATTTTCTATATATCTTTTTACTCAGCAATTGAAAAGAACAGTGAACGATGTGTCTCTCCAACAAGATTTCGGAGAATATGACAATCAACTGAAATATACTTTAAACAAATTATGTGCATCATGATAATAAACAACAAAGTAATGAAATACTAATAAAGCTTATTAGTAATTCATCAAATATTAACTGACATTTTACAGCAATTAGTGCAACAAATTAATACTATTTTTAGTTTGTTTCTAATTTAGTTGCACCACTTATTTACAAAATTTATAACTAATTTTAAAGACTATTACCATGATTTCTAAATAGTTCATTTCTATTTCTTTTTTAAATCATTTTTTTAAATACATGAATTAAATTTGGGAAAGTCTAATTGAATCCGTCATTGTAATTTTTCTATCAAATGTAAACTAAAAAAAGACTAATTATGCTTTTTCTTTTATTGAGATGATAAGTAACAATATACAAAGTAAACTATAAGACAAGATACATAACACAAAAAATATTTATACACATTAAACTCGTTCATGAAAATTTAGAACAATTTTATCGCAGATTTAGCGTCGAAATTCAGTCTTCATATCTCTAGTATCTATATGACATATTTGATTAAATTTAAATTAGTATTATATTTCATTTTTTAAAAAAAATGCTTGTAGTTTAATCACACATAACATAATTTAATTAGAAATTTTGATGCGTGGTTTACTAAATGCAATACAGTGTTTATTCAGCTCCTCTTTTTAAAATACAAATTTTATTTTTATCATTAATTTACAAATGTAAATTAATTCTAATTAAAGGATATGCACTCCATACAATTGAAACAAAAAGAAGGTTTGATTGTCACTCAGCGATTCTTTTTTGCACACAAGGTTTAATTAGAATGGGATTTAATGTTTAAAATCCAAGCTCAATGTGGAATTTAAACCAATGAATTGTTGAATCGAAGAGAATAGAGTTAACTCTTCGACTGCTGTTCGGCCGAAACTTAAAAAATAGGAGAAACAAAAAAAGTTAGAAAAAGTGTAATTATATGTTGTTACAATGGCTATAAATAAGTTATTGATGAAAAGCTTATAAAAATAATAGTTTAGTATTAAGAGTTTTACAGAGTTTCCTATTTACGATAAGTAAGTATGACCCACTGACTATAAAAATTCTACTAGAAGGCAATATGTGGTGAATGCTCAAATACTTTAGAATAGTTTTCATTGACAACACTGCCAGGCGAAATGTTATTTCAGAAGTTTATTTCGTTAGACAAGCACAAAATATAAGTTTCTGCATTTACTTAATATGACAGAATACGCCAGTTAACAATGCATAATGATGTTACATAAAGTCTACTTAGAGAGAGAGAAAGCCTGAGCCACACACACACACATTACTGTTTGATAAAGATACAAATAAGACTTTTCTATTCATACTTATAGGATACCTGAATATTCTCGGTAAATCCTTATATAATCGAAAACCTGAGACACGGTTAATAAGAAAGAATATCAGTGACTTTTACTCTATATATGTCTTTATTATTGCCTTTTTTAAAAATGGCTGAGATTTGTATCATGAGAGGAGATACTTTGTCACTATTTATTGCTACAACTAATTAAAGTTCGGAAAAATACTCTCGATGTATAATTCACAATATGAAGTAGAATATCAAAGAACATGGTAAATAGAATTGAAGTTAGAGATCACGAAGTCACAAAAATATATAAAGGACCATTGTCAAAATTTGAAGTGTATTTAAGTGTAATAGGTAATTGCTAGTACCAATTAATCTCAAGATTAAGACTGAACTTTAAGATGTGTTCTTTTTTCTTGAATATTCGTGGGCAGTTACCAACTTGCTTTTGTGTGCTACGAAAACATAAAATTTAAATATAATACAGCACTATCTTATTTGATATATTACTAGTTGAAAACTAAATAGCAGAGATACATAAGGAAAAAAAAGCTTAGGAACACAATTAAAACAAAGATTTCTTTTCTGCACTGATTCAGGTATAAAGTTCAATCATTTTTTTGTTCTTGAGTTAAAATAACGTAAAATTACTAAGACAACACTATTTATTAAAATTCATGGCTTGATTTATTATTGGAAAGCTTGTAGTGGATGTTGTTCAAGAAAAAAGAAGTGATATTTCAAAACTGTAGAATCACTTTCAAGAAACAAGAAATCTTAAACGTCAATCAAATCGTGATAGCAAATCGTGATAGATATATCCCGTTAATAATTTATCGAAACAGAAAAACAATGGCTGTCAGCTACAGATACTATTTTTTAGTAATAAGATGAAGAATCTCAAGCTAAACAATCTTGTGTGCAGAATATTAAAATTGATTATAAAGTTATTGAAGTCAAGGACATTTAAGAAAAACCCCGTTTCAACTTAAAATGACATTAGAAACGCAAAGGAAATGTGTTACTCGCTATAAAAAATATTACATTACAGGTAACGTCAATTAATAAATAATGTGACAGCTAGAATCAATTATATATATATATATATATATATATATACATATACATATAATTTGGAATAGCAGTTTTACGCCCAAAAATTATGTAGACAATAATCTGAGTCTCTGAGTCTTCATAATAAATCCATAAATCACTTTGCTTTTAAGAATCTTTAATTCAGAAAACGCTACAAAGGATTACAAATAGTATCAGAATATGTGTCAATAAACATTAAGCTTTTCAATATTTAAAGACAGATTTCGTCACTTATTGTATACTGTCTTGACATCAAATTCTCATTTTACTATAAAAATAATAAGCTTTCTAAGCTTGAGAGGCCATAATATCTCAGGAATCTTTTGACTCTACAGTAAATTAATGACAGACTTCATATTGATCTACGTGAAGAACATATTTGAATTTTAAGCAATACAATATATGGCATGGATAGTATATTTTTTTATTTAAATCCTATTCATGATGTTTGTGATACCTCATAAGATGCATTGGTGCTTTTATATATATATATATATATATATATATATATATATATATATATA
>JAPDSC010124577.1:708632-729084 GCA_026290005.1 Latrodectus geometricus | reverse complement strand
ATAAAATCTTAGATTCAATCACGCACGCAAAATGATAATTAAGTTATACATTAAGGTGCAATATTCAGATTTTCTTACTCAAATATCTGGAGCATTGCTTATTAAAACAAGTGAAATGGTATTTGTTTCGTAAAAAATATCTACAGTTAATATTCCAGATAACATTTTCCATAAAATGGTTATAGTTTTCTATTACAATTAAATGTCTCTTCTGCTTTTATCCGTAAGAACAGGATATAATTTAGTTTACAGAAATGAATACTTTTTAATATTTAATGAATTCTTTACCAAAGTATGAAATGAAAATTATTGCATTTAGAGATACATAATGTTAACCCCACTGAAACTAAGATAAATTGAAAATATTTATTTTTACAGAAATATTTACATAACTGTGATAGAAATATTACCAACAATTTGCAAGCCTGTTATTATACAATGAAAAATAATTCTATATAATAGACTAGTAGATGTAACAATGGACATTTGGCATTCTAGGTGATCTATATGTAAATGCGTAATGTTTCTTTAAAAATAAGATATGCTGTGATGTTTCTGTCATTAAAAGTGCATTGTCTGAGAAACATTACTACTTTTTATAAATAATATCTGCTGAGTTTAACAGTTGCTTTTTAGTTGTTACATTTATCAGGGCAGTCATTTTTTAGAACTTCGTTTGCCTTTGATTTTACTTATTCTAATTCAAATATGTTTTCAGAATTTTTGAATTATATTAAGTAACCTATGTAGTCTCAAAATACTTTTCGAATTTATGAAAGTAACCCCTATTTCTAATCCTACATAGTAAGTACCTAAACTTAGTGAATATATCTAAGCCAGAACCTTAAATAAGTTTTTTCTCAAAGCCTGGTCAGGTTAAATTCCAAAAAATAAGCTATTATCCATGTCTTACAAGTTCATCATCAAACTTTTTTCTTGGAACACCCGATTGCTTAGACATCCATATTACGGTATTGCTAATGTTTTGGATAAAAATGTAATATTTCTACATGCGTTTTGAAATTAAAGAAGAAGTAAAATTCTTAATTAGTAAAGCTAAAATTACAGTTCAAATATTACAGCACACAAGTAATTAGTTCTCTTACAGTTGTATCCTCTTTCTGAGAAACTTTTACAGATCTTACTGACTGGAAAAAATATCAGTTTGGAGAACATTTGTGTAGTTGTCTGAAGGAACAGTTAATTTTCGGCCTCCAGATAGATAATAAATACTAATTCCAGTTATTTTACTACATCTTAAAGTCTCTCTCATCAGAATATCAAAGAATATAATTTCTCATTGCAAACAAACTTATTTTAATCTTCTCATAAAGAAAATTTGATTGCATGGAATTTGTTGGAAGCATACTTCACAATCCTACCGTAAAGAAGCCGGTTAATAAAAGGATGTCTAACAGCGCTATCATAAAGATTTCATCTGGATGAAAATCTGTAGTGTTTTCATTGACCCGTGCGCATAAATTGCAGTCAGATTATAGTCTTTTCTGTGAGGTACGAATATAAAGTTACTCTTAACAACTCTTAGGTTTTTGCTTGTGCAAAAAAATAAATCAGGAACCTGAGAGTTGCAGCTGGGTTTGTTTTTAATGCAACCTGTGAAATAGTTACAGAGCTGTGTTTGATATTTAGTTAAATCTGCTTTATCAGTTTTAATACGAACTCTAATACTAATAAATTTATTTAAATACTTATAATGGAATAACTAATAATAATGAGTTTGTAATAATAATGCAACAAAAATGTTGTCGTAATAAACAACAAGTGTAGCAACAATAAATGACTCTGAAATTCAAATCCCAATCAACATCCAAACCAATCTTGAAAGTTTAAAATACATATTTTGCAAAAAATGAAGTGTTTATTTACAGATTTATATCAGGTCAGTCAACCCTTCTTAATCTTAAAAGTAAAAGTAAACCCACCCTTAATCTTAAAAGGTTATCCTCTTAGTTTTTTTATGTTTCTAATGAATTTTTTTCTTTTTGTAAAAGCAACCATGGTGATTATTTACGAATTTATTAAAAGAGCCTCATAATTACATCAAATCTCTGGCCAATTAAGTATTTTGCAAATGACGCTAGAGCTGTTACGCTAAATTTACCTGTAATAGTTACAACCAAATTACCTGTATAACCTACTGTGTTTATGACAATTATTTTTAAAACCTTAAGAAAGCAATTTACAACGTAGCACCATGAAACAAGTCTAGTCAAAACAGAAAACAAACCAGTGTTGGATAAATTCACTCAGTTCCTAGCTGAAAACTAAATATTTTTATGACTTGGATGTCTAAGCACCATAGACGTAATTCTAAATTGTACTTAAATTTAGTTAAAAATATATAGTGTAAATGTTTATAATAGATAAATAAAGTTTATGTATATTTTGCCAATTTAAATTCCGTTTAATTTTACCACATCTAATAATAAAAAACAATGTTTTGTTTCACAGAAGTGAATGTTGTGTTATAACAACTAGACTAGAAATTACATACTCAAAAGGATAATATTAAGTTAAACCTTAACCTAGAACAAGATTACAAAATGCAAAGGATAATTTAAAATTATCAAAATTATTTATTATTAAATAACATATTCATGTTAAAGATTAAAATCTGTTCTGTCTACAAACGAGATATCATAAGGTATAATCAACAAGTATAAAACGCATGACAAGAAGAAGGAATTACAATTTTATTTCTATTAGTTAAAATGCACCATGGAATCTTGAAATTTTTAAAAAAATTTAAACAAAAATATTTTGAAGGATTTTAAGTAAAAATAAATAATTTATAATCTCCAATCAATGAATGAATTTCTTAAAAGTTGAAATATAATCTAAGCACAATGAATTCAGTGTCTTAATCTTTTTTCACAATGTAGCGTTGATCTGGTAAAATAAATACATTCTTAATGAATCTGTGAAAGATATTAAGGACTTTTTCAAACAAATAGTTTGATAAATCTTAAAAAAAACTCTCAAGTAACTGAATATAAAGAATGAACTTAGTTGAACAGAAGACAAATACCTTTGGAATTAATTTTTTGAAGTATCTCAAGATTACAAAAAATAATTAAGCTGATTTAAAGTCAGGTTTAAATAGAATTTCTTATGGGATATTATAAGACAGCAAAGCTAAAACACAAAAACATAGTTAATATTATTTTAAGACACACTAATTCTATTTATTTCAAACTCTAATTCAAGTTTTTTTTATTTGGTTTAAGTTAGTATAGTTTTAGTTGAATGTTTGAGATGATTAGTATATTTTAGGTAAGATTTCATTATTATTATAATTTTATTATTTAAAAGAATTATTCGCAAATATGTACACAACATTACGAAAATAATAAATAATGCAATATTGTTAATAAAAACTATTTTTTTCCGAGAAAACATTTTCTAAAGATATCAAATTAAATTATATGAATAATTTGAATATTCGAATTAAAATTTTTTCCTACTTAAAATTATAAGATTTTATATTAAGAGAATAAAGATAAAGAAATAAATATGTTACTTTAAATTATTTTTTAATATTCTGATTCTTTAATTTTTTAAAATATTCCAGAAATTTTAAAACTACTGGTTTCAAGTTTCTATATTATATGGAACAAGTCTACAATTTCTTTTGCATCAAATATGATATACTTATTCAACTAGCAAAAGCGTGCATACTTGTTTGATTAATAGGTTAAAACTAGAATTGGAAATGTTACCCACAGTAGTGAGATTTTACCTAGATTAGAAATATTTACGTTTTCTAGGGAGATGCCGTCTGCAATAAAGCTTACAGGTATATTACAATGTGTCTGGAAGAGGATAGATATCTTTTGACAATTAATAATTCATAAAATAAAGATAGAATCGATTCAAACTAATTATACTAATGGTTACATATATTAAACTAAAATATCTTGACCCTTATCAAATAACATCACATGCGTGCCTTCATTTCAAGAAGAATATTAAGATGGATATCTATTTTGTACTAAGCGCTGGCAACAAAAAATATTTCTCTAAGAAGACAAGTAATTGATATTTACAAATGAGAAGAGCTTTTAAGCAAATAGAGGAAAAGTCTATTAAAAGCATTTACTTTGCAAAAGGAAATACATTAATTATTCTATTTATAAATAGCATAAAATGGTTATAATATTTTATGAATTTTGAAGCATCAAAATGACTTAGACTTGTTGCTGACACCACATATATGATAAAATACCATATTAATTATTCTTATTTAATAAATAACGCAATTTCATTACGTAAGTTGTAACGTTTTTAAAAATTTACTATGACATGTTCAATATAAAAATGTGTCGAATAGTTTTCATCTAAAAGTTTGGCACAAAAATGTTTGCTTGAGATATTATTTCTTTTGCAAGTTATAGCAGAAAATTGCGACATATATTACTTAAATAATAAATCTTTTATTTTTCATCATTTTTGCTACAACAAAATCACTAGTTATTCTTTGAAAAATTCATGATGAACAAAAGAGTTCACGATACGTAATTTCCATTATTCTATTTTAATGACTTTAATTTTAATACTTTTGTTATGATTAAATTATTTTTCCCCCCAAATACATTTTTCACAAAGTTTTTAATGAAAGTTATTAATTAATCTATTGAAATTGCATCAAAGCTTTCTCATGCTGTAAATTGTCTTCTAAATTTAAAATTTCTGAGTCTTTTATAAATATTTCCATATTTCATATTCAAAAAATTTCAGAATGCTAAAAGAATGTGATTTTTCAATAACACATTCTTTTGTCTGATGAAAGGTTTGGATCTTGAATTTCTTAAAACATTAAATATTAATTCATTTAACACATATTACTTTAACTATTATCAACTATAACGTGTTTAACTATTATCATAACGTGATTCTTAATAGGTTTCAAGTTATTAATTATATCTTGTATGGTAAGAATGGAAGCACATATTTTAATATAGTTAAAAATAATTTGCTCTTTTTTCAGATTTTTTAAAAGTATCGTAATTATTTGAAAATAATTCACAACTCTAAAAACAATTAAATTAAAAGAACATAAATAAAAATCTTAGATTTAACAAATTGAGGACAAAGTTTTTAAATTTCTTCTCAATTTGTTAATATGTAGCCTTATAAATATTTTTAAATGCATTTTTATAAAGTCTCTAAACGATAATTTTAATTCCGCTCTAATGAATTCAAAATTTGTTGTGTTTCATTTGCAGTCCATCTAAATCACTAAAAAATCACGAACTAAGTGTACAAATCAAAGACTAAGTATAATTCATCAATTTTTATTTACTTCTGATTGAAAAGATTTTTTGCCAATTTAATAATAAATAATGTTGTTAAAAAGGCTTTCAATACAAACAAAAAAAATAAATCATTTTGATAAACTTAATTTCTTAATGTTTGAAAAGAAGGATAGTAGAAAATATTTTAAGTGTTCAAATGTAATAAGTAATAAGTTGTGTTGAATCAAAATTATAATACACTTTGCAGAAGAAAAAATTGTAAAATTAGCAGACTTATTATAAAATTTATGCTGAAATTTGACAACATCACAAAGTCTGCTTTCATTCTCAATTTTGCAGCAAACTGTATGCAGTAAATAAACATACTTCAAAATTTAAAGCAAGTAAAATTTTTATGCCTGTAATTTTTATACATGACGTTCAAGAAATAAATTTCACCATACTTTATAAGAGTATGAGAACATCAGTCGACTAATAAATATCCTTCCAACAAATAAGATTTAAGGAAAGACATTTTAAAAAACAATACGACAAACATTTTGAAAAAACTGGAAAAAATGGCTGTTAAATATCTCACAAGCTCACAGTGCTGTGTGCTTCTTAAGGTACACTCACAAAATACTAATATTATTCACAGACTATTCATTATCACATGAGAGTTAGTCTTAAGAGTCTTGCAAGAATGATTATTTACTATTCTTATGATAATGAAGTGTTTAAGCGAGTAATATCCAGTGAGAAGACCTATTATTTCCTTAAATAGCTATTGTTGAGTTTCGATAGTTCTTTTTAACTTTTATCATGACAGTAAATACTTCAAGAATAGTTATCTTCATTATGTTAAAAATAATGTATTTTTGGAGAGATAAACGCAGCATTTGATGAATTCTTTCAAATAACCACGTCTGGTTGAACTCAAAGGTAAAGAGTAGTTGCTTTAATTAGTTTTATCATTTCTAGGTATAGCAAAGTGCCTAGGCATCAAAATTACGATGACAAAGTCTTAAACAGTTGATTCACACACTAGGACTTGATAACCACTCAAATCAGAATGACTGTTAAATAGACTTCTATAAAAATAGCAAAGCATATAGACTATCTGCACAAATAATTAGTCTCTTGAAACTGTAACCTTTGTAAAAAAAATTGTTTCGCATGTAAATAGCTAAAATTGTTGAATTATAAATTCTTAATTGTCCAAAGAGAATAATAGAACCAAAAAGAAAAACAAAGAGAATACAAACCCCAGTTTTAGACCTCATCATTGATCCATCAGTGAAAGTGTAGTAAAAACTATTTTCTTTAATATAGGTGATTTTTGAGTTTAAACTCTTAAAAATGCTTATGAATTCAATACATGCTTTTGTTTACTGAAGAAAAAAGCAAAAAGTTATGTTTGAAAAACAATTAAATGTATTGTTATATTAATTACCTATATTTTGATTACTTTGGTTATAAAATTTTTAATTTCTTATTTATGCATGACATGGAAATTTTCATGTCAAAGATTTATTAGTTAAACAATAATATATTTTTACATGATATATTATTGAAATAATATATGTTATGTATATTTTCATTCAAAAGAAATATATATATATATAAAATTTTTTTAATTAGAAACTCACTCTCAATTCTTCTAAGAAATTGTGCAAAGTTAAAACTTGATCTTACTTTATTAAGATTATTTTTTATGAATCTCAAAATACCTATCATATCAGTGCCTGATTGCATATTCAAGACAAAATGAAATTTCTATTCATAGTTTGAAAGCATAAATATCGTTTAAAATTTACGTGAAAATATGATAATATGCATGACAAACTCTAAGTGATGCTTAGTAAAAACCGAAAAGCAGACAGCATGACATTTTATTGATATCGAGACAGGCAGACTACACTTAGCCGCATCCAGCTAAGCCGATAAAAGGGTATTTTTTCCAACTGTAAAAAGTGCTCCCATTTTTTATTGAATCGACCTGTTGCCTCTATTTTGGCTTTTTAAAGAGCATAATGTTTTTAATGGCTTCCTGTTTATCGATTGTATAGGGCTTTCATTAAAAATCCTGAGAAATGCACTGCACTTTGGAAGTAAAGGCACTTACTTTCAATCGTTCAACTAGTAGGACCTCAAAGGATAAGCTCTTAGAAAAAGTTAATTTTTTTGTCAATACTTAAGCCAAGAAATATTTTTTATGCTGGCATTTACTTTTTTAAAGAAAAAAAATCAATGGGTAGTTTGGATTAGTTTAGAATTTTAAGAAATCAATAAGATGATTTTAAATGACTTTCTAATGCAACAAATATAAATAAGTTATACATTAACTTTAAAAGAATATTTAATCATTTTTAATAAATAGGTATGAGAGTTAATGGTTTTTATTTTAACCATTATTAGTTATTTAAGTTTATTACTTTAAATTTATGTCCAGTGTTACAAATTATATTTTAAAAGGTTTAACTACTAAAATTAATGAAATCTTTCCATGCAAAATTTCTGTAAAGTCTATCACCTATAGAAAAAAATTTATTGTCTTTATATATAAATGTATATAAATGGGATAAATTTTTACATTATTAATGTAATTTTCAAGATTGATAGAGGAATTGATCATTCTAAGCATAAATAGAGTTCTTTAGATGTTATAATTGACTTTTATTTAATATCTCACTTTGCACTAGTTAAAATAATTAAAAAAATATAGTTTTGAATAGATCTTGCAACTGTGAAAACTTGCTTAGATTAATGATAAAATTGCTTAGATCAAGAAACGCGGTAGGATATATGAAACAGTTTTCACCTATTTGGTCAAAAAAATTTATTAAGCATTTAAACACAAAAGGAAATAATAGAACTCTTACATGTCAGTGAAAATTAATAAGAAAAAAAGTTTCCTTGAAAGAAAAGTTTTTATTAGATAATATGTGGTTTTCCCAGAGAATTAGCAACATTGAATTTCTTTTATAAATGGATTCAATGAGGCTATCAATAAGGATTCCTCTATGAACTTGTTTCCTTCACATAGAATAATATTGTGTTTTAATCTGATATAGCAAACAAAATACAGTAGAAATTTAATAATAAGATATAGCACAAGCTAGACCATGTGTAATGTATGTACTATTCAGAGTATAATGCTGTACAAACGTCTTCCTAACTCTACATAGGACGTGCAAATCCAATCGTGACTGGAGGTGTCTCAAAATGTTGGAACTCCCACATAGTATGTTTGTAAGTTCTGCAACAAAATCTAAAAAAAGTTATCAATTTCAACATTTTTTTTCACGTCAAATGTACTTCTTATATTCTGTATGATTATGAATAAAAGTAATCAGGACATTTTATTATCTTAATTTGTGTTTTATTATTTTTATATTTTATGTCTTCTCAATTACGGCCTCCCTTCCCATCTTCGTGCAGTCAGCGATCCTCTAACTCCTCTGTCTGAAATAAAATTTTAAAGAAAACACACTCCGTTTCCATCGTGATTCTTCTATAATATAGTACAAACTTAAATTATATCCCAGACTACAATATATCATGTATATATAATATATAATATACATGGATAGTATATTTAGTTTATTAATATATATGATGCAAAAAATATATAGTGTACTTGCACAATAAACTTAATTAATATTTCTGCTGTATAATAGTTTGAGAAATAAAACTAGTAAAGCAATTCATTTTAAATTAAATGTTTTCTGCAAAAGCACCAAATATGCAAAGAAAACATTTCTCCTTTTACTTTGAATGAATAACTACATGATAGAACATGGAAACAGACAATTCAATCAAAAATTATTTTCAGACAGCCTTTTCAACTCTTCCAACATCGGATGAGAAACAAAGCAGATCAATGATTTCGAAATTCCGACATATTCTTCAAGACAATAGCGACATATTCCAAAACACTGCAGGGTTTACATTTAACTGTACTTGTCAAAGAAAGGGAGGCCTGTCAAAGGAGTATTACCTTCTATTTTGGAATGAAATCTACGAAACAGAAAAGCGCTTTTCCATATTCCAGGAAAAGAAGGAAAAAATGAGAAAGGGAACAGCAAAGTGGAAAACCGGAGATTCTACGAAACCGAAAGAGGAAAACTTCATAAATGAGCTCATTTCGCAAAGAATCTGAAAAGATAAGACTCGAGACGCGCCAATTAATCATAGTCAAGCTTTCAATTTTATTTTCAAACTTTTCATTGCGGATAAGGGCATCCTGGGTAATTAATTAGTGTGTCTCTGATGTTGGGGTGGAAATCAGAAATCTAAGACTTCTGAATGTCTATCAAGAGATTTCGTCTTCCATCGTTCTAATTAGAAAGGTGAATTCGGTGAGGAAAAAAACATGGAAATGGAAAATTTTTAAGCCAACAGATACTATATAGGTCGACATATATTTTTTCATAAAAGTTTAGAATTTTTAAAAATAATTCAGAGAAACGTTTGTTGCTATATATTTGCTTTAATTAGAATAACTCTTGCTTTCAATTAATCTTTAAATAATCTTAGAATGGGATGTGTTAGAGCGGAAATGAAAAGAGGTGGGAGTCAAACATTATTAAATTGTCAATGTCTAAAAATCTTAAGTTTAGATTAACGCCAAAAATTAAACTAATCATATTAATTAAGGTAGTAAATTTCATAATAAAATATGATTAAACATTCGTAATTGTTATTCGGTATTCCAAATTGTTGTAAATTGTATAGCGCAAAATTGATGTATACAATTTTGTAAAACCATATAAGTATCTAATATCGGCAAAGAAAAATAATAAAAATATTATTATAATTTAGTCAAATAAATGTAAAAAGTATTAAAATATAAAATAATATTGTAAAAAATTCTGAGTTTGCTGATTTCTTTTGGGGTGGTAGTTCAGTTTAAATTATTTTAGGTGCAGGATTTCACACATGACAAATTATTCTTATGAAAAATACGTTTATGCATTCAGTTTCATTTCCAGTCGTGATTCTTAACTTTCGTTATTAAAGCTTTGATAATTAAAATACATTCTTGACGGGGTCAACGAGGAGATTGCTGGTATATAATGTGCACTCTAGCTTAATCAGTTTAATAATCCGTAGCGTCGAATCCTGCTTTGACCTTGGATGTTTGGAAGCTCTTTGATCTATAATTTCTAGTCAAATTAACCATTTTATGCAAGGAGGGATCATAATGAGAAAACCTTTATGAAGTCTCGACAATTTAGAAGTCTAATATACGTACCATATGTTAATGTACTCTCAAACATAGATATTTTAATATTTAATGCAGAATAAAAAAGTCTTTAAATTATTTTACTTATTGAATATTTTTTATAATTTAAAATGTTGTTAATTTTTTGCGGAAACTGTATTTTTATATCACTTAAGAAATCCTAAAACCTAAAGCTATTATAACATTTTTACAATATCTACCATGTTCATTGTCTTCAAGCAGAACATTCATAAATGATGGTAGGAAGTATTCATATATTGTAAGAGAGGAAACCCGAAAACTCTCAAAATTCCACCTACTATATACAGGGTGATCCAAAAGTCAGGACGAACTTTAAAAATGAATAATTCGAAAACGAATCACGATACAAAAATGCGGTTTGCACCAAACGGATGTAAAAGAAACCGGGTTTTGTGTGGCAATGAAAAAAAAGAGTTCTATTGGCGACCAACAGATGGCGCTGTCGGATTTCTGATGTAAGATTATGCAAAGCAACAAACGATATAAAAAGAAGCAACTGCAGCAGGTAATGGTAGTCGAAACTAGTATGCATTGAAATGCAGTCCATAGTTGAGAAAGCCCTCTTAGTTAAACTGTTTTATAAGAATTCGGAAAGTGCCATTGCGGCATTGCGAACATATTGCTGCATGAAGGGTATGCGAGATAGGAAAGGACCAATAACTTCTTCTGCATTGAACAAAATTGTGAAAAAAATTTGAAGCTACAGGTTCTTTGACGTCACGTTAAAGAAGTGGACATCCCTCAACTGCAGCTGCTGTTGTCACGACAGTGGAGCAGACGGTGCAAGCCATGTCGTCGGTTGCTGCACATGGGGAGTGCAGTGCTCTAGAAGTTTCGAGGCAGAAGGAGTGTATTGCGGAAGTGTCTGAAGATCGCTGCGAGTAACTTTGCAACGGTATCCCTACAAGTTGCAATATAACCAAGAACTGAAAACTCCTGACTTCAACTCTCGCCAACATTTTGCGAATTCGGTCTTCAATAAGATGGAAGAGCAGCACGACTGGCTTCACACTGTGCTTTGGACAGATGAAGCACATTTCACACTCTCTGGCGCTGTTAACACCTACAATTGTCGAGTGTGGACCACAGAAAATCCACATGCATTTGTTGAAGTACCCTTGCAACAGCCTAAAGTGACAGTCTGGTGTGGCTTCACTGCTGATTTCATAATTGGTCCATTTTTTTCGAGGAAGTCACACAGATAGGTTTCCAAACAGTTTCTGTCACCGGTAAGCAATATCTAGCATTGTTACAGAACAGCATTATTCCTGAACTCCAAGCGCGACAGGCACTCCAAACAGTCGCCTTTATGCAAGCTGGAGCACCACCTCATATTGCTCTGCCTGTGCAACGCCTGCTACGCTCAACATTTGGGGAGGATCGCATTATCAGTCGCTACTTTAATCATGCATGGCCTCCAAGATCTCCCGATCTCACACCCTGTGACTTTTGGCTGGTGGGGCTTCTTGAATTCAAAAGTGTACCGCGACCAATCGGCATCACTAGCGGTACTGAAAGATGCCAGCCGCCAAAATGTATCTGCCATAACGCAAGAAATGCAACTAAATGCTGTGAATGGTGTGGTGACTCGTCTCACAGCTTTACTTCTGAATGATGGACAGCACATTGAACATTTACTGTAGTAGGTACTAATTAACTGTAATTAATCTGACTTCATTAATCATTTTTTCATTTGTAAATCATCTTTTGTTGCAATAAAACACTATAGCGCCATCTGTTGGTCGCCAACAGAACTATTTTTTTTTCTATTGCCACACAAAACCCGATTTCTTTTCCATCCGTTTGGTGCAAACCGCATCTTTGTATCGTGATTCGTTTTAGAATTATTCATTTTTAAAGTTCGTCCTGACTTTTGGATCACCCGGTATATGCAGAGAACAGAAAACCGAAATTTATGCACTACTATTCAAGATTGATTGAGATTGAACCTAAAACTTTCTCCTTCAAAAAGCATAAAGAGTTTATCAAACCTAGTAAATATTCTTTAGTTTGCTAATATAGCTTACTATTTATGTTTCTATATTCAAAACATTCCAAACTCAATTTTAAGGAAAAATAACAGCTTTTCACAATAATCAATTAATAAAGTTTTTATGTTTTTAAATATATAATGTATATAAACTATCAAAAATGGGAAAAAATAAAAAAATTGAATGCATTTTTCAACTTTTTAAATAAAAATGTGTTTTGTGATTATATGAAAAAAGGTTTTGTTCTTCTATGTTTAGAACCAAATAAAAAAAATCTTAACTGAAACAAATTCTGTTTTCAATATTATATTATTTTTATTTTAAATACCTTTTTACTACATAGTATACAAGAAAGTTCTTGCCGTTTTCATGTTGTCATTGAATGAAGTGAGAATAAGCAATTACGGTATTGTTTGTTTTACGACTTCAAAGTATGCTTATCAGCTGCTGCATCAAGTCGCCAAGTATGTCAAACGTTTGGGGATAATTTTGAGAATGAACGAACGCAAGTCCTTGGTTTCACAAATTCAAGTAGGGATATTTTTCCATCTTTGATGAAACTCGTATTAGATGACCAGAGGCTTTGAATGATGAAGTCCTGCAGACGGTCATTGAGGATTATAGAAGTCAAACATGTGGTGCACTTTCCAGACAATTTAACGTTTCCGGTGAAAAGATTAGACTTCATCTGCACCTCTTAAGTAAGCCGTGTAGTCTGAGAAAGTGGGTTCCTCACACGCTGTTGGAAATCCATCAGCAACAACGAGTGGCAAACTTTCAACAGTTAACTGTTGCTTTCTCGCCACCGTAGCTTATCCATATTCAATCGACTGCTGACCAGTGATGAAAAGTGGTATCCTGTATGATATTGTCAAGCGTTCATAACATTAGTTATGACTCCAGAATATTTTCCTACCAAGCGCAAGACCACCTATGCACTCACGCAAGATTATGCTTTGTGTCTGGTGGATTAGTTGTCAAGTGGTTCAGAATGAGCTACTATAAACGGGCCGAATTGTCACTACGGACCTATAACCACAGCAATTGGAACGTGTACAATAGGTATTAAAAAGAAAGAACCATCATTGAGGTTAATCGCAAGAGTTAACAGTTCTTGCCTTATAACGTGAGGGCACATATCTCGCGTGCGGCCAGGAATACCATACAGTGACTTGGTTGGGAGACTTGTGCCATCCTTCTTACTCACATGACCTTGCAACGTCAGACTACTATCGCTTACATAATCTGAACTATCATCTTCGTGGAAAATTCTTCACCAGTGAAGCAGACTTCTACCAAGCACTCAAGAACTTCTTCCGTCCAAGTTTTACCCGAGTTTTACCGCAAAGCTATTGCACAACTACAGACAGGTGCTGGATGCCGATGGTGATTACTTCGAGGGCTAACAATAGGCTACATTTTCCGTAGGTCATGTTCTTTTCAGTTATTAAAATCGACAAGAACTTTCTCCCTTGTATTATTCAACTTTTGAATTTTAATTTATGGCTTCAAGTTCTCTTTTCAAAAAAGAACGATATACTAGAAATGTTAATAGTATTTATTGCCCACATTCATATTCCATGCTGCAATTTCTTAGGGGAATGTAAATTTCTGTTACATTCATAAATAAGTTGAATTTATAGTGTTTTTCTAATATTAATATTGCTGAGTATTAATATTAGAAAAACAATATTATGAATTTACAATT
Source organism: Latrodectus geometricus (assembly GCA_026290005.1). Classification (NCBI taxonomy): domain Eukaryota; kingdom Metazoa; phylum Arthropoda; class Arachnida; order Araneae; family Theridiidae; genus Latrodectus; species Latrodectus geometricus. The sequence continues at coordinate 714,861 of JAPDSC010124577.1, read as the reverse complement.
TTCTGTTGTATTCATAAGAAAGTTGCATTACTTCATAAGAAAGTTGCATTGATGAGATAAATGGATCAAAATGGATGTTGAGAAAGCTGCATTCATACTATTGCTGCTTTCATGCAATAATATGAATGCAACTTTTTCTTCACTATTATTCATCATTCATATTAAATTGTTCTTTCAAAAAATTCAATGTTTTCTAGCCTTTCTGTACATTGAACATTTGATAAATTTTAAGAATCAAAATAAATGGCTAAGTTATAAGTTCCCATTTCGTAGTAGTCAAAATATTTAACTTAGAATTTCAGCATGGAAATTTATAATAATATGCATTTTTCTAGATTCTAAAACAGTAAATCAAAGGGAACATAACAAGTAATATAGGAGGTAACATTGAACATAAAGTAAAAAATATTTTTCTGTAAGAACATCGAAAAAGAGTTATAAATTCGTAAATAAATTTGGAAATTAAACCTTGCTCAAATTTTTTTTCAATTTCAAATAATCAAACTCTGATGTTAGAAGTATTTAGCAATATTACTGTCTTGCATGTAGGATATTACTGTCTTACAAATTTTTAATTAGTTAAGTACCTTTGATCTCTGCTACACATTTTATATGATCTGCAATATTTATGAAGGGTTAATGAATTCTCACATCTCTGTTGGTGAGCTAAATGGATCAAATGATATATCTGTTAGTTGGATAAGCATAATGAAAGCATGTAATAGATTTATATGTAAAAACATAAAAACTCTGAACCAAAAGGATCATGGAAAAGAGTTTTATTTAACCATTGGCATATGTTAAAATGAAATGATATTTAGGGTTTTCACACACTTTTGCAATATTTAGATTCAATAAAAGAATCTGCAAAGACAATTATTTATTCTTATTTGTTAAAACAAGAAATTATGGTGTCATTGGTCTTGCCAGGTTTCCTTCGGAACGACTTGCATTCATATTTATTGCATTCATTATATAAGAGAGCAATAGCTCCTTTATTACGTGATTAGTAATTTAAAACTACTTTGAATAAAACGATGTCATTTGAACTTCTCAAATTCAGTCTGAAAATGATGTCTTGATGGTACTTATGCAAGTTAGTCAATTGCAGTATGAGTTCTCCCACTGTCCTGGAAATTCGAAGAAAGCGAATCATTTTACCTATTAATCTTGTAAATAGAGAAGATTTAATATAATAAAGTCGTGGTTGCTAAAGGTAAGAGAGGACACATAAACACAAAAGAACTTTTAATGACACTATTGTATTTACTTGTTGCATTTTTTGTAAGATAGAAGCATTTATAAACTGATAGCATTTTGGAATAAAAAAAATTTCAAGTAAAGAAAATTTACATACTTACTAGCAAGAAAGAAGAGATCATCCTTCTAAACTTACAACAATACAAAAGCTAGTTAAAAATCTTCCATTTCTGAGAAGATAATTTTTATTTTTCCCGTTAATAAATTCTGAAAAGCTAAATATGAAAAAATGCTAATCAACTGTTTGAAAAATTGCAATTTTTAAAGTTAATAATGTTACATTTGGCTCTTCAAAACATATTCTTTTTTAGATTTTGAAAGACTGTGAAGCTAAAAAAAGAATTTAAAATGTATATAAAATTTATTTGATGCAAAGTGACATTGTATTTACAAATACTCACATGTATATATATATTGATAAATATAGTATATATATGATCTATCTATATGTATGTGTGGTAATATTTATTACATTTCATAAAAATATTTTTATTAAAAAACGTAAAATTAATGCAAAATAGTTAGGTACAAGATTGAATTTTACATAAATTTGCAAGAGCAACCTGCGTTAAAAATACGAAATTTCATTGTCCCAAATAAATGTATTTTGAATAATTTGTACTAAAACAACTATAGTAAGCTAATGCAATAATAGTATTTATTAATGTATCATAATAACATATATATAAAGTAAATTATAAATTATTCTTTTCGACGAAAGTTTGGAAAAGTAAAGAAAAACAGCTTCAGATATTTTAAAACTATCGAATATTTGGCCGTAAAAAAATTTAATCGTTATATATCTCTACATCTTATACTTTATCAAAATCAGAAAACTTATTAAGAAATTAGTTGCAACATCTGTAAGAAACATTTTTACTTCAATACATTTTTTGATTTTCGAGCATCTCTCGTTGGCTTTCTCGAAAAATATCTGATGGAGCTCTTGTATAAAAAGACAGTATTATCTGACATAAAAAAGTTTTGCTTAGTTATATAATGAAAAATAATCTAAAAGTTAATTACATAAGTTGAACAATTTTACATAAAAGAAAACACGGTCGATCAAAATAGCTACATAACGGCATTGTGTAATCAGCTCTTAGGGTACTTAATAAAAATGTTTGAAATTTCTCCAAAAACTTTCAAAAAAGCTTTTTTTGTTTAAAGTAATTACAAGTTTAAGATTAAAACATTGATTTTGTGAAAAATTAATTTGCAACAGAAAATATTTAATTTATGTTTTCAAAAGATTTGTGATCTTAAAAAAAGAACTTTGATGTTAATTATAAAATTGTGATGTGTGTAATTAGGAAAAAAATTCTTATCTTATCTACTTATTTTTCTTTAAGACAGAAAAAAATTAATTGATAAAGTAACCTTTTATCGCATCGATAGTATCAGTTTAATTATTATTTTCACTTTTCATCTATTTAAAATTCAAGGCTTATGAAGAAATAATGTACTTTACGTCTGGAACATATAATGTTCAGAATTCTTAGTCAGCATTTTTTTAAATTTTGCATTATCTAATAGACATATTCTCTTGTAATAATAATAATAACAGGAATTCAGCTGACTTAACATTTTTATCTCATAGGTAAACAATTTTGAGCTTAAAAAATAATGTGATAATTTTAAAAGAGAAATTATTTTTTATTCTTATACATAATTTGTTGTAGAATCTCGATAAGATTGCAAAAGATTGTGTCATTTCTTTTGAATTTAAAAAATAAAAGTTATGTAGATAAAATCAAATTTCAATTCATTAAACTCACATTCGACAACTTTTTCAATTTTCATTTTTTGCATTTTTATAAATTTTATGGAAATTGCGCCTTAAATGTTATTTAACTTTTTCGTCATTTTTTCGGTACTTCAAATTTAATGTATATATAACAGTATTTGCACCTATATGCACAGATATGTTAAAATAATATAGATATACATTTCATTTCTCGGTATTTCAAATTCAATTGTATACACAAATTACACCCTCAATAATATAATGCCAAAATAATCTAGTTCAAATATAGATTGTAAAAGATATTTATAATTAAAGTTTATATATGTTTTCATAAAACGTTTAACTACTTAAAATCTTTAATATATCTGAAAATTATGTAGATATTGAAACTGATATCATAAAAATAATTTGGACTGTTATTTATGAATGAACCGTCAAACTTGAACAAATGAATATCATCAGAACTAATTCTTAAGTTCAAATTGTTAAAACAGTAAATATTATTTGTCTTGATCATCAAATTTTAATATACATCGAGTTAACCACTATATTGTAAATTTATATTCAAACTCAAAAATATTTATTAAAGTGCATGAGATTTTAGTTAGTTGAAAGTACTTCGAATCATTCATTCTGAAAATTTTACATTGGTTGATTATTTTCCTAAAAATGCAATCCAAGATAAAGACATTTATTTCTAATATATGTTTTACAGAAAATTTAATAAGAACTAAAGAAAATACAATGTTTATGTTTCCCATATTTGAATAGCTTATGCAAAAACTATATAAGTTGGAGACACAATTCCGTTTGGTAACTTTGTGCTCATCAAAAAAATAATGATGTAATTCACAAGTGCAATTACGTTGTCTTAATTGGTTCAAAAATTTACAACTACTTTTGAGCATAAAAGCTAGGATATAAGGGTCAAAAAATATTCTAAGTCAAATATGACTAAAGGCAAGTTGAACCCATGAATTGAATTTAAGGTCAGAATCAAACCATTTATCTACCAACGTAGCAAAAAATGCCGGAGTTCACAAACATTTCCGGTTCCTATGGGTCAAAATACATATTTTATTGTTTCAAGTACTAACTAGGAAGTAGACATTAATTTTCAATCTTTTATTTAAGTGATAATAACTACAGCTGAGATAATAATCCACATGTTTGTCATGAATGATTTCCTTAATGTATTAGAATTTTAAATGTTGTACCTGGTAAAAAAAATAAATAAATAAATGCAGAAGAAATAAATTTTGATAAATTTAAAATCACATTCCGGTGATTATTTTTTTCATTTTCTTTGAGTTTGAAGCAAATTATCTAATAAGAATTTACCTTATTGTTGAATTTTAATACATTTGAAAAAATTGCAGAAAAAACTCAAAGCATAAAATTAAGAGATTTCACTTACGTTAAATTATATGCTGAAGGAATAAAAAGTAATGCAAAAAATTCATTTCTATACTAGAAAACTTTTTAAAAATATTTAACATTTTTTCTGAAAAGAAATCGTTTTATTTATATCGGTACTTTATCCACACTTTAATTACAATTAAAAATTAGATTTTTCCTGAAAGAAACTGAAACAATTCTATACATTTTAAGGGAAATATATTATTATGTAATTAAGTGAACTAATATTTGTATTTGATACTGCAATTCTTTCGAAGAACGAATTATATAATGGTTTAATACTGATTCTAATAAGAAAAAATTAAATTTATAATTGAGTTTAAAAATGAAAAAATATACTTTTAACTACTTTTAAGGTTTTGGGTACTCAATCGGATAAAAAATCTTGTTTGATTTTCCATGATCAAATCAGAGATCACTATATTGGTATTTTAACTACTTATAGATTTAAGTGTATCTTCTCTGTGGATGGATGTGTAATGGAATAAGAAAATGATTTTACCAGCTCATAAAATGGTATCAACTCTGAGAGTGCGAATTTCAAATGAACAATTGTTACTGAAATCTATTCATATTTCTAGTATTATTCATTGATTGACAAAATCTAGCTTATTTATTTTTCTTTGTGAGAGCAGACATTAATGAATTATTATTAATTTGCATCGTATTCATATGCTTATTTTTATATTAAGTATACATATACAAACACATACATATATATGTACTTATACGCACATGTATGCATTTATGTAAGTATATCTATAGATGGGTATATTTATAGCATATATACCTGATTCTATATTCTACAAATGAAAAACTTATAATATTGATTAAAAAGAAGTGCTATACTTCAGTATAGTATAGCACTTCTTTTTAATCAAGGACTGGTAAATTAAAAAGAGCTATAGAATATGTATATAGCTAAAGAAAAATCTAACTTAAAGGGAAAAGTGGCTGATGATGATTCATTTTACCTTCTTTTCCCTCTCTATTTCCGATGTTGGGGATATAACTTGCGACTGAGAATACGGAAACAACAGTTTGAGATTTTTCCTTTTCGGAGGTATCTCTTTATTTCTTTGCTGCTTCTCCCCCTACCTCTCACTCCTTGCATGTTCTTTCATGATTTTCCCTTTCGGGAAAAACTTTTCCCATTCATGGACGTTAGAGAGATTGTGTGTTAGAGGGTGGGCGAACAGGGATAGAGCGAATGGTGGTCTGGAAAGTTCTAAGGGTGGTGTGGGGGTTGAAATTGATTGAAGAGTGCGGAGATGAGGGACAGAGACCGCTCACAAATTGAGATAAAAGAGTTTTGAAATTGCGAATTTGTTTCGTATCGATTTTAAGGACGGGGACTATTTAGTTCCCCGGGTACTTGGAAAAGAATGAAAAAGTATTTTTTGAGGGAAAGAGCTAAAGGGAAAGGATTAAAAAGATAATTTTAGGAAAATTATAATTAAAGAGAGTATTTTTTTGTTTCTTTGGAAAGTTGGGAGCTATATTTAATGATATCCTTTAATTTTCAATCATCGCATGTACTTATTGAAATATATTTCAATATTTTTTGCTTATAAGAGTGATTAAAATAATGCCTTCAGCTGTTTTAAATGAATTGATTAGTTTAATACTCAATTTATAAACTAAAGTACTGTCTTTAAGTGTTCGAAAAACTTTTTTTAATTAGAAAATGTACTTTAATTTACACAATAAAAATTTCTTTGATGTGAATGAAAATTTAATTATAACAATAATATTTCCATCTAAGTATCTATTTAACGCATTTCATCAATAGTTAGAGAATAT
>JAPDSC010124577.1:670841-693404 GCA_026290005.1 Latrodectus geometricus | reverse complement strand
TTTAATGAATGAGTGTTTATGTTTTTATTTACATTAAAATACTGCACGTATAGCAAATTCTTATTGGTTTTGTTTTGATATGTTTGATTTTAAATATTATATTTTTTTCTAACGGTGTTCACTGCGACTAATGCTTCGCCCCAAAAAGCCAGGAAACTTCATTTATTGTAATCTGGTAAGCACATGTGTACTAAGTCATGAAGGCGAGTAGCATTATCCTTGACACATTAGCACAAACTCTACCTTAAGGAGGCAACATTAATTCAATATCTCAGAAGAAAGGACTAGTAAACATAGAAAAAGGAACATCTATACCTGAACTGGGATTCAAACTCAGGACCAACAGCTTAGGAGTCACGAGTCCTAAACTAGCCAATCAGCCATCGGCCGGCTTATAAACATATTTAAAATGAATCATAGTGCATATGCTATAATTCTTCCACCTGAAATTTGTCTCAATATGATGTTTCTTTTTTTTTCAGATTTTGCATTAGATCCAAAAGCAATCCTGTGATAAGTAATGTCTATATTTTTCAAAAGCTAACTATTCATACAGTAATCTAAGTTTATCTCATTAGATATTTTATGAAATGAAAAGTTTTAAATACATTAATCGCACATATATTAATACAATAAATGGGAGAGCAAAAAATGTTAGTAAACACATAGTTTTCATTCTTTAGTTCTTAATAAAGTTAGATAAAACAACAAGGAATAGTTAGACTGGATCCAAATTCCTCAAGCTCAATGTTTGTTTTATGTTCACAGAAAGAAGAAAAGTAGTTGAAACTTTTTTTTAGAAAAAAAAAAATGATAATGCCAAAAACAGAAACATTTTTCAGGGTAAAAAATAGTTTAGTGAATATATGTCCTCTTTCTGTATGCAATACTTGGGATAGTGATATATTTTAAATGATAATAAACTCATATTGTCATTTGCATGAAGAACTATTCATGTGTACTTTGTAATACACATGTGTACTTTGTAATGTATATACAATGATACACATTGCATGAAATACTTATTAAGCAACAGGATGCAAAATCCTGTTGTTCAACTACTTGATTCACAAGAATTGCTTTGAAATTCTAAGTAATCAATGGAGAATCACTGCATTATATTACATTATTGCATTCGCTCTATATTCTTAAATTTCTGCAAATATTATATTTTAAAAAGATCGCACCTAAAAATTATCTATAGTAATAAGCAATTTTAAAGAGTTCATAATTAAATATACTTTACTAGAGAGATTATTTTAACGATATAGATCATTAAAAAAGCTATGTAACAATTATGATGTAATAGTAGATAATTTAGTATTAACAAATAAATGACTGTTTAACAATAATTAAACGATCAACTGCAGATATATTTTCTTTAACTAGAATTTATGTATTTAAATACTTTAAATTTTTGTGAATTGGAGTAGAAGTGTGATAGAAATGCTTGAAATATATAAATTATAAATATATATGAATGTCCTACATTGGTTGCATAGATTTATTACAAATGAAAATATTGGAAACTTTTTGGTGATTTTTAAGTCATCAAAATTAAAGTTTGGTTTTTAAGGTTACTTAAGCATTTTAATGCTGATAGACAACTTAGCTTACTAAACAAAACAGCAAAATAATATAAAAATATGGTTTATAGGTTGGAACAACTATAACAACAATTACTTCCATCTAAAAAACATTTTTTTTCCCAAAAACTATGTATAAGTATTTTTTTTTAATTTAGATTATCAAACCCTGTATAGTTTATTCCTTACTTTTTTAAGCTACGAGTAGGCTACGTTTTACTTTTATTTATTACAATATAAGGCTTTGGCATATTAAATATTATTTTTTAATTATTCAACTGATATAATAACAGAACAAATCTGACAGAAAAAATTAAACTCGTGTGTAAACATATTTTATAAAAAATAAGGCACATTAAGTTAAATAATAAATTACGATTATTAAAAGGAAATATTTAGTTTGGATTTTCCCTCTTTGGCAAATAAAATTATGTCATATTTATTCTTAAAATATGAAATAAATAATAGTATGAAACAGTAATTTTAAAAGTATCATTTTCTATAATTACATCAAAGAAGAAATATAATTGTCAAAATTAAAACTAGGTTTAAATAATATTTTCTTGTAATTTATGATCCAAATATTAAATAAAAATAAATGAAACAACATTTTAAAAAATGAATAAAGAAATATTAGGTTGGGGAAAAAGAAATCCATTGTTTTTACGTAAACTTTATGTTACTTCTTTTGGATTCGCTTTGTAAAAAGGTTTAAAACAGCTTTCATGTAGATTTTTAGGTCTTGCGCGTTAAGACTGCTGACATGAGGTTAACTTCGATCATTTTTGATATTTTATAGACATTTTCGACAATGCTGTATCCACATGCGAGGTGCATCTCTAACATCAAAAATACCTGAACGGAATCGACGAAACAAAAATTATACGTAACTGGTTGTTAGTCTTATATAGGATGATAAACACCTTTCACAATTTTAGCCACCTGGCTATCTTTTTCGCCGTTACAAAAGAAAAACGAAAATGTATCGAATTTTCTGTTTGTTGTCTTCCATTTTTAAAACCTTGTACTCGTAACTGAATTAATCAAACAAAAAACCGCAAGAGGATATTTTAGTGTCAAATGTCACCTTTCCAACGAGCATAAATCTGAAATTGTTTGATAGATACCTCACGAGACATCGATCACTACAGACGTCTACCGAAAAAATAATGGATTACTTTTTCCCCAACCTAATATAATAAAGTCAGAAATGATATTAATAAAAAGAAATTTGTAAATTGCTGTATTTAACGTTCATAATTTGTTAGATGTAAAACTTGTAAGCTATCCGTCATTTTCATTAAGTTATTAAGGAAAACTGATTTAATGTTATAAAAGTATTTTATATTGTATACATTCTAAAGATATATTCAAATGAGAACTGGTGGTATGCTAATCCATATGTAAATATGATATTAAGTTTTGAAAAAATTTAACGTGGAAATGACATTATTTCTAGTGAAGAATTCTTAAGAAGCTTCGTCAGCTTTGGATTCTCGCCTTCGTAACTATCGATTAGAAATCGACAAAACGTTGCTAAGAGCCATTTATTATTCCAAATAAATGATGCCAGTTAAGTTTATCTTATTGATTTTAGTGCTTTTTGCTCTAGGTTAAATCTGCTTTGAAATATATGGTGGCGAAATGCGAAGGTAATTTTACTTCTACCATTTCAACTTTTTTCTTACTGTGATATATTTCCAGTTGTCTATTTGTATCTATTGAAAGACATAAATACATGCAACTAACACGTAATTTTGAGCCCTACTCAAGTAACATGTTCCGGTCATCAACTTTACTGTGTCTCGCTGTTCATTGTAGAAGATCTTTGAGTGCAACTAAAATTTTAACTTTCTTAAGCCCTTTAATAGAACAGTCATTAATTAGTTTAAAGGAAAAAGGACATAAAATACTAAAGTTAATAAATAGATTGCAAATTCAGTATCATTACAAATGGAAACAAGTATCACCCTACATTTACAGGAAATAATTTGTGTTGCAAAAGGAACTAATAATTGCACAAAGTGCTTGGAATTAATCTCATTTAGTCAGAGCTTTTAAAAAGTTAGGAGAAAAAACATTAGAATGTTTCCTTAAAATTATTCAGAATGTTTGATTCGCAGGAATCGTGCCAGAGGATTAGCTTAGAAGTATTTTATGTCTAAATCACAAAAAAGTTGATTTATGGGATTGTGGAAACCATAGATAGATAAGTTTACTTTGTATTTGCTTGAATTTTTTTCTCTTAATTATTCTATAATCTTTATGTAAATAACATTGCTGGTGACTATCAAAGTGGATTTTGTAGAGGCAAGCCTTTTGTAGACCAAATTTTCGGCCTCAGGCAAAGCATGAAAATATTTCAACAGTTTAATATAAATTTATACATCTTGTTTATTGACTAGAAAGCAGCATATGGTTTCATAAACCGCAAAGAATTATTTAAAGTTATGCTTGACTTTGGTATTCCCGTAAAACTAGTAAAATTTATCAAAGAGGCTCTCCATCCAACTACCTTGTTTCAAAATTAAAAGAAGGCTGCCTGATCCTCAGAAGTAATTAGCCTTGTTTAGCTGTTAGTAGATGTTATTCGAAGCATCTCTTTCAGAAGACCTTATACCAAAGTGGGCTATCACATCATGGTTGGGGATAATGAAAACAAGTATTCCGTTAACCAACTTCATTAGGGACGTTGGTAACGAGGCAAAATGTATGGCTTTTTTACTGCAACATCAAAACAAATGTTAAAAGTTTTACAAGTCATTACGCCCCAAAACTACAGTTAGAAAATTATACATAATATCAATAAATGAATAATAGATATCAGCAAGTTTTCATTTACAATTACATTAGTTAATTATAAAAAATGTTTATTGAAAAGAAAAAAATTATGATAAATTGTAAAACATATCACATATTTGCAATTTTAAATGACTGTAAAAATTGTAATAAATAATGATATTAATAACCTGCAAATGTTTATATTATTTACTATAATTTCTTTTGGATGAAAAAGTGATCAGAATAAATTATCAAAAAGTTTCGAAAAACTATAATAGTGGTTTGTGAGTTTAAAGATAACATATGCCCAGAAATATTCAGGCTGAAAAATGCAATGAAATGAGAAATTTGAGAATCTTACATTAAATTATATATATATATATATATATATATATATGAAAATTCATTAGCATACGGTATACCATTGCATTTTAAATTGTTAAACCAAGTATGAATCGTAAAATTATTAGAAATATATGAAAGGTTAATATTCCTATATTCAGCTTATTTAAATGACACGTGAAGTATAAACTGCATCTGAAGCATAGGGCTGTGCAGTGTATTATTCATTCGGTAATCACCTTGTATGGTCGGAATTTTCTAGCTAGTATCTTATTAATATTTGATTAAGAAGAAATACTTTTTAGCGAGTATTCGAATTCTATCGAAGCCATCGAGATCATTATCTATCTAGGATCATTATCTATCGAGAGTGCATATTATCATTCCATGTTATTGCCACTCTTACTAGCAGAAATCCAACCAGTAAACTCCAAATAAGAAATTTATGAGTTGCTGAAAGTAGTACTGAAGGGCATGTGGAATCTCAACGCATTAAAATGATTAAATAGCTTTAAGTACAAATATTGTATGATATTTTTGCAAAGTGTGATAAGGGTTTGGAATCTTAAATATAATATAATTGTTAGTTGATGATTGGTGAGATGTCTTAATAAAAACAATATCTTAGTCATTTGGACATGCATCTTTTATTACAAAATCTACCGTAGCTGAAGAAAGCCAAGAAAATTTACTTGACGACTGGAGTGAAGACGAATTGCTTTGCTTATGCACGAAATTGGGTAAAGAAACTCACTGACAGCCGAAATTTCATTCCAGGACATTTTGTATGTGGGTTCAGATATAATTTATACGTAGGAAACATCAAATAATTAAATGGATGAAAAAAATTATTTTAAATGTTAAACAAGAATATCGCAGTGCTATACCATCATCTGTAAAAGCACAATAAATGAAAACTTGTAAGGTACTTTTTGAGAAAAATTATGATAAAATGCTTTTTACATCGAAAATATGGAAAAATGCGTTTTTGAAACGTGGTTTTGAAAGAGAAAAATATGGGATCACTTTGATTTTTCAGCAACTAAATGAAAATATTATATGCATTAATTTGTTGTGTTCCTTATATAGCGCATATTAAATAATTTTTTATAATAATGGTTTATAATGATACAGTAGTTTAATAAAACAATTAGTTTCAAAATTTAACTTTTACTTTTCTGTATTATGAACTTTTTATTTTAAGAACTATTTTATTGATGCTTATAAATTCGTAAAAACGAACTTCTACTGTAAATGCATATTTTATAGAAATATTTCTTTCGTTTTCTTAGAACGTTTTATAATTTAAATATAAATAAAAAAGTAAGCAATTTTATCAGCTAATAAATAAAATGGTTATTATTTTTACATTTGATTCAAATCAAAAACTGTTGTGTTATTTTTCACTTATAAACTAAAAACGATGAAAATAAAAAACATATTAGGTATATGGAAAATTCAGTATGTGAATTCCAATCAAAATGTTTTATTTTCTTACGTTGTATGACAGGGAATAACAATTGCATGATTGATCGCTTTTTTATTCAAAATTGCTGCAATGATTTCTCGCACAACACGTTGCCATTGAGAAAAAAATATTTTGAAATATACTATTTTTCCTCGAAACAACAATAGATTTTTTATTCAAGTATATAATTTTTTTAAAAATAAATAATTTCGCAGAACATAGAGATCAAGTTAAAGTCGTTATTTAGAGATAATTGTAAATGTTGTTATGTAGTTAGATTATTGTTGTTATTTAGACAGAGATCAAGGAAATACTGTTATTTAGACATCGTATTATTGTTAATCATTTAACAAAAATTAAGACTTTAATTTTTTAAATATTCGTTTAACTTGATACTATTATTAAATAATCATTATTGAACTCATTAATTATGAAATAATTTCACTGTTGCTAATCTAAATATACTTATTTTACTAACATAAATATATTAATTCCAAGACATATGAACTGATAGTGCTTTTGATATCGTGTCTATTCGCGAGCTCTTTTATATGTAAGAAGAAAATAATCAGTTGGAATTTTCCTAAGAAAACATATTTTTAGTTCCTTATATCCTAATTATGAGTGTATGTTTATATAACAATACCTTTGAAATTAGAAATTCATTTTTATATAATCAACTGAGAACATTATCTATTGAGATGATTCTAAGAAAACTGCTTAGTGAATGAAAATATATTTTTGGTTCCTGGTATTCTAATCAATGTAACGCTAAAATATTTGAACGCTTATTCACCCTAAAATATTTTAAATTAGAAATTCGTATCTTAAATTTCATGTGTTATGAGAAAATACAAAACCAATATACCATAGAAAGTAATTTACAAATATGTTGCCTTTAATTTAATAGTGCAATATATTAGTGTGTTTTGCCAAGTAGATTTTGCTATGCATTTTGATACTTTGAATTCTAAAGCCTTTCTCTGTTATAAATTACATCCCAACTTATAAGTTATGAAATACTGACATGATTTTTTTAACCAGCTCCTGTATTAAAAAACTTAGAAATACAGAAAAAATTTAATTCTATATTGAAAAAACACTCGTTTTACTAGATGTCAGCCAGAAAATGATATTAATTTAAACCATACATAGTTATGTTATTATATTCACCAATTATTGTCGACAGAAACCAAAATGGAATAAATTATTTATTAAATTAATGATACATATATAATTAGTTTAAATAATACTAATCGAAAACTTTTAAGCAGTTCTGATTAATAAAACTACATGTATATTTATTCTTCAAATTACAACTGATTGAATGCAACACAGCATTTATCATTAGAATTTTTGAGTATTTTTGGTTCCTCAGTTAGAAATGAGAGTAGTAGTTTAATTATGGGTATTGTAAAGTATACTTCAGCCACTTCAGAGGTTTATAGATTTGGTGTCTGTGTTTCTCCCAAAACCATTTATTCTTCAACATATCTTTCTTTTTTTTGGAGTTGATTTATCGGCTTAATACATGAAATTCTAATTTTATAAATATAAGGGAAGATACGTTTTGTACACCGTAATTTTCCTATTCAGTGAATTTCATTACTAAATTTTTTGATTAAAATTGAGCAATCTTAATAATTTTAAAATAAAAAATAAAAGACATATCGAATATTTAAGAAAAATTTTATTTACAAAAAAAGGAACTGATAATAATTATATTACTCACAAATATGAATTGATTTATTATTTTTTAAATTAGGAAAAGCAAATCATATAAATATTAGCCAGACACTTACAAATATATAAGTGCAAATTTTGAAGCCAATACACTGGAAAAAATTTAAAAATTAATAACTGATGAAATTTAAAAATATTTTTCAATGTATTTTGCAATATATAGAAAATAATAATTTAACAGCAAATAATTTAATATGTAGATAATTATTTTCATTCTAATGCATCAAACAATTATTCAATGAATTCAAACAATGGCAATATAAACTATTATTTGTATAAGATGATTCTTTAGAATCATTAGAAAATGTAAACAGAAATCATTAATATCATAAATAAAAGCTTTTGTTTTGTAATATCATAAATAAAAGCTTTTGTTTTGAAATACATTAATCGAGATTATGAATCTGTATTAATACTATTTTCCAGAAATATCCTTTTAATACATTAACAATTATAAATATTAGGAAATTAATATAAATAAAATAAAACATTTATAAATCCTCTGACACTATCAAATTTCGCGCTATTGTAATTCATCATTTATCAAAGATTTAATAGCACTCACCATGTCCGCCTTTCAAAAGTGAAACGCGACAATATTAATTAAAATAATTCATTGTATAATGAAATGTTTATTTAAGCAAATTTAAGGCTAGGCACGTTGATAAAACAGCAAATTTTCTGGCATCAAAATATTACCTCAATTTGCTTTTTCATCATCCCACATAAATTAACATAATAATAGGTGAAATAACTGAAAATGAAGAACAACAATTCTACTTTAAAAAAAACTAATAAATCAGATGCATAATAATATTAAATTAAGTGGGAAAAATATTAATAGTAAAACAATCATCTAGTTAACTTATTTGATTCACTATTTACATATTTTATAACAATAATATTGAAATATACACATTTAATTTAGCGTTTTGAATGATTTATATTTGATAAATAAAATGATAAGAGGACAAATGATGACTTCTGGGTGTGTCAGTAAGATGTCAAATGAGTTAGAACTTTGGACCTTCATTGCAGCTCCTTTTATCGGCACTTTGACGTATTTTAAAAATGAAATGACCATCAAAAAGCATCTGGTTGACATTTTGTGGCTATCATAAATGAGTTTCGTTTATGTTAAGAAGCTTTAAAGCTTTAGCTATAAAACTTATTTATTCTGACTATTTTTATTTTTTTATTCTTATTTTTTTATTTTTATTAAACTATTTTTATTCTGAAATTATAATATACCTACTTAGATTCTTAATAATACATTTTAATTCTTTCAACTATTAGAAATTTTTAAATATAGTGCAATAAGAGAAATTTTATATTTAATTGTCAAATATTTTGATATGTTGAAATGAAAGTTTTTGGTATTATCAAAATCTCTCAAACTAAAACAATATAAATATAAAAAAAAAATTAAATATTGTATACACCAACATATATATACGTTATTCCATAAACATTTTATTGCCATGTGCATATTACACTTTCAAATACAAAGATATTCATTTTATAAAAGCACTATACATTTTAAAAGGTTCAAATCTAGAAAAGTAATTTAGATTGTTTTCATAAATTTTTACAAGAAAATAAATCAGATAAATATTAAATTTGATTAGTTTGACTTATTATTGAAAATTTCAATAATATAAATTTATATTATTAAACCTTTGAATAAAATAGAACATTTATATCTCTTTCTTAAACTCTTAAGGAGAAGAAAGTTTTATTTTAAGTTATTATTAATTCTTTAGATGAATTTTTCGGAAACTTAATTCAAATATCGTATGCAGTTTTTAAATAATTTTGCTCTATTACATTATTTTTTAAAAATTTCATTAAAAAAACTAAATTTTTGATTAATTATTCTGATTCAATTTTCTTTTACTGACGCCTGAATGAAATTTTGTTATGTTCTAAAATAGTTCATTTCCAACTTTTTATACGATGTGATTTAAATTATATTCGTTTATATGCCTAAAATTGGATAGAACATTTAAAAAAATCAACAATTAAAAGCATTCCAAATTTACGTTTAAAAATATTAATGTAATAAAGTGAAAAGTATAAAATTAATAAAACTGGTACAAAGTCATAAAGATGTATGCATGATAGATGTAATCAAATATATAACAAATGGAATTTAAATTAAAGTTTAAGCATTTCAATATTTAAAGCGAAAATTTTAGAGAAATAGAACCAAAGTGTGATTTCAGAAAAAATCCTCATTTTTATTCGTTTCTTATTATTTTTTTACATAATTCAACATTTATTAATTAACATTATCAAAAACGAATCTCATTTTACAAAAGATTAAATTCATTATTTCTAAAATTGTTTTTTCATGTTCCACATTATCTTTTTAGTAGAGTCTCAATATTTAAATATTTAATGTTGTTAATAATTTAATGTTTTTCTTTCATTATATTTTACGTAAAACTCAGTCAATTCCTCTTAGTGAACATTATTTCAAGCCCTTCTCATGATTTTCAAATATTTTATTATCAATGTATGAAAATAATTAGATCATACTTTATGAAAATAATTCTGTACTTTATGGAAATAATTAGATCATACTTTAAATAATAATTTTATGTATGAAAATAATTAGATTTTACTTTATATCACAATTTTTTTACACACTTAGAATTTTAGGACATTGTATTTTTAATGTATTTTATAAATTACGTTAGAGTTTAGTATTCATTCCAGTTATTAAATTTGGAATAAATTTGAATTTTTTTCATATAACTTAATAATGATTTTCAGTTTGAACAATCCTGAAAACAGTTAAAATCTTTATTGAAAAATAGTAAAATAAAAATCATATTAACCTATATTTTAATTTGGAAAAATATTTGGTGAAAACGAAACTATTCTGAATATTTCAAACAGTTTAGTTGTATATATTTAATAACAAATGAATTTTAGAACGTTATTATTTTTAATAAAAGCTCTGAAAATAACTAAAATATGTTTCAGTACAATAGTTAATCTTAGACAAAATGTGTTGCCAAAAATTATTCTACCCGAAGCAATTGATAAATGATATTGATTTCGAAGTAAATTTAAACAATTTAGTTCTGGAAATTATCTTCGGGAAATTCTAGGCAATAATTGGTTAGAAAATTCCACAATAATTTGCTGGATTTACTGAAAGAATGTGGCACTGTGCCATAAACTGGGAGATAGCGAGCAGTTTGAAATATGTTTTAAATATATTCTGGTGGTAACTTAAAACTGAAAATGAAGTTTACTGAAATTATTTAAACTAAACAATAAACTTGAAGAAATATTCAAATTTCCCATTTATTAAGCATTATGTCAACATATGTTTGTATTCAAATGACTTTTGCCAGGAAAAATTTAGATATATAAGAATAAGATGAAATGTTTTGAGGATTTTTTACAATATTATTAAAATTTTTATTAACTTCTTAATTTTGTTAAAACTATGTGTATGTGTGCTTGCGTGCTTGTGTATGCAAAATATTAATAAAACTTAATTAAACATGCCATGCAAAATAGACAAGATTATCAATAAATTAATATAAAAATATAATTTTGAAAATCACAAAAAATCATTTATTGAAATTTAGAAACATATTTATATTTTCTGTATAATAAGTAAATAATTGTTGAAATAAAATATAATTTTGTTATTTTTTCAAAAATAATAAACTATTTTTTTTCATGTGACTATTAGAAAATTATTAATTTTTAATATATAAAATCATTAATATTCAATTTTAATTACAAATATTATTTATTATTGGAAATAAATATAATTTATCTATATACAGCGAGAAAAAAATGAGAGATTGAATATTAACTAAAAAATAATTAACAAATTATTTACAATTAATAATCACTTAAAGTATATTGAATATTCAAATTTGTCATTTCTTGTGAAACATTTTATTCATACTTTCAATTAAATATTATATCCATCAAAAATTTTTTTGATGAAAAAAATGTATTTAAATAATATTAAGTTTTTCTAAAGAAATAGTATCAAATAATTAAAAATTAAAGTAGTTTTAAATACAAATGAATATATTAAACATCAAAAAATTAGATACTACACATGTTTGATTGGCAAAGATATAATTTAATGCCTATAAATACAAATTTTCTTTTTAAAAAATTTTTCAGAAGTAAATTATACACACAAATTAGTTCAGTAAACCTAAGTATTGTGACTCTCAAAAATGTTCTAAAATTTTGTAGAAAAAACACTACAGTTCGAAATTAAATTCGAATATAAAGTCAATATTTTTTCCATATCAGCTTGATACTATTCTGAATAAAACTAATCTTTCTGTTTTTTAATATTGACTTATTTTATTTTCTAAAATTGAAAATGCAAAGAATCATAGGTAAAACATGCTACAGAAGTTATCGCACACAAAAATATTTTCCTAAAATTTCATAAATAAAATTATATCGTGTGGCACTTTTGTTAATTTTTTTCATTTTGGTGGTGTCATTTGGTTAAAAAATCGTAAAAAATGTTCAAAATTATCTCGTAATCGTAAGGAAACAACGAAAATTGATCATTTTTTATCATAAATGTGGAAAATCCATCCGGTATATCACTAAATTATTAAATTTACCCCGTTCTACAGTTCAGTATGTGATAAAACGCTTTAAAGAAGAAAATTGGATTGAAAATAAGGTAAGAAGTGGTGGTCAACCAGAGTTAACTGAATGTAATCAGAGATTTATAATTAGAAAATTTGTGAAAAATCTACGTTTGAGTGCTATAAAGAATTCTATAGTAATTAATGGAAAATTTACTACTTCAATTTTCCCATAAACTTTTCGACGAGTACTCATTCAGATCAGTTGACAATCAGTACATGAGCGCTCTGCTCAAAAAAAATCTTTTGTAAGTGCAAGAAATAGAAAGCTTAGGCTTCGCAAAATCGATGATGGTAAATTATCCAAAAGCGTATTGTAATCATGTCTTATTTGCATATGAAAGCAAATTTAACATTTTTAGTTCCGATGGATGTATATTTGTATGGAGTCTAAAAAATGTCGAGCTTAGTCCCAAGACAAAAGGTTGAAACACTAAAGATTGGCGGTGGAGGTCTTCTTGTGTGGAGGTATATGTCAGCATCAGAATTAGGTAATTTGGTATTTATTGATGTAATAATGAATCATGGTATTTATTTAAATATTTTAAAAGTTAATTAAAAATTTTCCACCAAACATTCAGGTACTGGAAACAAATTTCAAAAACCTGATACACATTTGGTGAGATCTAGAGGTTAGGGTACGAAGATACTACATTAATATCAAAACCAAACTAAAAACTGCAATGATGGAAGAATGGAGGAATATTGATGCGGATATTACAAAAAAACTGGTAAACTCTTTTCCCAGACGTTTGAAAACTGTTGTAAGTGCTATAGGATATTCTACACATACTAAGTGTCAGAAATACTACAATATTTATTAATACATGCACAAATTTCCTTTTAAGTGTGACAAAACTTTTGTGAGGTAACTTTTCTGTTACTACATAAATATTTTATGTAGTTTTGCCAAGAGATATCTATAAATATAATTAAAAAATTCTCACTTTCAAATATTAATTTTTATTAATAAATAAAGCAGTATTTTACTGAAACTCCTAAGTGTATGAACACTTTTGGGAGCAACTATAAAGAGAATTTATCACAAAATACTGTTATAGATACAGTTCATATAGCTAAATAAATTGGGATTACATTTACAAAACTATTATTAAAGAATAATATACTTATAAATTGAATTATATATACCCTTTCTTTCTAATATTATTTTCCTCCAGTTGTATTTAACATTTGATTTTATTGAAAGAAGCAAATATAAATGTTTCTATTGTTTTATTTTTATTCTTTCAAATCATACTTAATTTTTTAATAAGAAATGGTTTTCATAAAAACATGTTCTTAATGTTAGCAATTGGTAATGTTTAATTTCATTTTTGCTGAGTCACAAAATGTCGCTAATGAATAATAAATATTTCCGTTCCATTTAAAATGTTCCATTGTTTTCATTCAGCCTCCATTCTTGCGAACGAACTCTGGTATGCATATCATTTCATGTATTATGTTTTGTGTTATCCAATGTAATATAAATTCTGTGCCGAGTAGTAACAGCTACTTGATTCTTGCTAGATCACATAAAATTAATACATCTGTTTAAAAGACATTTTTTATGTTTTCATGCCGATGTTTATATAACTCTACAAAATCGACTTTAGTTTTTATTTCATAATGAATGAATGATTTCTGAAATAATAACAATCACTTTGCAAAATTTTAAAATATAACTTTTTTATAAACAATTTTCAGATTAAAATTTTGAGAAATGTGAAAAAACTCAGTTATAACTTTTAAATAATATGCTTACTTAAGTTATTCCGACAGTGAAAAGAATATATGTCGTAAAATACTATAAATATGATTAAGCATCATGATACCCGTTATTTTGTTTGTAGTAAGTAGAAATCTTAAAAACTGGTCATGTGATACACAGAAAAACAAAGTATAATAATGAAATGAACAAATGAAGCTCCCTATACTTCAATAAATTGATTCCAATATGATTGACTTCAATTCCAATGTGAAATTTTATTTTAATTGCATGTTACATTCATTCTGGATTTAATGTGTTCATGAATATCACTGATTCAGCAATAATGATGACTAAAGTTGAAAATCAAGTATGAGCAAATATTTTTTTCTTAACTACATTGGACGTTTTGTGCCTAAATCTAGTGATGTTCTCTAATCTTACTCCTAACTATTGCATTCTACGTAAAACATTTTCTGGGCCTCTGAATAAGATCAGAACATCGTAATATGTGCAGGATATTCTGCGATATTCTTTTGCAAATGAGGGAAATAATTTTACATAATCAAATGAGTAAGGAGATATAGTTTACTTTAGGGTACATATTGATATTTTGGCTATTTTTTTAACTCTGTGATAGGCATTTAAGCAAAATATTTTTACATTAAATTCAGGTATAAGGAAAAAATACAAGTGTTAAAATATTTTTAAAAAAGCAGCATAA
The DNA here is from genome assembly GCA_026290005.1 of Latrodectus geometricus. NCBI lineage: Eukaryota > Metazoa > Arthropoda > Arachnida > Araneae > Theridiidae > Latrodectus > Latrodectus geometricus. Next base: position 678,403 of record JAPDSC010124577.1, on the reverse strand, counting down.
AATCATTGTGGAAACTACTCTATCTTAAAATTTTAAGAAACCTGCATATGTCAAAAATTATTTTACATCCTTTGACTTCAGTTCAATATATTTACTTGAACAATATTATCTAGTAAGTTTTCTTTAAGTGTACTTTTGAATTTTGCATTTGTAGCGACTAAAGACGACATCAAATATCAGCATCGCTTTTTACCACATAAGCAATTTTGTTTTAATACTAATTAATATCAACAGAGAAATTAATTTTTTACCCATTTCATCATAATTTTTAGGCAATTTAAAGCTTGGTTTTAGTTCATTGGGACTTTCACCCAAAAATGCTTGGACCACAGTTTGCAATCTGCCTTCAGTTAGTGAGTTTAAGTGTTGGATTCCTATCTTGCAACGCAGTTTCTAAATTTTTGGCGGCCTTTTTAAATTGTATTTTCTGTTCGTATTCACGTCCATATATGAAAAGATTGTTAGAGCAACAATCAATTCTATCTTCAGATTCAATGATCATCCAAAGGATATAAAAAACTATTAACTTGACTCTAATAAGTAATCGCTTAAGATTATTCTTTTAAATCTCTCTATTCTAGCAATTATTCTAACATAAAAGAAGTCTCTAACTAACATTTATGAATCTAAACTTGAAATTACATTTCATAACTTCAGTCATCATTAAATAAAAACCTTGAAAGATTTAGACAGCTGTCGATATATTAATTTTGCTTATATTGTTTTTATCCATCTCACATATCTGTATATATTATTTTTCAGCCAACAATTGCTTAGTTTAAACACCATTGAATGTTTATTTCAAGCTTTATAGCTTAACTTCTGTATTTCTAACCCTATTATTTTATTATTATCTGACCCTATTTATAAATTATTTAGTGTCCCAATTTGCTGATCATTACTCTTAAGAGTGGCTTTTTGTATTATATATCCGACATTAATATCACTGTGCATCAAGTTTTGTTATTGTTGCTCTAATTATTGGATTATAAGAGACTACGCAAAAAAATATGTATATCGCTTCATCTATACAAAGAATCAGTCTTTAATTTTTCCAAATTTACAGACCACTCTTTTATTTCACATTACTAAAAGAGAAATCAATTTTTAAATTTTTCATTCCATGTTCTTTGTGCTAAGGAGAATATCTATGGAATTTATGCTCATAAAAGATTTTTCTATAAAGTTCCAATTTTAGATTCTTTGTTTTTTTAATATTTTACATTTATTTAAAAAATTTGAATTTTGTAATTATATATATTTTTGGTAATTTAACTTATAGTTTTTTCTAAGTGATTTTTCACCATGTGAATTACTAAACTTTTCCTACTTTCTTATAGTTTATCAATATAGTTGTAAACAATATAAATGTCTATTGATTGTTTATCAATATAATTTTGTAATATTTGTATGTATACATAGTATTCTGGCAATTCATTTTCGCAAAAAAATATTTCTCACTCTAGTCTTCTCAGAACTAGTGTCAAACGAATTCAATATTTCTCCGAACGAATGGCAATGAGACATCATGACGTCAACTGCAGTATATCAATTGAAGCCTCTATTGCCTTCAAAACAAACAATAGCGAAGTGAACACCGGTAATTTATTAAATACAATGCCCTTAAATTAGATTTTTTTTCTCTATGATTAAAATTATGCTTACGATTTTAATTTAACTGTTTTAAAAGGTTACTGATAAAAAAAACATATTTTTTGTCATTTTTGAATATTTTATGTAAGATTAAATTTTTTTATAATTAAAAGACAGATTGTAAATTTTAATGCAGTTTTTTATTTCATTTCAATCAAATGTTTCATTTTTGCAGACTCCGAAATTAAAAGAATATTTAAATATGCTGCATTGGCAGAAAATAAATATAAATTTGTATATAATAACTCAATAGTAACAAAACAAAAACAACAAAAAACTTGATTAACGTTTTACTAATGGAAGGTTTATTTTATAGTGATTCAATTATATATTTATTATATCCTTAAAATATTTCTGCTTGAAATGAGTTTAACACTCCATAATTTCTTTGTTACGGACAACACTTTTGCTCTTCTTCCAAAACTTAAAGATGACCTTTTTCAAATAATTTATATTCATAAGTATCCCTTTTAAGAACCATTAACATTCTCAAATAGTTTTAAGATCTTTTTTGAATCGTTGCCTACCAATGATAGTCAAAACATCTTGATAGGGAGTCATCGATAGAACTTGTGTGAGAAAAGTTAAGTCGGATAGAGTTTTCAAAAGCGATTTCGGGAAATATGAACAACTGCCTAAGGAATCAATAATTGACAGATCTTTTTCTGATCCTTTATTAAAAGAGGAATGATAGCGACATCAAAGATAGAGGCAAAGTCAAGAGATAGGCTTATTTGCAATAGCTTATACAGTGTGATAATGCTTGGAATTCATAGATTATCTGCGACCCTTTTGTCTTCAACATCCGTTGACAATGTAACATAGAAATATTACTTTAATGCTCCCAACAAAAAGTCAGATACAGGAGTAGTACTATGTTTTGTTTTCAAACTAATACTGGCTCTACCTCTAGAATACTGGCTTGAATACTAGATCCATGTGACCATAAATACTTTTTCAGACTCTGAAAAGAATGCTTGTTTTCTTGTTACTTTTCGTATCATCTTAATAATCCTACTCTTTGTATGATGGTAGGGGTAGTCATTGGGTACACGTCCTGCCAAATCTTTAGATTTGATCAATATTTTGAACTGCATTTCTGCTAACATAAGGCTATTGATTTTGCCCTATCATCGAAGCATACGTTATTTTTCAGCAAGATATTTCATAATATGTAGCACATTTTCAATATAAAAGGCATTTAATTGTTGCTCTAGCTTACTCGGTCTTTAGATTTCTCACCATATGGAATCCCTCTCCAGTTGGTATGGTGAGTAAAGTTTAATATAGACTTGAAGCAGCATAGAATGAGTCACCGTTTCTGTAACACAAGCCCTATTCGACTCTATGGCTAACTAAATAAATAAATTACTTTATTAGCAATTTTTAATTTGAAAATTATGGTGAAAAAGAATGATCTAATGTTGATCAATTTTAGTATATTATGCAAATCTTTGGTTTGTCACCGATACCAAAACATGAAAATTTTTTAAACTTAAGATTTAATTATTGCGATTAAAGTTATTGTAATTTCGATGCTTATTTAAAATTAGTTTCAATGTAAATAATCTTGTATGTGAGAATGTAATTTTATTAATGTTCTCTAGGGTCACATGAAGATTAGTTCAATTGGGAACTGTAATTTAAATGGATTCAGAAGCACATAAACATTTACATACGAAACAGAAATCGAATGCACTAACTCCCAGCTCAATTATAGCACTTATATACGCGATTACAAAGATCAAAAATTAAAATTTTCATCTTAAATTTCAGAAACTCTAACCCACTCATCTCTGAGACTCGTATCATTCAGATATCGCATTTTGATATCAAAATCATGTTTTTCATCCTTGTAAAATTAGCAAGCTTTTCCGACTTTCAAGCTCTTTCATTCACTTTCTTGCCAGAAAATGTTAGCAAATAATTAAAAAATATTACTGAAATAGTAAATTTGGTAAAAGACTAAAGTGGTTTTATAAAAGGTGAACATTATTTCAAGCATACTGAAGTGATTAATAGTTTATGATTAACATTTTCTTAAATCAGGAATCAGTTTTACTGACACATTACGAAAACATGTGCTCATTTTATCAAATTTACATTATATATCAAAATTTAAACATAGTGCATTTCCAATTTTTCACGATTTCCTCATTTCAACTTATCATAATTTAATTTATAAAATTAACCATTTTATTAGATACACGAATTTTTTAACAGCGCAATTTTTTTTCCATAATTTTTAAAGAAAGAATTTCAAATGCTTAGTGCTGCCATCTGTTGCTGAATTTTATTATTGATGATGAGGGAATAAATTGTAGTTTTTGTCATCAGTATGTGCTCACTAATTAAAAGAATATTTTATAAAATTAATTTGACAAATAATGTTCAATCTTAATTTCGATGCAATATCTTAATAGCTATTTTTAAAATATAAAAATTTTTCTATACAAATTTTAAATATGGCAACATTATTTATTATATGATATGTACAATTTTTCATTATGTTTACTTCATTTTTATACTTTCAAAGGAGATTAATAAAATTAATAAAGAAGCATTTATATAATTTCCTAAAACAATATATTATAATGTAATTTTCTTAAACTCTATTTAAATTAAATATTTCTTAAAAATGAAAGTATTCGGCCCTAATTAAGTTATTTCTTAACTTATAAGTCGAATGTATGATAAAAATAAAATTTTATAAGATTATAAAAAACATACATTTCTAAGAAAATTTTAAACAGAAAAGATCATTTTATGCCAAAAATATGTAAATTATTTAATTCCATATATTATTTATTCATGAACTTCAATAAAAAAATTTTTTGATATTTTTAAATACTTAAATATTTTCTATGAAGCCCATCAAGTAATTCGGATCTATAAACATAGAATTTTTCTTTAATATTTTTAAATCTGATTGGATAAAATCTTCTGGTTTTTTTAAATTGATCTCTGCAAAAGATGAATTTCTTATTTTTTCCAAATACGTTAGTTATTCTTTATATGTGTATTTTATAACAATCTTAGCCAATTCATTAATTAAAATAAAATTCGAATAACTCAAACAATTTAAGATTTATCTTCCTTGACTTAAGAAATATAATTTATGAAATCAATTTACACATAAACTTTTGAAAAAAGTTAAAGGCTTTTCTAATTTGCTTTTTGAGATATGACTCATGGCCCTAAAAGAAATTCATAGGTATGAAGTTTCTCCTAAAATTATCTAGTTGAGCTATTAATTGAACAATGTATATTTTATGGAACACGCAAGCTCCTCACACCAAACAAATTTTACATAAAAACAAACCTTGAATTTGAATGGAGAACAATTGTAACCTGTGGAATTAAATATAATTAAAGTTGAAATGTAGATTGTTAATTTATTATTAAAAACATAAGAAGTGCTTTTTTTTCCCTAATTTTTAGATGACCTTATCGAGTTTAAGCAAATCACTACTTACTTTATTTCCCGCACTTCACATAGTAATTTTAACTCTTCTTAATTACTTTTAATGAAATATTGGTATTAAGATTGCTGAAAAAAAATTACAAAATGATTAAAAAATAATATTGTGTTTTGTAACACTTTCCACAGGATAAGCAAAATGATTTCATCAATTTGTAATTTGATGCCACTTACCCTAATAAAATGCTAAATGACATAAATGTGCCAACTTTTTAAAAATCCATAACACTTTATTATACCAGTCACTTGATAAAGAAAGCATTCTCTGGACCGAAAATTAAGAATTCTGATCCTGGCCTAGCAAAAAGGCATTATTCTGATATATTTTTGCATTTCCTGCTAGCAGAACCCTTCATGCACTAAACCTAAAGTATTTTGGATAAGTTAGCTATAGATAACGTAATTAAATGCTTTGCAACAATGGAAGAAGTTTCAGTACATATTTTACAAAAAAATATTAAATCAAAGCAATTGAAATAATACTTTATTTTTTAAATTCGCAATATATGGATTAACTTATTGCAAATTTTTTTGGGATTTATGTAAACGTTGATGAACTAAAAAGATCTCATGCATTTTAAAGAAAATTGGAGACAAATTCTTGCGGAATATTAAATCAAAGCAATTTAAACAAATACTTTATTTTTGCATCAATTGAATTATTGACACTGATTTATTGAAATCTAAATATCCTTAAGAAGATCTCATTCTTATAAAATAATATTTTGGAAAGATCCCATTAATTTAAGGATATATGAATGAAAACTATTTTAAAGTAATTAATATGAATTAATATAAAGAAATAACATATAGGAGTATATTTATTAACATTTTATTGCAGTTAGAAAAATGATGTAACATCCCAAGAGATAATTTTCAAACTATCTTAACACTGTCGCCATCTACCGATTTTCAAAAATAATGAAATTTCTTTACGAAAGATTATTAAAGGTCATAGAATCTCTTGCTATTTTTGAAGTCTGGATTCAAAAACTTTTCCCTGATATTAAAATTAATTTTATCTATAAGAAATTAAATTTTTTATAATACATAGAACTATTTTATCAGAATAGTGACACATTATTCATGCAGTAATATTTAGTACGAAATGTAATATAAATGAATAAAATGTAAAACAAGTGTATAAAAATATGCAAGATGAACGTCTAATATTTAAAATAAAAAATAAGAGGTAATTTGTTATTTGAAATTATTTTATTTAAATGTTATTTGAAATTATTTTATTTGAAATAAATAAAAATAATTACAAGAAAGAATTCTATTTTATAATAATTAATTTGATTTTAGAAATACAAAAATATGGATTGCTCAAACATCTATTACTAGAGTTTTTTGACATATTTAAATGATTTATAAATAAAGATAAATAACAATTCATTTTGTTTCTTATTTCAAATAATATAACCGCCTGTTTTATAATAAATTTGAAATAGCTGTTAAGGTAGTTTAGTCTTTTGTATAAAATCTAAAGTAATTTTAACAGGTGTATTTATCTATGTCTTACAAAATAGTTCAGATTAATGGAGAATCTAAATACTTTAATTAGTATAACTTTAATTATTTTTTATTAAATCATCCACATATGATATTCAAAAGGAACTAAATGCAAAAGAAATTTAAAAGCGAAAGAAAACTATAAGACATGATTATCAATGTAAATTCTTCACATTTTATTGTCTTTATATTTTACTAAATCATGATAACGAATAATCAGAAAATAAAACTTATTCGATAAGCAGTAATATACAAAATATTCCATAAAAATTTTGGTCAATTTTATAAATTGTTTTATCATTTAATATGCAGCCTCTTTTTTTAAAGAATATAATTTTAAAAAATTACAAATAAGGATTATTTATATCAAGGGAAATTTAAATTTAGATTATCACTTTTTAAGCAAATCATGATTTATAAAAAAGGAAGCTTGTTTTCTTATTATAAAAGAAAAAATAATTCAAATTTATTTAAAAGAAAAATAATAATTTATATAGATGATAAAATATAAGTCAATTAAAAGATCAATTTTCACATAAAAAAATATCATTTTATGTGTAGGTGTGATTACGATGAGAAACAATAACTAATTCAAATGTAGAAATAAATTAGCTGAACGAACTTTTCGAAGTATAAAATATGTAAGAAAAATATGTTATTCGTCGACAATTCCAAAAAAATAATGGTTGATTTAAGTGCAGAAATAAATTAGACTTAAAAGATCCTTTCAAAAATGAAATTAAAATTGAAGCTCTAGTAATATATATATTTTTTATTTGAAAACAGTTATTTAAAAAATAGTTGCTGATTAAAATGCATAAATAAATTAAGAGATACTTTTTAAAAATGATCTCACATATCTAGATAATAAATTTAAGAAAGCTTTGAATATATTCATACATGAACATTGACA
>JAPDSC010124577.1:581197-660841 GCA_026290005.1 Latrodectus geometricus | reverse complement strand
CAGAATCTACTTTAAGCGGTAGGTTCTAGACTAATTAGACTTCGTGTGCAAAAAAGTGACTAAACAAACCAAGTTTCGTATGCTAAAATGTCAGTCTCGTGTTCCAAAAAGAAAACCACTCTTATCACAAAATAAAGTATACCAATATTAAATCTATATATATTTAAGGATGAAAGCTCTGTATTACAAGGGAATCGATTAATTAAAGTTTAGAGGTGACGCAAAAAGAATAGTAAAGAACAATTTAAATCATTTTATGAAATTCGCAATATATGGATTCACACACTTATTGCGAATTTTGGGATTTATGTAAACGTAGAGAGACCAAAAAAATTACGCATTTTGAAGGAAATTTGAAACAAATTCTTGGGGAATATTTAGTACTTAAATATTTAAGAACTATTCTATCTTACAGTAAGATTTTTATATACATAATATCACCTCGTACATCAAATCAATTTAATACTTGAAGAGTTAAGTGTTTAACTGTAGTCCTGTATCGTAAAATTTTGGACTTTAAGAGGACTGATAATATGAGAAATAATGATGAAAATCTTATAAACAGATGTTACCACTGTCCAGCCATAACGGAGCTAGAAAACATTATAAAATTTATTTAAATATATGTGTATGTGTGTGTGTGGGTGTGTGAGAGAGAGGGTCAAGAATTATTTAATCAATGATTACATGTAAAAACGAAGGGTAGTGAAGATTAATACTCGAACAAAACATTAAATTTGGCGTTCTTGCGAAGGAAGAACTTTATGAGAATGTTAATTTTTTTTACTATGCATTTTTTATTCAACCATTTAAGGAAATTAAATTTGCAATTAGTTTTTTTCTGCTTATCGTATTTGTCTTACTTGTGAAATTAATACGCAATTTATTCTGACAGTATATAGTTTCAAGGCGACTAAGAAATCCAAAGTAACAAGACTTCTAGAAGATTGATGATATAGAAAATGACTGGTATTAGAACTAACAATTCCAGAAATTATTACAAGTATTGAGAACAATTAACCAATAATATAGACCAGTAATTACTAAACAGATAAGAGATCAAAAATCTATCAAACAACATAAGAATACCAATTATATATATTGTGGCACTAATTCAAGCGTTATGAAGCAACAGTTAACTTCTAAAATTAGCAATTATCCCTATCAGGCAAATTTAAATATTTCAATACACAAAAATCTTGCTGTTATCCACTACTACTATGAAGGAAAGCTTTCTATATTAATTAAAATCCAAAGCTTAAAAAGTTTAGCGATCTTTTTTTTCTTCGGGCTAGAATGATTGGCAGTGAAAAATTTCTATAAGGAAATAAGGCTTATTTCATGAAATATCTGTATACTCATATCACAAAATATTTAGGAACAATACCATGAAATTAATGAAATATCACTCATTCAATAAACTCAAGATCTTAAAAAACTTTATCATATCATTTTTTAGATTATAACACAAACCACACCAAAAACCTCTAGCATTCAAAAGAAAAGGCTTTCTCATGTCCTTTCATCAAAGACAATGCTTTCGCAATCTTTGTGCTGGATTCAATGCCATCAGTTTATGGAACATAATACCAATATTTTTTTCTTTGGGCACCTCGTTTCCTTGATCAAGCCCCATAGGCATTAAATAAAAAAAATCTTAAGATCTTTGTGGAATCACAAACTTGAAATATTTTGGCTAAGATAAACATTCCTGGTGCTATGTTCAGTGAAAGTAAATGTGCCTAGACTGGAGAAATATGTCCACATAAATGTCACCTTGAATAGTCAATATCCTCGAAGAAGTGAGTAGATTGAAGTCTTATTTTCGACTTTTTATTTTTATTCTATTCTACGCTTGTACAAAATGTATTCTAATTGTACTGATATATAAGTAATAACAATAAATGATATACATTAATTATTTTTAATTGTTTGCAATATAATTTATTTTTAACATTATTTTATTTTTAAGCCAAACCCAACTTGTTTTGGCTCTAAGAACTGATTATCGTGCATTTCCTATTTTAATACACTATATATCAAACGATCTTAATAAGCTGTATTTAAAATGCATTATATTTCAAATTAATGTGTCAGATTATCATTTTAGTTATTTTCATTTGCTGTGTGTAAGAGAAAACCATAAAATAGTTTTCAATTATTCAAGTATCTTGACTTTAAAGGTACATTTAAAGTGTTATTTTTGACTGTCGGGAAAACTGGCTTTGTGTACATTTACTTCATATAGTCAATGAAATATAGATTACATGTGTTTAAGTTTTTGCTTTCAACAATAAATTTAACATTTCATACTTTCGTTTGTGAAGTATTTTTTTAAAAAAGGGATTGTTTTTTAACAAATTGCATATGGTTATGTTGAATTTTTATTAAAAAAAATTGATTAATATCACTTTAACATCAGATGTTAAAAATTATGAAGTTCTATTTACAAAAAAATCTGCGATTCTTAAACAGTATTTTAGCAAATTTCGAATTTTGAAGAAATAATATAACTTTCTTTTGTGCTTTATATTCTACATTTATGCAAAACTAGTTTTTCTGGATTTGAAAATCTATCAGCTTTCAGCATTTATGGGGTATGGTAAACCACCATAGTAATAACAAAGATAAACCTGAGCCCTGCATTTTTAATAAAGAATACTGGACTCATTATTTTTAGTACACATAGTCCTCCTAAAACACTACACCTAATAACAGTTTTTCTTTGACATAAGACAATGGCTATAAACTTTTTACAACGTTATACTGTCACGGATATACACAATGGGTTTTGTTTTACTTGTCTCTCAGTTATCATCTTTTGTACATGTAAATTAATTTGATTGGAGCCTACGGCTTAAGTGGATTTCGAACCGCTACAAACATCTATGCATAAAAATCATTCAGTGCAATGAGCCATGGAAGCAATTTTCAATTAGGCATTATATCAACATAGTCTTTTCTCTCTAGAAGATAACGCAAAGGAACTAAAATTAAATTTTGTTTGAAAAAAATGGCTATCTTTATTTAAAACAAAAGTCTAGTTTGAGCCGCTGTTAAGAAAATAGTGATAAATTAGGATTTGTTAAATAGGTAGGAGTTTTTGTTGATGCAATTATTGTAGATGTTTAACAACGCTTGGCTGGAAGTGGAAGCAGATTGCATCAAAATGGCCCCGAAAATCGAAATAAATCAATTTATTGAAGAATGATATTAAAAAAATTTAAAAATTAATAAAAGATTAAAAAAAACTAGAAGTCCTAAATCCTCTCTTTTAGCGTTGATTCAAAGTCTTGTCTACAACATAGCTTCACACAATATTATAGTCTTGAAATACGTCTACTTCGCTATAAAAGCCTTACCTATTTTATCACAGAAACTCGAAATCAATCGTAAAAACATCCTTGACAAACAAATATTTACTCAATTATTTAATATGCAATCATTTGTCTTTAATGAAAGCAAGGATCGAAATTTTTTTACCATGCTGGCCACTATTAATGCAACACCCTGGAGGAAGCATGCAAATAACACGAAATTTACAACATATATGACGTATTCAATCGCATATACCTCTATTCACTACTTCACGTGATGACAGGCAAATTATGGGCATGGTAGTGACGGATCGCTCAGCCAAATCACGAACCATATATTAGCAGAGGATGAGATATGCAAATGATTAGAATTTCAACACAGGTGCCCATCGCGATCATCTATGGCGCCAATTCAAAGCACTAGTATTATATATTGTGGTTTTTTCAAAAAAACGAACAATTATGCCTCGTAGAAAACAACGATCATTTTTTTTATAAAGTATCCGAGTTCGACAGAGGAAAGATAGCCTACCAAGATTGTGGATTATCTAGAATCAGTAGTCGTGCTGGACGAAATTAAACTGTAATGTGGTTATATGATCGTTGGAGGCCGGATAGTACTACGCATCAACGTGTTCTATTGCATCCACCTCAGTGCACCACTTCACGTGATGACAGGCAAATGATGCAAATGGTAGTGACGGATCGCTCGGCCACATCACGAACCATATATCAGCAAATTTAGTCTGTAACGCATCATTCAGTGTCTACGCGTACCATTTAACGCCGTTTACAGCAGAGTGGTCTGTCCGCAAGAGGTCCATTGCTTCGTTTACCCTTAATGCAGACGTCTCCACCCCAATGGTGTGATGAAAGGATATAGATGGCAGAATGGTATGTAATTGTCTTTACTGACATCTGCGTTATGCACCGCCAGTGATCCTACACCGGGTATTTTGGTATGGGACGGTATTTGATATCATTCTCGCACTGCTCTTTTACGCATTCAGCATACAAGAGCAGTGCGTATAGTACCAGCACTAAATCTCCCAAGTTTGGCCAGTTGTCCTTCCTTACCTTCAAAGCTTGCCCATAGACATATTTCAATAGGATAATGTGCGATCACACTTGGCGTGCATAGTCCAAGTGTTCATCGTTAATCGCCAAATTGAATTGCTTCCCTAGCCGGCTCGCTCTCTGGATCTTTTGCCGATAGAAAACATGTAGTCCATGGTTGCTTGACGATTGACTCAGATTATATTCCCAGTTGCCACACTAGATCAACTTTGGCAATGAGTAGAAGCTGCTTGGTGTGCCAAGAACACATCCAAAGTCTCTTTGAATCAATCCCGAGGTGAGCGGCAGCGGTGATTTCTAACTATGGCGGCTACTCTGGTTACTGATTTTGGCAGGAATCACACTTCACACTCACACACACACACACATCGAAGTCTATATTTAATCATTTGATACTTGGTCAACATGTTATGTACAAAATAAATTTTGTTGTGATATCTCTTGTCTTTTTTGGTGTTGCAATTTGGGTGGCTATCAATGTAAAACAAATCATTTGAAATAAGGAAAATGTGATTTATTTCATCAACATTATGAAAGAATACAAATTATAATTTTATAGGATATTACTTCTATGCTATTAAATATATTGTTACACTAAGCACATTTCTCTTCATTTTTATGGTTTTAATAAGATTCTTTCGTAACCATAGTAGTGTAGACCAGACTTCATAAGAAACCAGAAAAATTTAGAAAAGCCTCACATTTCTAGTTCAATTATTTTTAAATAGAGATCCAGACTATCACTTGGTTTTTCCATCCTTATCTTTAGAACAGAAATTTAATAAACAGCAGTTAAAAATATATAATAAAAAAAACATAAGAGTCATCTGTGTTTGTGAATTAAATAAAAATTTAACTTATTAACGAGTTGTAAATATATTTATTGATTTCAATGTGAATTAAAAACTCAGACGAAATTTTTGCACTTTTTTTATTAAAATTTTTAACAAAAGTGATTAATATAATACAAAGTTTAAGTTCTGAGTAGTCATCATATTTTCAAATAAATAATCAAAAAACATCGATTCATTTATTTCAACACTATAAATAAATCAATTTATACAAAATCTGTACATTGTTTAAAAGATTATTGACGAATATAAAACTAAGAAATATTAGATTTATTTATTCGCTACATTAATTCAATTACTAAATTGTTCTGAATTTCCATAATTTTACTAAAAATTTATAAAATTTTTCAAATTACAGGTAAAAATCTTGCTTTGTTATAGTGAAAAGCAATAATAAAAGTTTCAATATATTACAAACGTGTAATCTACTATGTAATTCAGTTAAACTTGTCAGATACACGTTAATGTTTTTATAGAATTGTTAAAAGTCAAATAAACAGGAATAAGTCAGTTTAAATATAAAAGAGGCTTTCTATAAATATAATTAAAACAGAACTAGTTTCATGTTTAATTTAAAACTACTCCAGAAACTTATATTATTACAGTAATTAATACTAATAAACTCGAATCCACAAGCTATAATTAGATCAAGTATTTTGTGCGCATTGGAAAAATTTAAAATATTCAAGAAATTAATATTATTTGAAAGAAGTGATCATGAAAATTATTTATATTACAGTTAAAATTAATCTATCAATTATATGTTATCAATTAAAAATATGATAGATTAAATGAGAATATTTTGATTTCCATACTTTTCACATTTCAATAATAAATAAAAAATTTTAACCTTAATATAGCATAAACTTAAAATAAATCATGATTTCCTTAGCTTTCTGCAAAGTTTTTTCAATTATTTTAAATTCATTTATTAAATATTTTGTTATAATTTGAGTTAACACTTATATGATCTCACACTAAAATTAAACCATTAAGTAGATTGAATATAAAAAGTTATGCCTAAATTTCTACACTTAAAGAATATTAAGAAAATAATCATTTTCAAATAATTATTGGTTTTGAAACATGCTTTCTAATAAATTATTATATCCAGGTCATTAAAAAAGCAATTGCATATTAGATAATTCATGAATTAATTGCATATATTTTTGTGTATACAACGCAAAAATATATGCAATTACGTAGTTAATGGTAAAAACACAATAATTTATGAAATATATTCATTGTACTGTAAAGTATACACTCACTTTGATGCAAAATTCTATGCTTAAGCTAATTTCATAAGATTTGGCACAAAGGTAAGTACTAATCTGCCGAATGGACTTCAAATTAGGTTGTCTTATTCCATGTTAATGCTTAAGAAAATTAAAGCATATGTGAAATTGATTTTATATATGTTCATAACCAATAAATTCATAATACAAATCGATATATCACAGAAAATATTAAAAGATATTATCACTGTAAGCAAAAGGTTAAAAACTCAAATACTTTGATATATGCGATTTGTGATGAAGTCAGTAACATTTTATTATTTTTTTTAATTGCTCATGGTAGAAATTTTAGCTTTCAAGGAGAAAGCAATTTACAATGATCGGCATTACTCTTAGTGTTGATCGTTCAATATCCTCACTTGCTTTAATAATGGAAGACTAGAATTCATTCCTGAAAGAAAATTATGTTATTGTTATTTCATAACTTATGAATTTATACGTTTTTATAATTTGTAAAACACAAAATAACTACTTTTTATTAGAAATAACAGTATAATAACATTACAGTTATAATAATAACAGTAACTTATAATATTTTCTCAGAATATAGACTAAATCTTATTAAAAAAATAAACTAGTCAAATGTATTCTTCTAAAAATTACTGATTTGGCTTAGTATCATTTAGGATTTTCTATTGAAGTTTTACTTGTTTTCAATAAAATTAATACAACAAAAATTCGCTTATGAAAATTAAATAAAAATGGATACAAGATGGAAAAAATATTTTTTAAGGAAAACTGTTTCGGTAAAAAACACATTCATAAAATATTTACAAATACACACCCTAATCAATTTAGACTTACAAAAATTCTTAACTGTATCATATTTCAATAAGTTTAACCATTCCTCAGAGTTAATTATTTTCCCTAAAACGTTCCTTCTGTCACTTGTAGCTTACGTGAAATAACTTGACTTAAGTTTGTTTGAAAATGGATTCTGAATTATTACACGAATCCAATATTGAAATAAATATAGAACAATTTAATTCTCGGAGAAATAACTATTCAGTTACCAAGTCTGTTTAAAGTTAGGAGATATAATTAGATATTAACACTATATTAGCAATCATTTTTCATTAAAATAAAATTGTGATTTTAAGACTTTATATAGCAGGATCCATCAAAATAACCACGAAGAAAACACAAACTCTTTAAAAAATTCGCTTTCTATAATCTTTATAAAATATCTGTCGTACAAAGCAAAGAATTCATAAATGTATTTAATTAATATTACATCACAAAGGAGAAAAGAATGTTAAAAACGTCATTTAAAAATAAAATAATTATTAAAAGAATTCATTCTAATATCAGTCAATAATACTAATAAAATGTATTCGAAAAACAAAAAATGCACTTAAAACTATGATTTTAATGAGCATTCATGTTTCTTAAGATATAAACACAATTTAAATTAAAAGAAAATGTTATGGTTTAATCCTATTCAGGTATAATGATTCAGACTTAAATTCAACTTTTTCCTCATATTAAATTCCTTATTAGGCTCCTAATAATATATAAATATGAAAACATTTAGCACTTTTATTTTTCTTTCATATTTTTAATAAAAGGTGTATTGAAGTGAAAGTTACAGTGACAGTTAACTCATGTGTTACAACAAGCCCGTAGAAGGAAAAGATGGGATATGAATGAATGGCAGATGTCCTTGGGAAAAAAAGTCACCTAATGACTGGCAAATCCTATTGATATAACTGGTACTCAGAATAAGATTTTTTTTTTTAAACACGCAACGCAATCTGAAACATTTACATCGTGCGTAACTTTCAGTTTCAGTAAAAGAATAAAGAAAGATTTTTATATTTTGATTGGAGAAAAAAAATTACTGCAAAATTTCTCAAGTTAGGAAATAATCAATACATAAAAATTAGAAAAATCTCATTTTGAACTCATAAAATTTATGTAAATGAAAGATACATAATTACGTAACTTTTCGTGATTTAATGTAATATTCCAATGTCATAATAGTTTGTTTTATCTACGATTGTCCATTGATATCAAACTTCTGAAAATTTTCGAAGTGAAATTTCAGGGCAACTCAATTTATCGGTAATTAAAGTTTAATAAGTTATATTAATTTTAATTCTACAGAATTCATATGAAACTTAATATTGCGTTAAATTAAATAAATAAATCAAGGAAACGAAATTAATTTTTTAAAGTTTTCTTTATATAACATGCATATAGAATTAGGCCTTATCTAATGACATTTGTGTCATTAGATAAGGCTTAATTCTATAATCTATAATTCTATAAAGCTTAATTCATCATTGGGCCTCAATAAATTAGCTTTTTTAAAGAAATTTTGTTAATATGAATTTTTCATTTAATGAATGTAAATTTATGATCAACTCAGTAAAATTCCTCTTGAATAATTATTGAGAATTCCGTTATAACTTGTATTTTTTTACTATGAATACATTAGAAATTTCCTTGGCCATTTAAAGAATGATTTCTAAGCCTTTTGTAAGCAATCTTATTTCCACTCCATTGTTTCAACAAAAATGTGTTTATGATGAGTAATAAATTATACCAAGTATTTCGACAGCACTAATAAAACCAAGTTTAAGATAAAAATTCATATTATGTTGTGAGCAAAAATAAAGGGATCTTGTCATTTGTCTTAATAGATACTGTTTGCCTACACAGAAGTTCAAATTTAACAATAAGTGCACCCATTGAAGTTTTAGTCATGAAATAACAAACACATAGCATTTAACAGTAAAAGACTTTCTGTTTGCTTAAATACAAATATCTTCTGGTGAATAAAATATTTTAAAGCAGAATAATAACTGTCATTTGTCAACATAGAACGTTAGTAGGCATTTAATATAACATTAATGCTTTAAAAATAATTTAAAATAATTTTCCACTAATTTACATCCTATATTTTTTAGCATTTAATGCAGAATATGCTAATCATTTAATATAAAATTATTTTAAATTACTTGAGAAGTATTTAATAAAATCTTGAGTATTTTAATAAAAACATTATATTGATATTTCTACCCAATTATCTGCGATTTACCATTAATTTATTATAAGGGAAATTTAAATTTATGCAAGTGCATCGAAATTTTGCGCAAGTTTGTCAATAGTCTTCTTGAAGTTAGCGATATGTCACAAGAAAAGTATCTGCTAATGAAAGTAAAAAGTACTTAATTGTAGCCACTTTAAAAAATAACGATTCTTACATATTAATGCTGCTTTTTAGAGATTCTTTGTTTCTCTTTCAGCCTTTCTTGCACATCATATTCCCTCGCATCTTCTTGGAGTTGACCTGTCAGGACTCGATAGAGCGTTTGAAGTATAAGCTGCAAAAATAGGGAGCTACGGTTACACAATCTATAAGTATGTAAAAAGTTCATAAAAAATTAACTTCTCAAATAATCCTCTATAAACTTCTGAAAGGAACTAAAAGAGTGCAATATACATCATAAAAAACGCATCTGTTTGTCTGATAAAGATAATACGCAATACATTGTGGTTAGAATTATTATGTTGATTAAATTATTTTATAGGTGTAATTATATAATTTTTATGCTTATGAAGTATTATTTCCTATTGGCATAACCACGCATATTTAATATATAGGTTCAGTTTTTATATAAATTAATGAGTATGAGAAATTAGACATACCACTGTTCAGAATATCAATATTTTTCTGCCATTCAATTACTTTGAACTTTCTGAGTACCACTAAAAGCTGATTATACATAACTCAAAAATCACAAATTGGAAAAAGAAATCATGGAGACTAAGGATCCATTTAAGCTACTTTATATGTATAGAGCAAACTGTGTGCGTCTGCTTTTAAAACACACTTGTAAATTAAAAATTCTATTAAGTATTTGAACTAAGTTTCAATTGGCAGGAAGTATTTAATATTCATAATAAATCAGATTTTTTTTTTAATTTGAAATCGAAAAGAAAAAAAGTTCTTGAGAGTTAAATTCTTTCAAAATATATATATCCTTAAGTTTGTATAATCAATTGAAATATGAATTCATTAGTTGCAAAAAATAATTAAGCTAGCATCAAAATTTATAAATATAACTAAAAGTGAAAAATTTAAATCAATGTCAGTAATGAGAAGTAAATTGTTTTTAATTCAGCTTACAAAGACAAATCTTATTTCTTAGAAAATGTTCCCATTTGAAAACAAAATACTTTACTTTAAAGAATCGTAGTATGCAAACAAAATTTAAAAAATAAGGTTCAGGTCTGATTATAATTATTTAAAGATTTCATATACTAGCCTTAACGAATTTCCGATAAGAAGCTTCTTCATAAATTTAGGTTTTAAATAATTACTTTAATTTTAAAATATTTAATCGTATTTAATTTTTACTAATAAAATATCAATTCGACTTTCTGATTCTTAGTATCTAACGGAACAAACTTTAACTCTCCGTCCTTAAATTAAGTGTTAAGCTTAATCTACCATAGTAATGCAAAGCACTTTCAGTACATTACAAGCCATTATGAAATTGCTTTCAAGTAAAGACCCGTAAAATGCTACAAACTTTTTTATGAATACTTTCACAATTGGTGAGTTTTTTTATACTACAGAATATTTTATCAAACAGCAGAATTTATATATATAATCGAAATTTTGAAAATTATTATACAACTTTTATTCCAGAATAAAATGCAACTTTTATTCCAGAATAAAATTTATATATAAATTTGCCTATTTTCATTACTTTTCTCACTTTTATTACAATATTTAGATTACACTAATTTGTAAATAGTTTCTGCATTAAAATCTCCATGTTCATTTAAAGTTAATTTAGAAATAGTAACGCGTTTTAGGAAACATTTTGTGTGATTAATTTA
Organism: Latrodectus geometricus; assembly: GCA_026290005.1. Lineage (NCBI taxonomy): Eukaryota > Metazoa > Arthropoda > Arachnida > Araneae > Theridiidae > Latrodectus > Latrodectus geometricus. The sequence goes on along the minus strand of JAPDSC010124577.1, from coordinate 649,447 downwards.
AGAACAAAGTTGCAAACTAGCTAGCTATATTTTTGCAGTATTAAACACAATTTCCAACACTTACAAATCCCTTGTTTACGTCAAACATTAATTCAAATAAACTAAAATTCTTTACATCTGAAATATTTATAATTTAATTAAAGAATTAAATAGAACATTTCAAATTCAAGGAATATTAATTTAAATAAATTATCTTGCTTATTCTAAGAGCATATATAATGTTAAATCGTTACTAAACAAACCCCATTATTTAAATATAAATATCAAATAAAAATATATCTGTAATTTAAAAATTGAATATTTTGCACAATTTATACGCGATTACAGAGAAAGTGTTTTCTGCTCTTTAATTTCTCCCAATTACGTTAAAAGTATATTAACGTTATCTGTTCAAACTGAACACAAATAAAGATGTTATTTAATTTCTATCTACAAAAAGTAAACATGTTTCATTTAATTCCATGAGTACATATGTACTAAGCATTTTGATAAAAATTAATATGCGGTATGATAAAAGAGCAAACAAAGATAAGGAAAGATAAGAATATCTTTGACTTTTACTGCACTTGAGATGTTTATTCAATATACATAATTCTTTTGAAACATTTCCCGTTTCAAAAATTATGATTTAAGCTCTTGATACAATCGTAGGGAATTTAAACAATACCTTTTCATATTTTTAACCCTATACCACTGACAAACTAAGATGCAGGAGTAAGAAAGAATAATAAAAACGATATGGAACTATAGCATGTCCGCATACGATAACATATGTAAATAATTTCAGTTTTACTGCAACACTATTCTTGACTTCAGCACTATTTACAAAATTTATACAAAAAATGAATAGATGAGCATTTAAAAATAATTTCTACTGAGACTATATTTCACATCTAGCCTAAAACCAAACCAAAAATTCGATAGAAAAAATCTGAGGCGTTCAAGAGTTTTTTTTTTCCTTTTTTTTTGCATATAAAGCTTAAAAAAGTTTGCTAGTTTGGTTTGTTTGTAGCTCAACTGTCATTTTTTGCACACAGACCTAATTAGACCGGGACCTACGGCTTAAAGTGGTTTCCTGAAACACTACGAACAACCAAGCCCAAGGTAAGATTCAAACCCACTAACTGTTAACCGAGGCCAGAACGCTAACCATTCGGCTTTAAGCTCGGCCGTAATCTTATTAGATTACAGAAAAGGAAATATTCAAGGTAAATTGAAATTTACATTAATCTAAGCATAACCGATTACAAAATATTCAGAATATATGCATGTCAGAATTTTTGGACAAATGATGGCATGATCGGCAAGAGTTCAGAATTTAACAGACTTCAAACCACAACAAATATCCAGGTTAGAGGTGAGAATCAAACCTACGAACTGTCGAACAAAAGGCAGGATGCCTATCATTTAGCCATCTCCTTAGCTCCATAAAGAGTGGACGCAATGCAAGCACACAAGGATTATTACGAAATAAAACCACAGATCGAGAAAAATACTACTTAGTCCCATAATTTCACTCTTTTGAAATAATGGGGAATCTAGTTCCATCATTCGAAGAAACAGCGCAAAGCGAGGAATAACTCTTGCACTGGCTGCACATATTTTCGTTTAAGTTTACCATTTGCTTTTCTGGTTGTCAACAACATTGTGTCCTAATCTGTGGCTTAATTTTGCTTGATCAAATATCAGCCATCTGTGAAATAAAACCATTGAGTGTAGGTAATATGACATAGTGAATGAATCAGTCACATAGATTCATTTGACATTCTATTGAACAAAAATTTATATTCTCATGAATGATTTGAGATCAGCAGCAATAATGTGGCTAGTCTATATTAATTCGGTTGCTTTCGATTCTAAAGCACTGATGCTTTCAAATTGCAATTAACATCAGTCTGATATCCAAGTGACGTAACCTCGTCTTTCCGGAAGAATTCTAAAACCTCAAAATGATGATATCAATTTAGTTAATTACTCTATGATTGCATTTTCACAAGAAAGCTAATTCTACTTTGAACAATTTATGAAATGGTTATTGAACCATTACAAATATGCATGTAAGATGTAGGGATCAGATTTGTGAAAATGTAATGTAAAACCCCAGATCTAACTGCTGATTTAAGAATTTTAGAAAAACCGGGGAAAGGCTGTTAAACTGTTTTACAGACATTGCCCTTCTGGAATCACTGAAGTGTTTTGAATTTTACTCCTGCTACTCTCTACTATTTACTATACATTATCAGTATTGATCAATTAGTGATATATTTATTTTACAACACCTGTTCTTCATTACTATCAACACCTGTTCTTCATTAACACTTATTTATTGTGCCTATTGTATTGGTTATTTCAGTGGTGGAGACAATCGTTACTACTTTTAACACTTCATTAATCTCCCGTAGGCTGTATTTTTATTCATGTCTGTCATCTTAAAAAATTTCTGAATTTTCTCCCTTGAGACATAAAACTTTATCTTAATGAAAATTCCTTAATGAAAATTCCTCTCGAAACCTTAATGAAAACTTAAAAAAAACTTAATGAAAATTCCTCTCGAAATCTAAAATGGATCGGATGTAATAATTTGTCAATATTCGACTGCGTAAAAACCTACGTTGTGAATTTTTTTTTGTTGCCGTTCATATTTTTTATCCTTTTATTTTTACTTGTGTGTACTTTTAAATATTTTATTCTACCATTGATTAATATTGGAAGATATTTGTTGTACTATTTTATGAAAGTATATTTATCTGAACAGATATTTCAGTTTTTAGAGTTTTAACACATAAATACGACTTACTGTGTGAAAAAATTCCGGAAGGACGTTATGAAACTGTTTCAACAACCATGTTAAACTGTTAGATAGCTTCTATATCAAAATGCATGTTTAATTAGTAGTGCAAAGAAATTCATTAGTGTAAAATGTTGATTTTCTACTTCAAGTAAAATTATATTACTCAGGAACTTATTTTCCAAGTCACCATTTTTCCAAGAGAAAAACTTTAGATATTCCTTAAATTTCATTCAATGACATTCGAAGTAAATAAAGATACAAGTATCTGGAAAACTTTGGATTACTTGCTTAAGTTAGTTCTAAACAATTTCTTGATAACTAAAATATACAAATCTATTTGAGATAGCATGAAGATAGAAATCGTTAATTTGTTGTCGCAGTTCAATGTGTGCCTCACTAGTATCGAAGAAACATTCATTAAAAGAATTAAACCATCCAATAAAATAAACTATGAACGTATAAAAACATTGATAGTTTCTTAGTGACATCTTCAGAATTCGTGAATGTTATTACAGAAAAACTGAAATATGATATATATGCAAATAAAATTTTAACCTATAGAAATCAGTTTATATTCGACTACAAAATACTTTAAAGCTGTATCTTAAAACAGAAACATAGTTGAATTTTACGATCATTTAAAATAAAATAATTCTAAGCTCTTCTCTGAATTCGTTACTAAAATCTTATTCACAAATGTTTTGTATAGAATTCATATCATATCAGCTGTTTTAAATTAAACAGAAAATATTTAATTTGCAATAAAATAATCGATTAAGTTATAAAGAACTTTCATCAATAGATGCTGAATTTGTTCAAATTGAGTCATAAAACGTTATAAAAAATTGTGTGTACATTTACAGCTGGATCTAGATAAAAAAAATTTACAGAATAATGGCATTAAAATTTTCGATAAAATTTAATAAACATTTAATGAAACAAAATACTTTAAAAATAGTAATATCATTTAGCTATAAACACACTAATATTAACAGAAACTTAAGTTACAACGAGAGAAATTTTCAAAATCTTTACTTATATTGCAAAGCTATTTATAAATTTGACTAGTCGGAATTCTGTTATATATAATTACGCAATATTTTCAGAATATTCATGTTTTAAATTTCTAATATGTATTAATGACTTTTGCAAATTTTAATAAAATTACACGTAAAATAAAAAGGCTTTAAAATTAGTATCAGTTTACTGAAATAAAAGACAAAAATTATGGGAAATAATTTTAAAACTTTATACCGTTAAAAAAGTGAAACGTTAATTTATGAAATAAAGTTTAAAAGTACTCACACTAAACCAATAAATATTCATAAGTTGCAAAACCCATAATAAGCCATTCATAATGAGAGAGCATGGAAGAACAGATTGTAAACCATTCACATTCGATATTCCTGTGTATAATACTCTTAGTGGATACCAATAAAGTCGTGCTATGTACCTGAAAAGAATTTTATATTTTTACTCACAAAAAAGTAACTGAAATTTTCAAAATCGCTGTTAATATTGATTGTTTTGCGAAGTCAATTATCTTATTTCCAAAGTAGAAATATTGCTTTATTCCTTATATTTAGATCGACTTATTTGTCGTTCTACAAACATTTTTTTATGCAAGGCAACTGAAACACTGAGAACAATTGTTTAAAGTAAATTCCACTAAAAACATACTTACAAAGAAGGTATCGATCTCAAACCCTTTCAGATCAGAACGCTAGCTATTCACGTACTAACTTAACTTCACTAGTAAGGTAATTATGTTTTCAATTATTTGTGAACCAAATGAATATCACACGAGAATACATAAATATACTGATTCAAAACTTAAATAGATTTTCCTGTAATAAACTCCCTTTACTATACAAAATTTATACAGATAATCTATTAATTTAAATAACAATTATACGTTTTATATAACGTGGAAGAACTAACTGAATTTGCAATAAAGCAAACCTTATTTGGAGGATATTGGCGGTAGAGTTAAAATAAAGCTGTCAGCTAAAACAAACAATACTTCGGCATTTAGAAAAAGGGGATTTCAATGCTTTGTAACGGTTCCTTTTTCAGAATATATTTAAACATGGATTTGTGCTTTAATTTGTGAGGAGAACAAATAAGGTCTCCTCGCAAATTATTACAGTTTATCTCCACACATTTTATTGGTCTTATAAAGATAGACGAGAAAAGACGAGGGAAAAAAACATTCAAAATAATTAGATTTTCGGAAATTAAGGAAACATTAAAAGAACAACACCTAAAGTAAAGAATTACGTGATAACTTATTGTGATCGCAAGACATGCATATATACAATCTCACACTATATTACCTATTTACATACATATTATATATATATATATATATATATATATATATATATATATATCTTATTTGCCCAACATTAAAAATTAAAGTTTTGCATAAAAAGGAGCTCTATTAAAATATCAGCAGTGATTAGTAGAATTAAAAATTCTCGTTAAGAGCAGCTCGTTATAAAATTATTTTAGCAATAAATTTTTGGTTATAAATATGCACCTTTAATAAGTATTTTTACATAAAAATTTAATAAATTTTATACAAAATTAATATTCGATAAGTTTCGTGGTTAAAAAGCAATATCTTTTTTGGAATTATGACGAGATTTTACGTTTTCGCTTACTGAATTAGATTTAATTCATTAATTCGTCAAATTAAAACAAAAGCATGAAACGTGACATCAGTGGATAGAAAAAAATTCAATGAAAACTCAGATGGAAGTACTAAAGTCGCATTTTTTTTTTTTTTCGCTTAAATAATATTGACATAGCCAAGCTTACATGAATAGCAATGCGATTGGATATTTTCTTAAAAAATAATCTTGAAGATGGTAAAATTTAATCCAAGAATGCACTTTAGCATTGGGTAAAGTTTACATTTGTTCAGGTTTGTTTGAAAATCATTTATCATCCTATTTTTCAACATTCACTCTTCTCCAAAACTCATTCATCCGGAACCAACGGTTTAAATTCATTAATAAGAAGGAAATGAGTCCTAGAATTGTGAAATCGTGTGAAAAACATTAATTGTGAGGCTTATTTTAAACACCAGTATATAGAACAGGTGGTCAAACAAACGTGGAACAAGTACCTTTAAGTAGCTCAGATTTTGTACAATATGTAGAAGCTTGCCTTTTCACTGTAAAGCCCATAATATCATTTTGAAACACTTTTTAAGAATTCGCCAAAAATAATTTATAAGTCAACTGCTACAAACCGTTGCTTATTTTTTTTTTATTTCTTATTATAAGGTTTACCGTCATGACTTTAATGTTATCATTATAAATTGAATTTAATGGTTCATAATATATTTTTTAATGTTCTATTCATTCCTAAAAAGTTCGGCGAACTCATTTTATTCACTTACCTCACTGGTTGTTAATAAGTCCTTTTACGGTCCTCAAGGACAACCAGTGTAGAATATATCAAACTGTTAGTTCCTGTTAGTTAATGCAAAAATAATTTAGATTTTCTTCGTTATGGAGTTAAAAGATTTAGAATTTTCGCATGCAACATGGCGTAAATATTTACTGCAATTGTACTAGTGTGACAAAATATTTAAGAGTTTGATAAAAAATTAATGTATTTAAATTATTTAATTTGAATCGTTTAGTGCAATATATTAGACGTTTCTGAGCACAGTTTTAAAAGTTGCACATAAATTAATAATAAAACATTTCACTTTTATTTATCACTTAACATTTCCATGCGCATTTTTTTAAAGAAAATCAAAACAAAATGCTGAGATGTTAACACTTGAATTAAACACTAAAATTTCAGTATAGATCAATACATGAGAACATTTATATTTTACCAAAGAAATATGCTAGTTTAACTATAACACAAACTATATGAGTTACTTTTTTGTAAGAGATTAACATATTTTAACTGAATAGAAATGCATGCAAGAAAATTTTTGTGTTAAATATGGATTTAACTGAAATTCTATAAGCCAGAGAAGATTAAATGTTGGTTTGTTTGAATAAGTTCAGATATTTCCTTGAATTTTTTGTAAATATTTTAACTGAATAGAAATGCATTCAAGAAAATTTTTGTGTTAAATATGGATTTAACTGAAATTCTATAAGCCAGAGAAGATTAAATGTTGGTTTGTTTGAATAAGTTCAGATATTTCCTTGAATTTTTTGTAAATATCTCATATTTTATGGAAACTTAAGCAATTGCTAAGATTAAGAACTGATTTAACTTAACAGATAGTATGTTGTCAAAACGTATTATATCTCTAACATAGCTCATAGATATGATATCCAAATTTTCTTTAAAAAAATGAGGAAAACTGCATTTGAAAATTCGAAGTGCTAAAAAGTAGATTTTTCAGACTTGTTTCTGCTGCTGAGGTGGAATCTATGACCTATAAGACACTTATTTAAAAATATTTTTATTTATTGTAGTTTGCGCCAAATATATATTTTATACATTCTTTTACTGCACAAACAATCTTACAAGATCAAAACAATCACTTTATTAAGTCTACATTATAAAATGATTTTTCCAAAACATGTTCAGTTCTTAACATCGCCTGTCAATACTTTCATGCCATAAATAATTTTACGGTTACTATGTTTATGTAACATTGCGTCACTAGACTGTTTAAAAAAATAACAATTCATTTTATGATATTGTAACATTAATTCTAGAAAACTTACGTTGTTCAGGTGCTATATTTAGAAAATAGTTGATAAATAAAAAAAAATAAAAAGTACCTGATATCTAAACTTTGCTGTGATAAAAGGTAAAAATCATGCATTAAAATATGAAAAACCATCAATGATGTTTACTCTAAGGTCACGTTTTTGAAACCTTAACTTTATAAGTAAACATTATAAACTTTGCATCTGTAGTAAATACATTATTGAATTATTTTTGAGCAAAAAAGTAGTCTAGCAAAATAAAAAAATGCGATTGAAAAAATATGTCCATTATACCCAATAATTTTTAATTGGTTGAAAAGTCAAAGGACAATAAATAGTGTCACATTCAGTAGTTGAGATTAGAGCCTTGAATAATTTAATGATATTATATCTGCATACAATTAAAACAAAAGATTTCAAGTAATTTAATAAAAATTTGCAAGCAAACCCAAAGTTTAGTAATTAATTCAAAGAAAAACTTTCCAATTTATGTTACCATTTCGACTCCCAGATCTTTGTACATATTTGAAGAATAATGACACTGATTTAAGATAAATTTTATTTTGTCCTGTAACCATTTTGCCTACAACCATTTGCTAATCAAACTAGTTCTTAGAATTTAATGGGGATTAGGGACCACTATAAATATTTATACAGAGATATGAATTGAATTCCTGAAGTTGAACCAGTGTAGGAACTTAAAATTGAGCTATTTTTCAAATCCGATAAGAACTGATTTCAAGAGCAAGACCAAAAGAATTGGCAAGTTAAGACAAGCGCCAATGAATTTAAAAAAATTGAACATTCATTATTTTAAATTATATTCTAATGTATCATTTACACAATATCAAGTCGTATATTATAATTTTTTTTATCAAAAATTCGTTATTATATATTTAAAATCTGTTTCAATAAAATTCAACTTTACACTGAGACCTAAGCAAGGCATAGCATAACTATTGTATTATAAATTTAGTATATATGATTTAGTTGATTTGATATATAATTTTATTTAGTTTGATATTTTTAAAAACATTTTTCAGAATTATATATTTTCTCAAATAATCTTTGATAGAAATGTTAAATAAGATACATAACAGAATTCCCACACATACATATATGATCTTAAATCCTACTTACCATGTGACACCAAAACAAGCAAATGAAATATTGGCAAGAATTTCGTGTAGTTTAACAGTTTCATTATTTTGAACTTTGAAGTAAACATTCAACTTGGATGATTCAAGAAAAATATCACATACGTCATGAAGAAACAACACGAAACAACCAATGTTATGACACCTGAAAAAAATACATAATTTAAAAAACTCAATAATACATCGTACAATAATGATTATCGTACAATAATGATATGCTTTTTATTTACGTATTTCAAATATCCATACAACTACCTACGACTCATTTAAGCTCTACTTTTTTAAACAAGGTGCAGAAATTATGACATTTTTTAAAAGTGGGGCATCCAATGGGTAAGCCATCTTAACCTCCACACCGAAAGATAGCAAGCCCTCATAATTCAATAACATGGAATGAGTGGGAGACTTCTATACTTAATTTCTCATTTGTGTGTCATTGAGTTTAAAGGCGCAGGGTCCGATTACAGACAAACTGCTCCAGGCTTTGCATTCAGTATACTTTTACTTGGCTGTAAAATCATTGATAAAGAGTATATAGAGGTAATAGACCTCTATATTTGGCTTGAATACAAACTGATATAATTTCACTTTGAAGGCATCATGACCATGGCCTATTTTACATGCTCTAGTCACTATTAATGAACATAGATCTTCAGCAGGGTCAATATAAAATTCATTACCTTCCGGTTACAAGAACGACAACTTTCCGTTTACATTTGGATTCGAGAAAGCTTTTGAAGACTCATGGTTTTGTGCAAGGTGTCTTTGAACTAAAACAATCGCTTGATATAGATTTCATCCCTGAACTTCTGGTGTCATTTTGGATCCAACTACTGATAGAGATTTCCGAATCCGGACTGAGCTTACCCAAGTGGTTTTCTAGAGGGAACAAATTACCTTAGTTTTAAGGGTATTAGCTTTGGAAACGATTGACACTATCCTGAATTTGATTGGGTACACATCTGTATTTCAAGAATATTAAAATAATTATCGAACCAAATATACAAAAATTTGAGGACTTGATTCTTTTTTATCCAAGTGTTAAGACAGCCGAAGATTGCTGCCTTATCAAGCGAAATCTATGAGATTATAAACGTAACGTTGCACTGTAACATAATGTATTTATGATGCCTCAAGTTTCTATTATTTCAATACAGAAAAGAGTAATTCAAGTTTGGCAGAAAACATGTCCATTTGATCATAGGAGCTTAATGTAAAACTATGCTTAAGGAAAATTTAAAAAGTAAAATGGTGATGTATAAATCTAAAACACATTCACTTCGGCAAAACGTCTATGACTTTAACACTTTTCAAAGATGAAGAATAGATATGATCTGAGAAATAATTTGACTAAGACATCTACAGATCGTGTTCTACGGCAGTCGCACGTTATTAAGATAAAGTTCCAGACGATATTTAGATTTATGCAGCAGTAGTTGTAGACATTTCATTTTAATTGAACCCTGTTCACATTCTCATAGTTGCCAACCTCGACGAATTATGTGAAGAAATAGCCCATTTGCCTGACCTGAACTTTGTAGAAAAGCTTTGGGTTATTAGCTGGTCTAATTAGCCTTCTTAGGTGAACCACGATCAATAGTTTAAGAGGAATCCAAGTTACAACCACATCAAGCTGTGGTATTTTGAAAACCATATTCATAGTAATTCATCACACGAAATGTTAAACAGAAAGCCAAATGACTAATCACACAACTGCCAGGTTAAAATGAAAATTGTCCCGAAATTATCACATCTTTCATGTGTTTGAGACGTTGCAATAAATTTCCAGTGTCAATATATACTTTTGGGTGATTTTTTAGCATAACCATTTAATTTGAAGATTTAATTAATATTTTGATTTTATGAAAACACGAATTTTCTCTTAACCTTTTCTTGTAAAGCCCATTCTTTCTCAGTGAGACTATTGGCGAAAAAGCATACATTCTTATAAAATATTTTAGTAAAATAAGATTAAATAACATATAAAGAAAAAATATTTACCGCAGTACAAATGAAAGAACTATTAATATTAGAGTCGATGTATGATGAACTATCATTATTAATGAATCTTTCCGCCATGTATCCAGGAATAAGGTGGCATACAAGGAATGGAGATAAAATCCACACTGAGCGATGTAAAATATGTAAATGTCGTTAGGGAGAGATTCATCTAGACTCCAACCTGAAACAATAAAGAAATTAACTTTTGAAGTTTTTACTTTTGTATATTATTTACATAGTTTATATTTCATATTTTTTATCTTTAAAAATTCCTTATTTTTCGTTATATAATTCGAAATGATTATCCTAGTTTTTCAAAATTTAATTATATATATATATATATATATATATATATATATATATATATATATATATATATATATATACCAAATCTGAAATTATAAATATAGTCATGGACATCAACATCAAAAGTTCAACATTAATTCTAAACATCTAATATTCGGATAAGCGCCGTCCAAACTGTCTAGTAGTTAGCGTAACTGACTACGGATGAGAAGGACCTGGGTTCGAATCCCGGCTCGAGCATGTATGTACTTTCTCTTTCTCTCTGTTCCTTGTTCTTTCCTCAGATGATGGATGAATGTGGCCCACCCTAAGAACGGGTTTGTGGTGGTGTGGCGTGGGCGATGTTACTCGTACCTCCGTGACTTGGTTCACGGGTGGCCACCAGGTCACGATAAAATGAGTAGCAGTTTCCGGCCTTGTTGCGGCTAATGTACTATACTTGCTCAAGGGTGCCCACCATTAGAAACAAAAAAAAAATATTCGGATAAGCAACTTATCATGAGCATTGCTTGTCTAAGAACCTTTAAAGTTAGAATAAGAATTTATGGTTGTATAAATATTTATGGTATTAAGAATAAAACTGTCACTGAAATTATATATACAATCATTTAAAGCAGCTATCCTCTTGAGAATTTAACTGATACTTTCTAGGTTGATAATAAAGTTTTGGTCAACATTAACCACTTATTCTTTTTTGATACTTAAAACATCTGCTCTTTGTCTTAGGTGTTTCCTTAACGCGAGGTACTCAAAAAGTGATCCTAATATAATTTAGTATACACTTTATTTTAAGGAATATCAATTATAAACCTACTTAGCTAAGTTTCGCTTAAATCTCTTTGCACATTGGTCAAATAAAAGATGCAGTTCATATTTAAACTTAATGCAATTCATATATAGTTCTTTTAATTTATATTTTGTATACTAAAAAAACGCTGGTGAAAATACTTCAAATATTGCTCGCACAAATCCAGCAAGCTCCTGTAAAATTTCAACTAAGTTTAACTTTAAATACGGAAATTAAAAATTAAACCATCTTTCTCAAAAACAGGATTCAATTTATAATTTCTTCAATTAATGAAAGAAAACTGGTTTCTTTTAACAAAATGAAAGCATTCTTATTTTATATTAATAATCATAAAATCCTTTCGCTATATTTTAAATCATGTTTAGATGCATATAACCCTGAGTTGCCAACTCTAGAGCTAGTTATACATACAGGGAAAAAGCAAACTCCTTTTAAAGTGACACAATATTTTAACACTTTTTCCTTGCGTTGATTTTCCATATTAAATGCAAATTTTATTGGAAATTGTAGTCATTTGAATTGAAATGGCATTTCTGTAGATATGAGCAGAATCACAAATTTATCATTTATCTTATCCTTATTTTTACTTCAATTATACTCTTATTATTTGATAAGAGTTTCGTGATAACGCTATTATCATTGCATAATCTAATAAGACATTTCTATTTATTTTAATATTAGCTGATTGTAAAAGCATTCCAAGCACTTCCATCGAATTCAAACCTTGCTCGAAAGTTAACATTTTCATTTACAACAGCCATTGAATCTACTGGTTTATGTACTGTTTTCATGACATTATTATTCCTTTTTATCTATCTTTTCGATATATTTTATTTTTGTAACAACACTTATCTAAAGAAATTCTGACGCTGCACTATTTACTTTATTCGTTTAAGAATTTTCACTAAAATTTATTTTACTCGTTATTTTTAATTTTTTTGTATTTTTTCTAACTGATTGTCAAAATCAATTTACGTGCGTCTTGTCATTTATTGTATCCTCTTGAATTTTAAATATTTTAATTATTAGTTAAACTCACACTTTTAAGCACTTTTTCGCGAATATCTTTAAATAAAGCTTTTTAAAAAATTTTAATACCCATTGTACTGTAAAACTAAATATTTGTTATTTAATATTTTTTCCCTAAAATCAAAAAGGGTAGTATAGTTTGTTTCGAATATTATTTAAGTAAATAAGAGAAATATTTTATTCTGCAAAAATTTTCAATTACAATAATATAACACATTTAACTACTTAAATAGTTCGGGGAAAAAAGCCAAAATTTTTTTTATTTAATTATTTATCTTTCCTACTTTTTATATGCTCCACCTAGTAATTTTTATTACTGTAAAAATTCTTATCTCGATATGGTTGGTTACATTTTGTAGCGCAAAGTGTAAAAAAGACAAGCTGCGTTAAAAATTTGTTTTAAAAGCGTGTAGTTTATTTTTTTCTCTCTCTCACTTTTTTTTTTCAAAAACTAAGCAATGTTAAATGAGTTAAAAATATAATAAATCTTAAACACACATAAAAATACGTAAAAATTCAAAATTTGAGAATATAAAATATACTTAAACACAAAAAATCATGTAAGCATATATAACATAAAATAAATAAAATGGTTGAAATTGATTACCCTCAAAAAAGCACTCTCAACCTTATATTGAGTGGTGCTCTCTTATTGAGTGAACCAAAGTTCACTCAATAAGAGAGCTTTATGTTAAAGAGAGCTTTATGTTTAATTATGTTAAAATATCAGCAGCAAAATATAATAACTAATAATCATCTAATAACTAATATCAGCAGCAAAATATAATAAATATAATAATTAAAATTTAATGATTTAATGATTAAAAATTTGACAAATTAAATATTTTTATAAGGTTCACAGCATGTTTCACACCATGGGTTTTGTTTACTTAGAAACAAACGCCTATGTGTGTGAAACATGTCCAATATGAGAGAGAGTTAATCTAACATAAGCATTTTGTTGCTGTAAATAGTATTGCTGTTGAAAATGGGGTGACAGAAGCATATGGTATGCATTTTATTAGTGACTTGCAAGCTCCATGACACCTGCCACACTCTCTTTTGTACTTCTTTCTTCTCATCTGTAATCGGGACTAATGACTGAAAAGAATTTGATACAGCCTTAGCAATTGCAACAGCTTTTTCATTGCTATGACTGATGTGACTCGGGACCCAACAAAGTTATTTCATATCCCTTGCTAGCTAGTGTTATCCTGTTGTGTCAAGAATTTTCAGACCAAAACTTTGAAAATGCTCAATATAACTGGTGAGAGGTTGTAAAGGAAGCCATAAATATACAAGTGAAAACTTTTTACACTTAAGATGCTGATTTGAGGTACATTTTTCAGACCAAATAAAAGAATTGGAAAAATGTAAAACGTGCTATGTAGGAACACGGGAAGATTTTCCCAAAAATCAAGATCATAACAAATAGAGAATTCCAAATCATCAGATTGTCACACTTTCTCATTGTCAAATTTGGGTTTTCAAGTATGCAATGCCATCTAGAGAAGTTCTTCCGTTACAGAAAAACACAGGTTTATAAAAATATTTTTTTCCAAGGCATATGCGAGACGAGCATTGGCCATACGATCGATTCTTATAAAAGCAACTTGTCAGAATAATTTATAAAATTATAGTTGAGGAGATTAAAAGAATCTTTATCAGGTTTCAAAATCGATATCACAACAGCTTCGCTCTAGGGAATTGGAAATGCATTTTTAGTCCAAATCCTATAAAACAAATTAAGTTCGATAGGAAGTTTGAATTTAAATGCCGAAACAGGTGATAACTGGTTACAACCGGTCCTGGTATTATTGGATTGCTGTAATGCTTTTCAGTCCCAACAAATTTCAGGTGTAAGATAAGTCTTTAGTTGAAATGAATATGTATTTACTCAGCCTGATTTTGTCCTTAAAAACGGACTAAAAATTTTGAGCTTAAAACATTTGCAAAAGTTTCACCAAGTATGTTATAAATGTTCTTAAGAGAAGAGCATACAAGATTTCCGGTTTTCAAAACAGGAATGGTAAATTCCTTATAAATTCCATTGGATACTTTTATTTTTCATCACAGCTGTGCAATTGGATGTTAAAGATGTAATCGAAGATACAGCTAGACAAAGCTTTCTTCTGACTTAGATGAACTCTAAAAATTGACGCTTTCGTTGCCTTTAAGTCAATGAGATACTCCATTATGAATTACCTCTGAAATAAACCCCATAACTTCTGGTATCTTATGTTTCGACATTCATCATTCCACCAGGGCTTATAACACCAGTATGTTGTAGAGGAATGTTTAATAATTGAACCAGATCCGCTTATGTTTGTTTTAGTGATCTTATAAATTGCTTCAATATTTTCTACCATAACCATTTCATCAACTTCCAACTGTGTAAATACTGTCTAATCTGTCCTTTTGTACACGAAAGTGCTGCATATTAATTAATAATAGTAGCTGTTTGAGTGTCTGAAGAAACCTCTACATATAATTCATTTGATTTTAAGCGCGTCTTATTTCTTCTATTATTGTATATATAAAAAGGGAAGACATTTTCAAATGCACACTTTTTCTACTAATAAAGCATTTAAAATTTCAACTAGCAAGTTTCTCCCGAGAGGAAAAGTATTTTTTATATTCATATAAAGAATGGAACTTCGTGACTTGATGGTACGTGAAGATTCGGAAGGACTGCATAAGAAAAAAACAATTTACCACTGGAAAAAATAAAAAAAAATGCCTTCACCCTCAATTGAAAACCATAAAATACCAAAGATGGTGATAACCACGTTATTTTTAAAATCATAAGTAGTAATAAAACGTAATACCTATTTAATATTCCTATGCATCAAGAAAATAATGTATGCCTTTTGAAAGAAGTTTCCTAGCCCACAATGGTAAAAGAGACAATGCGCCAACAAAAAATTAATGCATTTCATTTCCTTCAGAAGGAAGATAAAGCTTCCGAAAGAAAGGACAAAAGATAATCACAGCTAAATGGTATATCATAAAATATCATCCAGAACTTCAAGAAAGTGATTTTAGGAAAAGTAGTGTTCCACCAACTTAATGCAAAGGTCATTAGTTCATTTTCTTCAATAAAAATGGTTCAAATTTAAATCCGATGAATAGGGTAGATCTTTTCTGTAACTTGGCTAATTTTTTTTTTTTTTTTTTTTTTTTTTTTTTTTTTTTTTTTTAATCTAAAAAAACATTTGCGTGTATGTAGTTTTCATTCGAAGATGAGAATATCAGGTTTTAAAATGGAATTTGTTTCTACTGATACCTAGAAATGAATGGTTTGAAACCTTTAAAAATTCTTTTATAGAAGGTTAATGCCGAAAGTCTGAATATTGTGTTAAAAACTTTTTTAATATAGAAGTTTAAAACACTAAGTGAAACTCAAGTTTCCCTTTTATTCAATATATATATATATATATATATATATCAAGAAACTCGAGGATTTCTCGACAAGAAACTGCTGTTTAAAACCAATCAAAGTTGGGAATGTGATGAATTTACTGTGTAGAACAAAAAAAGGTTTAAATTATTTTATTAATTAATTTTCTATTTCTGAAGATAACAGAGAATTTAAACTTGTTAATATAGTTATAAATGGAAACAGAAGTTTAAGAATTCTTAAATTTGAAAAAAAAATGCAGAAAATTCTAAAATGTTGAATATCAATGTGCATTTTTCACATACAAATATTTTCCAAGTTTCCACTTTCATTGAAAAAACTTATACATTTCTAAAAAATAATTATTTTTTTGCAAAAATTTAAGTTTTACATTTAAGTTTTACATTAAAGTTTTTATCATTTTAAATTTATATCTAAAAATATAATCTATACCTCTTTCATTTAAAACAAGCAGAATAATCTCTAAACATCACTTCTTATTAAATAAATGAAAGTTCAACACTGATATTAAGACAAATTAAGAATGACACTCAACATGAATCACCACTTCACTAAATTACGCACGTCACCCTGTCTAATTACAACACAAATATAAACTTGTGATGCAATTAAGTTTTAAGGCAGTTCATTAAAGAAAGTTATGAGGAAACTCTCACAAGTTGAAAATAAACTAAAAACTCAAAATATTCTCCGTTAATAATACAAGATAATTACAATATAGGTAGAACTAATCAACGTAATTAATTGGCCACCGTGATCACTTCTTACTTTGATGATTAAAGCTTTGCATTTTTGTATATACTGTTCTTAATATAATGGTGAGCACATTGATCAATGAGTTCAATTTTTAACTTCAGAACCGAAAACCTTTAAGCTTTATTAAATTGAAATAATCGCAGTTATTAAGAATAAAGTGGTCAACTTATTGAAAATATAAAAGATTTATTTGTATCATAGTTTGAGACAATACTATGATTTAAATAAAAAAAACTAATTATTTAAAATTTTAACAATTTCTTTTCGGACCAAATGAATTAACCAAATTATTCTTATTACAAAATTTCCGATAAATTCGCAAGATATTCATTTAGTAACACTACATATCAGTTCAAGAAATAAGGAATTCAAATAAAAGAAATTAATATTCATGCTCGTTTTCTAATTTGCTTTACCGAGTAAAAGTACGAGAATTAAAAACAAAGAAAAATTATTTCTATTATAAAAAGGACCGAGTATATAATATGGTGATTTCGATTTATATATTTCTGTTAAATAATTCTTCAATCATTTTATTAAATTTCTTTAAAAAACACATAAATGTTGAAATAAAATTTATTGTTTCTCAAATAAAGTTGATATAACCTAACTTATCAGCAGTTAGCGCACTCAATAATATTGTTATCACAACTTAGTTGATAAACAGGTGTCGTTAGATAAATATATAAGCCAGTTATATTTTTAGAAAAATTTTCAGGTATCAACTTGTAACTATTTCAATATCCTCTTAAAGTACTTTTTTCGATATAATATTTAAATTATTATACCAGAGTATTGCAAATATTAATGTATTAAAATTACATATGTATACAGAAAAGCTTAACTAATGCGAAATCACACAGACGGAAGAATACTTTCCCACGAACATACGAGATTAATTTCCGAGAAAACTGAGATTGGAATTTTAAAAAATATTTTTTAAGATCCGCTTTTTGCCTTTTCAGGCTGGTTTCGTAAGTATCTTGGCAAAATTTAAAAAAATAACTCAATATTTAAAACAATATTCTACGATATGAATTTTGATTTATTACATGAAGTTCACACAAAAGAATTTTTGAAAATAATACAATAAACATGCAAAATATCATATATATTTATGGAGACATGTGAGCTTATTACTCTCTAAAATATTAAATTTTCAAACAATTTGGATAGACTTATTAAATGGGTTTATTTTCTATTTAAATATTTTTCTAAAATTTTCTATTTAGATATTTCTTAATATTAAGCATGTTTCATAATATATATTAATTTACAAGTTCCACGTTATTCTATGCACATATTATTTCTCATCCCATCCAACAATATCAAATTGTCAATAAATCGCGAAATTTTTTCCCAAAAATTCTTTTATAACTCTTATTGTTTGCATGACCTAACGTAGTTTTGTGTAAGGCATTAGGCCCTCAATTCTTCAATTATATTCCTATTATGTTTAAGTGTTTAGTTAAAATCTGCATGCTAAATATCAGCAATAGGTATGTCACAAGTGCTAGCTTGATTTGTTACTCAAGGGTTATTTTTTGCACATCAAAGCTCATTAGACCAAACCTACTCCTAGAAGTATGTTCGGAGCTCTACAAAAATCTAAGCTCTGCCGGTAGGAATCGGATTTACGAGCTATTGAACCAAAGACCAAAGCACTAACTAGGTTGCTAGATCAGTTTTGCAACTGTGACATAAAAAGCATGAACTTATAGAAAATATAATTTTGAATTTTACAAAAACTTATCAAGGCCAGGTTTTTAACCTAATAGTAAACTTAATCAACGAACCGAGTATTACAATACATTTATATCATATAATTATAAAATACCTAATATTACAATATAATTGTGTAATAAAGTGAACTATTAAAGTAAAACCTTAATAATTCACAGCAAGCTACTATTTATTTACCCCATTTCAACCTAAATGACTTGTGATATTTTCTTTATTAATCCTTTTTTAATCGTAAAAATATACAAGGCAAAACAATTATAAATTTATCATCTATTTAAAAAGTATGAAATGTTTCTGCAAAATTTCAGGCTATCAAACTAATATTTGTTTCCAGAAGATATATAGGTTAAACTAGAATATTTATAGCATTTAAATCTAATTACTGCAACTTCCAAAACATTTTATTACTGCATTAACAAATAATCACTTAGTATTATGAAATAACACCGCATGTGTTTTATATAAACAGGTTGTGTGTTCATATTTACTTGTTTTGTACGTTCTACGTATTGGAATTGGAACTGAGCCAATTTTTTTTTTATTCTTTTTTTCCCCTTTCATTTTCATCACTTACTAAAATATTGAAATTTATATTTTGCTTATATGATTATATTTATAATATATTTTAGATAGAATTTCAGTCACATTTAATGTTATATATTTAATATTTCTCAGTATTAGAAGTATTGAGAAATACTAAAAATGTAACCTTAAAAAAAAAAATACGATTATAATTTTTTAATTCTTTCTTAGTACATATACATTTAGTTTATTCTACAGATACATTTAGTTAATTTCTTCTCAATTTTAATTATCTTTTAAGCTTGAATACTCTTGCTCTACTTCTCTGCGGCAATGACTTCAATTGATATCACAAATACCTGAAGACTATACGAGATAACATTTATTTGTATCTATTGTTTGTCTAGAAACATTGCATAACGAACACGTTATCAGTTAAATTTTATTTTGATTATACCTTTGTCCACAGTAGCGATTGTAGATAAAATATTACTGATTTAGAAAAGCTAATCATTAATTACAAAAAGATTGACAAAATAACTTTAAGTTCACTGTAGCTTAATGTAGAAACGTGATCCTCGGCAGGGAATGCCCGGAGTTTGTGACCCCAGTCACTTGAACAATGGGAAGTGGATGTCACATTTCTACTTTCTACATGCACGGCTGGCGGAGAGGGTCTTTGACAATTGCATGGTGGAACTTTAAGAGCTTATGGTTGTCAATAAGTATTTTAAAACCAACCATCTAAATTGTTACTCGGATGAGCTGTCCATACCCTGTAGGTCGTATTCAAATTTCCCAAAGAAATATATCGGAGAATTCCTAAGTGTGTTTACATGAAAGACGTGGATGCAGAAACAACATCCATCACTCATTGCTCGGCATAAATAAACTTTGTGGCTAAGATTGAGAATAGGAATATTTTCATTATGAATAATATTGCCTTACCTCTTGGTGATGAGCTTAAAGTCTGAAAAAATATTCTATAAAAGTGAAGATACGGTGGATATTTAAATGCTGCCCAAAGGCTGTGTGACAGATAGGTTGACCATTATACTTTAATATCTTTTTTCAACCATACCTCAAAATATGAACACGTCTTGGAAGTTAAGAATCTAACCGGTTTTATATGTAAGTTGAAAGGAATAACCTTATTTTTGTATGTATTTATGAAATTTGTAAATTTGTCTAATTCCTTAAAAAAAACTCATTTGTATCTTACGAAACTTCGGTAACACACCGTGTGATATGTAAAGGTTATTTCTTCAATTATTATATGTTCTCTATTATGCAATTGTTAGTCTAATTTCATAGTTCAAACTGTATAATAAAACTAAACACAATTATTTTAACTTTACTAACTCCTAAAAATGTATAAATGTTTATATTCATGCAACCTTTTGTGGTCACATAAATTAATCATAAACTACAATTTTTTTCCATATCATTGTCATTACCAAAATTTACAACTACGTGAAATTTGATTAAGATGGACTTGTTCTTCTTGGAATCCTTTCTTAAGAAAACTGGTTCAAAGAGAATCTACAGTTTAAAAATGGATTCTGAATGATAAACATCAGCGCTCTCAATCGAACCTAATAATTATGCCTTACACATCATGTTTCAAGGTCAAAGAAAGATTTTCAGACTTCTTTATTCAAAACACTTATTTCGACTCATGTCAATATTGATTGCCCTATTTACTTCTGCATAAAGCCGCTGATGGTAAAAAATAAGGTAAAGTTTAAGTCATTCAAGAAATTTCAACTAAGACATCTAGACATCTTCATTTTGACAATCTGGAAATAAATATTTGAACTTTTAAAAAAAACTGCCCTTATCTACTGACAAATATTTAACGACATGAAAAGATCATAGTTGACTTAATAGAATGAAATCCGAAATCAATATTTAACTTGATCAAAATTTAATGGAATTATCATAGACTTTTTTCTTTGGTAGAAGACAGAAGAATTTAAATGTTTTGGCATTAAATTATATTTAAAAAATTTTTATTCGCACAAATTCGAGCTTGTTTGGTGTACTGTCTTGATTCATATTTGTTTTTTAATCCTGGATACGATTTTTAGTGCAGAAATTCTCATATAACATTATGTTAGATTAAAATTAAGTCAAACTTAGGCTAAAAAAGCACGAACATGTTCTCATTTCATTGAAGAACATCTAAATCAAACCATGATAATTTTTTATAAAGGAGAAACACAATGAACTACATTTAATATCTATAAATTAATTGAACAAAAAGTTGCATAAATAGTTGAATTAAAAGATATAAGCTTTAAATACGAAACAAATCTTTATTTTATTGAGAGTTTATGCCCATATAAATTAATTTCTATCAAACTGATGGCCAAAATTCATGGAATAAAGCTAATTTTTTAAGATTTAGAAAATGTATGGTGATAAATCATCATCCAATATATATGAATGCATATTATTAACGATTTGAAGATGAACCAGCTGAAATTAATCTTTTGAAAAAATTGTACAAAATATATTCTTTATAAGCTTATATTCCTGAACAATTAAGGCAAGATTATAAGAGTGCCTCCAATAAATAAGGTTTTGAAACATTTTCCTAGGAGGATTAAACTAAGTTTTAATACTTAACAAAGTTCCAGAGCAATAATGTATTTACAATCTCAAGTTAAATAGCGTTTTTAAGTATCCATAACAATAAAGAATACACAAAAAGTGTTCTTACCCTTCCATACAGTACTAGGCTTCTGAAGGAATTGATACTTCCCGCTAAGAATTAGAATGTAGCAGTTGAAACTCCAAGCACAAAGATAATAGAGGAATTTCCAGCCACTTTCTGGCATCTTTTTCTGGTTGGACGGAGTGAGAGAACAATGGACACCTAAAGGCTGAACATATTCCAAACTTTAATAATTTACTCTTTTTAGAAAGGAATGATAATTTTTTTACATTGCAATGTGTAGTTTGGAAAAGATTTTTTTTTTTTGAAGTAAACTATTTCGATCAAAAAATGTTCTATAGTAATCTTAATTAATATCAATTAACATTTTCAGTCTATGAGACAGAAATTTAAAAAAAAATAAATATTTAAAGCGAAAATACTAAATTGAAACTACTTGTGTGTGAACATGTATCTATAAACTATTGGTATATAATGTGACTACGCACAAGTAATATCTTGGCCATGTCTAAGCATTTAATTAGCAGTATGCAAGAAAATCGTGAGTATTTTCGGAAATTTAATTTAATAATAGATCAATATCCTAAAACTCTCTTCTCATCATCTTACTAATACAATATATAGAAACAATTTTTCTGAGGCAAAATCCAGTCTTTTTTGGTGGTAATATTATACTCCAAACTAATTTTACTTTACTTTTACAATTTGAAGATTTAACTTACAGTGAAAAGTTTTTTTTTTCTTTGTTACATTTGAATTCTAAAATGTTTACTTTCTCAGATGGTCCTAGAGAAAATTTTGACATCTTAATTTTTACTAAATTGATTAAAACTAAATAAATCAATTTTGTTAAATTCCCTTGCTTGCATTATACAAACTACGCAATGTGATTTTATCTTACATATTATAATTCTTTCTTTTGCAGAACATAACGGTGTAACACGTTTAAGAACATTATACTTAACTCATTTTCGCATTCAAGACAAGATTTTATGAGACTAA
This sequence comes from Latrodectus geometricus, assembly GCA_026290005.1. Lineage (NCBI taxonomy): Eukaryota > Metazoa > Arthropoda > Arachnida > Araneae > Theridiidae > Latrodectus > Latrodectus geometricus. The sequence continues at coordinate 626,537 of JAPDSC010124577.1, read as the reverse complement.
ATAACATAATTAGTTCCATTTTTAATCCATATATTTTAATTAAATTATAATTCAAATTTTTTACGAGAATTGGATCGACACATTGTTGAAGTAACCATCTTAAATGGTCAATACCTGAATTATTAATTAATGCTATTTTTCTGTTTGTAGCTGATGAATGCAACTAAAACCATTCGAAAATGATCGTATATCATATGTTTCTTTCATAAAGGTTTTCTTTTTCGCAAAATACCATAAAGGAATATAGTAAATACTATAAAGAAAACGTTTTTTAGACAACTTTAAAGAAAGAATTTCATCTGATATTGACCCTTATTTTTTGGAAATAAATTAAGAGCTAAAAAAGATCCAATAATTAATATTACCTCAAAGGTTACTTTTTGAGAAAGAGAGCACTTTGATAAATACATAAAATAATGAAAATTTGATTTGTTAGTGATTATTAATTGTTTGATAAATTACGAAGTTTTCTGTCATAAGAGGCCATAAAAATGAAAAAATTTTGAAAATAAGTTTGTGAAATTTAATTAAATGCAATCAGACTTTTAGGATAGTATGATGGAAAAAGCCATAATGTTTCTTAAAAGATCACTTGAATGGAATTCATTTAACATCAAAAGAAAAATTTTTACAATAAAATAAAATTTATGAGAATAATACATATGTGTGACTTTTTAATAATATAATTATACAAAACGCGATGACAGAAATGAAATTATAGCTCACGTATCAAAAAATATTTTTATGCGTAGCTGATAAATTTTTATATTTTGCTATCATAACTGATAGTGCTATAACTATAACTGATTTTGCTATCATAACTGATAGCTAAGTGTAATAGGGAAATAAACGAAAAATTCGCTACATTGAGAATCACCAAAAAGCTTCCTAGAAACTCAAAATTACAAATAAGTAACTTTAAATTGAATACTTTGTTATTACTAAGTTCTTGTTTCATTATTTTCTTGTTAACATTTTCTGTAATTTGAGACAGATTGCTTTCGTGAATCATATTTACTCGAAAGAAAAATGCTGAGAATTTCCTAAACTCGTACTTTGACGTCCAAATAAGCATCAAATTAAAATTCCCGAAAATATATTCCACAACATCTAAACTAAAATATGACCAGCAATGAAACCTCCAGCTGTCATCAGTAATACATTTTTTATTTGTTTTAGTACATAAAAAATGTATAGAAATTTATAAATAATATATATTAAACATGCCCTTTACTAATTACTTGCATTAATATATGCTCTTACAGAAACTTATTGCGACAAAATTGATCGTTTTCAGAAGAACAAAATACAATTTTCAACTTTACTTAAACTTGTAGCACAAATTTAATGATTTATTTTAAGTAGATTTTTTCACAAAACTTACGCGTTCCTCATATCTTGATACATCTGATAACAATTTCAAATATTCAGCGTAATCAGAAGTTCTTGTTTAAGTAAAGAGTCAATGATATTGTTTATTTGTTTATTAAGTGATTCACTGAACCCACAATGAGGGTTAAATTGCGCTTTAGGTCCACTATTTCGCCAACTCGCGAATTTGAAGCTCTTTTTCGCGCATGCTCATTGATTACTCTTTTGTTTTAGCCTTTTCCATTGGTCGCTAATTAAGTTTCATTTTGAAATAGCGGTAGAATTTTTGCCATGGCATCGGCGCTTTTGAGAACGCACCAAGTAGGGGACCTAAAGCACATTTTCACCCACAATGCGTCTTCATTAAATGCTCTTTTTGAAATACCATAACTTTAATTTCCAGTGTTCCCTTAAACGAAATCATATATAAAATTTCACTTTGTGTCTTTAAAGAAAACAGAATACTCTATTTTCTATATTGTAGTTTGAGAATCTATATCATAATTATTCAATCTTAAATTAGCATTTTATCAAGCTTCCTTATTTAATAACTTTGTTGTATTATTTAAATAACGTGTTTTTAGATATATATCCTATCTAAGAAATTTATTGAAGCCTGGTGGCATAGTGGTAGCGCTTCACGCTCCCAACGAACAATTGTGAGGTTCAATCTTCCAGCTGGGCAAGGTCCACTCAGCCTTTCATCACTTCTGATAAAACTGAATATCAAGCATGCTTGAAAACTAAGAACTGGGGGTTTCAAGTTAAGCTGATCACCTAACCTGAAGAGATGCTGCGCATTCCAAGACCCTCGGTCATGAAAACAGATATGGGCATTGACATTAGCCACCATTTTAGCTGGCGTGCCACTGAGTTCAGTTTCTTAAAACAATTATTACCATAAAATTTAATTTTTATACTTTAAAAAGTATTAAATATTTTTACTATGCTATGTTGAATTATACATTTTCAAAGGTGTAAATTTGATGCAATATCTTTCAAATGTGTAAATTTTATAAATTTTATTAATGCGCTCACATGTAAGCTGAATTATCTCACATCTTGCAACAAATTTATAAAAACATTATATTTTTTTAAACTAAATTCATAGAAAATGTTTGGTAGTAACCTAATTTTTTTAATTCGCATTTAGGGAAGACTAAAACCTAATATAACTCAATACTTTTGCATCACATGAACATAGACTTTAACAAATATTAAAATATTTGATAGTAAAAGAAATTTAAATTTTTTATTAATTTTTCCTGGTCTATTCTTTGAAATGTATTAAAAAGAAAAATTTAAAGCAGTATATTATAAACCAGTATCGAAAATAAATAAAATCATTTTAATCTTTGAATCATTCTTTTTAAGTCAGCGAACGATTAGTAGTCGTTGAAAGGCAGATTCAGAAATGGGGAGAATGTGTCAATGACAATTAAAAGAAATTCATGCAATTCTGCCACTATCGTGATTTACATACGACAAAGCATTTTCTTTGTGGTACAGCAGTTTTTCCTCTTAATTTGAAGTTGCTTCTAAGCAAAGTTTCCTTCAAACGCACAAATAACATAAATCATTAGCTATAATGGTTCTTCCTTGCATAGATTAATCTATGAATAAAATTCTGTACGCATACCAAAATAGGCAAATAAAAAATAAAATACATAAAACAAAAAAAACTTTTCAGCTGACAATCGTATTTGATTGATGTGGGATATCCCTTCACTAATTTTCACGCATTCAACAGATTGTCAGCTTGACTGGGAATTAAAGCAATGGACCATGTTTCAGTCATTGCCTAGTACTGAATTTTTTTTATATTGCACTTAAATAGTTTAAAACAAGACTTTGATTCGTCAACACTATAAGTTTTGATCGAATGTTAGGAAAAGTAATATTCATTTCGAAACGTTTTCTCATGGACAGATGTTCATCGAAAATGGAAAATATGTTACCTTTTATATTTTAATGTTAGTCATATCGTGTAAATTATTTTGTTTTCTATAACAAATGCTGAATTTAGGCAACTAGAAAGTTCGCATCATTCGTAATTATACAGTCGAATTTAAACAGCTCACTTCTTAATTGTTTATCCCGATGGAACAGTCTTCTGACATTTGTCAATCCTTTGCTTTTGAAATGCTAACTTCTCTTTCCCCGTTAAAAAACACGTAAAAGCACTTTATACTGACACACGAAATCCACAATTTACCATTTGAAAATTATATATATAATAAAGTATCACTAAACTCTTAATGAAACCATCAGGTAGTTATAAAACTTTGACATATATCTTTTAAAAGTCAATATTTACCAAAATTTCATTTGGATATGTTAATATTAGTGACATCTTTTTTTACGATCTGTTATCCTACTGATTTATTGAATTTGTTTCTTAAATAAAATCACAATGTTATATATACCATTAATTTAGTATGTTATTCTCAACTTACAAATTATTTGTCATTTTTGTTACACTTTGAAAATTAAAGAGTTTCTTCTAGTAACTGTTTGGTTGCAAATTTTCTGTCAGGTTTAAAAAAAATATATATATTTACATTTAAAATATAGCCATGATTTAGAGTGTATTATAGGACTTAGCTGTTTGTTGAGTAATTACCTTTTTGAAAAATTCAGACACTTTTTTTATTTTTATATTCATTGAAATTAAACTTACGATTTCCTTAAGGAAATAATTTTACATTTAAATGATATTCTACAAATTTATGCAAATGAACAATTAAAAACCATTTTAACATTAAGATTTTCAAGTTTAGTTGTTTTGAGTTATTCTTAATCAATAAGATGTCTTGGATTGTTCTGATGCCAAAATTATGTCTACAAGATGAAATACAGAAATAATTTCCTCATATTACTTGTATGTGGCAATTAAATAGAAAAAGATTTCACAAAAAAATTACTTACACTCAAATCCCATTAAACAGATAACACTTTCCTTGGATTATCAGCAAATTAAATACTATTTCTTAATTCTCTTTTTAATATTCATACAGGGTATACTTTTTATCATCTGCTTCGAATATTTTTCCATTGCATTTTCCTACTTGATTATAAATGTCAAAAAGAAAATTAAAATTTTCTTTTTTACATATCAAAAATTAATTAGCATGGTTGCATTCTTTACGTTACATTTTTAGTAATGTATTAAATGGCCTCAATGTAATAAGACTAAAGTGAAGTTTGTCACCAAGATTGTAATCACACCTAAGAAATCTTCCCAATTATTTTCCGTCGTTTGTTAATTTTACTTTGAAATTTTAAAAATTTTTTTGCACACTAGTGCTAATCCAATCAGGACCTAAATTTTAAAATTGATTCTAAGATATATCTACTCGAGATGGAAATCAAAACTGTGAATTTAAGGCTATAATGATAACTATTTAGTTATCAGAGTGGTTAAGATTACTTAAAAATTGAGAGCCAATTTTTCTACAAAAAGTTTAGTATATATTTATCAAACTTATATTGTTTTATACAGATAAATAAAATTTGTGTTTTCCAATTTAAATAATATTAACCTATATATCGATAATAACAAACTCTAAAATGAGATTTCTCTTATTTTTGTTCATATATATATATATAACTTTGTTTAAAAATAATACACAGCTGCTGTGGATTTTTCCTTAACAATAAAGTATCACGAAGTGCTGCTGGTATCTAACGTCGTCACAATGTATTTTTTTTCAATCACAACTGTAGACAAATTGTTGCGATTAGTATTATTGATAATATTACAAAAAACTTTACAGTATCTCAATTACTTGAAGCCTTTTCCAGTCTATTGTATTTTAATAAAAGTAAAATAAAATATTATTTCAATTTAAATTTGATTAGGATGTCAATGTACAATTACATTTTTTGTAAACCTGGCTTAATTCGATCGTTATTTAATATTTAAAATGGTTACTAAACGACTATAAATATATATACTCAATTATTGAGTCCCGTCCCTGAATTGTTGCACCAGAATACTCGGAGCCTAGACCACAGTTGGGCTCTACCAGTTATACGGAAGCGCAGCCTGTTAACAATTTGCATAAATTAGAAACCCCTGTTTCTAAGCAGATCTTTCAGTACTTGATTAGCTACCCCTAGGGATTTCATTTCACTTGGATGACATTTTGATCACGACCTATTTAACATTCTCTAGCCGTCTTTAATGAACACGATGGATCATCGGTTGGGTTGGGAATCGAGCTCACTACCTTTCAATGAGAACGATGCCTTAACCAACCACTGTGGCCCAATCTACAAATTATTAAAAAAATGCCAGACCATTCGATAAGTAATTTTAATCAGTGAAATTAATAAGTGAAATAATAAATATTATCTTTTTTTTTTTGCACTAAAAATAGCAGATCAAGTTTTATTATTTTAAAAATAATCTGTACATTCTAGTTTTTATTTTAAAATCTTGTTATCAAATAAGTTTAAGATACAAATAAGGTTTTATTCTATTAGACCTTAGGATATTATTTACGAAAAAGCTTAAATAGTCTTAAAAGATTAAATAACAGAGAAGATTAACATGCAAACACGATAGGCAGGTGGTAACAAAATCGCGTTTAAATAAATGCAACGTATTCAAATTTAAAACTTCCTGCCAATCAATACTCATTGTTTTCAGTCCGATAGCACAAAAAGTCATTGTTTACTTCCCTGGGGCTCTATTCAGTTGGAAGTGTGAAAAAAAAATCCTTTAATTTTAAAAACAGAATCTAATTTTCTCCTCATTACTTGTTTCCTTAAGTAATTTAATATCTGAAACTTTAAAATACTTCAATTCTTAAGTAATCACAAAGTAAAGCTTGTTTTGATTGAGTTAAAATTTTATGAATGCGCCAAATGATCGTTGAAAAGAAAAAGACTAATATTGATAATACAATCGATGATAATATATCAACTAAATTTATATTATTGTTGTGAAACTGGAATATAATTTTAAATATATTTCCAAATTATGATTAATTTCCAATGAATGATGAGAAAAAACTATCACTGATCACCAAAAAACTATCACTGCGTTATTCAATTGTTTTGCAATTACTGATATCTGAACTTCGTCTTCCAGCAAAAACCGATCGGTTTTATATTTTAATCAAATGAGCTCAATGATATCAAACAATCTTAAACTAAAAAATTGCAAGAAAAGCAAATTTTCAAAAGTATTTAAACACAATACTTGCTTTTCTAATAAAATTTTAATATAAATCTCAGAAATATATAAATCATTCCAAAAAATAAATATTTATTTGAAATCCAAACAATTTTTTTTAAATCTTTGATCATCAGATGTTATAGATTTTAACAGAAAGATTTACTTTAAAAATACTCTTCAAACTAATAGTAGTTGAATATTGATTGTTTTAAATGAACATATTCAAGAATTAAGCTTATAATACATTGTAAAAAGACTAAATTGATTTTTACCAATAATAAGCTTTTTATGTATAGAAACGTATGAGTATATAATCCCTTTTTTTTTTGCGTGATCAAAAGCAAACATGATCAATAATATCATGTCAATGTTTTAAGTATCATAATGAAATAGCTTCAAATTTAGAAAATAGCACACAAATATTACATATTTGAAAACTTGCATATTTACTTCCAAATCAATCTTAAAATGTATTTTTAAAAGTTCAAATGACAGTATGTACAATTCAAATCAACATTTATCAATCCAAAGTGACAAAACTAAACATAAATATATTTATTAGTAATATTTTAAAAATAAATTGAATGTGTTTTAAAACATTAAAATATAGCAGAAAATATCATTTAAATATTTAAGGTAATTCAGCTAAATAAAGTATAATATGAGCTTTCTTACCTTCAGGAATTTCTCGGTCACAAATTGGCGCAGAACAGTCCATATTACAGCTGAAATTATGACTAGTAACACATCAACAACAGAGAAATTATAATGACTCCAGTCGGCGTCAACAGGTGCAGAGTCGTCTCCTTTCGTTCCATTGAAACGCGAAACGAGGAACTCCCGTATAGCGCAAACTAACTCGTAGTACGTAGGAGATTCCTCCCACTCTCCCAAATCCATGACTGCTTAGGTAAGAATGGAGAGGGGAAGTAAAAAAAGAGAGAACAGAAAAGATCAACAGCCTTATCTCGCATCGCTGTTACCTCCTTGTGATTCACTTACTATCGTTTGACGTATCTAAAGTGTTGCCATTGAAATGAATGCAATTTGTTGCACGTAGGACGAGCTTTTCACAAGAAAAAAAAATACTCGAAAAGATAAAACTTTGCGCTGTATTTAAGCAGACGATTTTATTGCTTGCAGTTCTTTTTTTTTATTGTTATTATTGCGGACGTCATGGAGAGGCAGTCTCGAAAGACATGATTATTTTATTCGAAAGGAAGAAGTGCGGCGACAGAAATAATGAGAAAGAAAATTAGCAATGTATTTTCCACATTCCTTTTAATAATTTAATGCCAGTTTTTCTGTTTATTAGGTTTTTTAGGGAAGCAAGCTCTTATGCGTGGATTATTCTTTTTTCTAAAAGTTGCAAATAAATGTACATTTTAGATTTTGATTACAGTTTACCGATATGGTTAAATTCTAGCGTTTAATTTTTTTTTCTATTTAATCAATCTAAATTTAAATATCAAAATGAGCATTCTGTTTGATTAAATTTGCTATTACTTTTTTTAATCATGTTTAGAATATCTCTTTGCATTTGTAAAGTCTCCTGTAAAACCATATAATTAGACCTATATTACGTTGCAAAAACATATAATAGCCAGTAAATATTTGTGAAAATTCCAAATTAACATGTGCAAAAATATGAAAAATATAAACACATATTTCCAATTTCTTCTATATTTTTGTACTTATGATACTAGTATTTATGATTAATTGCAACATTAATGCTCTTAGTTATTGATAATTTAATACTGTTAATATCATATTAAATATATAATCCTTATTTGTAAAAATCGAATTAAAATTTACTTTTCACTAAATAAGTTATTATATTTGAATAGCAATAAATTATGCTAAATTTCTTTTTTTCATTTTAAATATTTTTTAACTATTTGAAATTTCAAGAAAAGTATTTTTTAGTGATAAAAATATTTTTATTATCACATTTCATCACATATTTGTGATTCAGTTTATATTTTTTTAAATTATGATAATGAATTGAATATAAAGCATATTAACTATTTCAAAAATTTTAAAATTATTAATTCCATCATAAAAAAATCCTCAAAGTATAAAAGATTGTCTAAGAAAACAGAATCATAATATGCCAACAGAAATTTGAATTTTACAAATTATATTTTGCAAATTCCAATCTGAAGTTATTAAATTTTATCGAAATCTATACAATTAAATGAAAATTCAAATATGATTTATAGAGCGTCAATTGAAAGCTTAGCTTCTTGGTCTTCAATTCAATCAATTAGGGTTATTCTTTATTAATCTTATATTGGATATTTATAAGTAGAAATTAACTATAAACTGTATATTTTGATAGAATTAGTTATAATATGCAAAAATTAATCTAAGAGTAGCAAAAAAAAAATTAAATATAATGAAACTGTAAGTTAAAAATTAGCTCTCGTATAGAAAAAGGGACAATAGAGTGTCATGCAAACAAAATAAAAAAGAATGGAAATTATTCCTTTTTTTACTTTTATCGTTTGTGTTGCATGTCGTATGCATGCTGAATATTTTAAATGAAAAATGATTATCAATTAGAAATTAATTTATAAACACAGAAAAGTCAATTAAAAAAACATTTCTCTTTCAGAAAGTGATTGTCATTCGAAATGATTGTCTCTTAAGCTGAGGAATTCGATTTATCACTTTTCCTCAGAAAAAAGAAGCAACAAATAAATAGAAGTTTATAGACAAAATTTAAATTTTATTGGATAAGATTTTAACACTTCATATAAAACATGTAAAGAGTTAATTATTCAAATATATAGAAAATGCAGACTTTGCATTGCGCTATTATAGAAACGTATACCAGAAACCTTTAAAATTGCTAAACCATGAAAAACTATTGAAACAAAATGGTATTTGACGATTATATTTTGCAGGAAATAACAAATTATAAAAGTTTGAAAAAAAAATTGATGAAAGATGGCAATATTGAATATTCACTAGCAAGGCATATTTTTCATAATGCGGCCAAACATGAAGGCAACCATCATAATACTACAAGTAGAACCACCATTAAATTCGAAAACACTGAATTAACTTTCTTTTGCATGGACTTAATCGCTCGGGTGATACATGACTTTCACCATAGTACCATGGACGTGCAATTCATCCCATTAATAAAAACAAGGATCATTGAATCAACAAGTGTTTAATCTGAAAACACACGACATCACATCATTCTTATCTCCAAGTTCAACTTTAACCCCTATACTGATGACGCTCTTATTTGAGAAATAGTCATTAAAAGTAGCCGAAACTATGATCACTTTCTATCCGCGTTATTGCAAACATCCTCGAACTGTTGTTATGGCAACAGCATACTTCCCTGTACCTAGTCCAGAGTTAAGCTCCTCCAGTGGTGGAAATCTTTGTAATTTAGAAACTGGGACCAAACAGAAGACTCACTCGCAAAATACTTGATTTTCTACTTCCAGAGATATCGTTTCACTTGGAGGATATTGTGACTACCACCTATTTAACTTGCTCCAACCACCTTATGACGGATTTTAATTCAATTGGGATTCAGACACAGTATCTCCCAATAAAAAGACGACGCCTCAACCAACCATACAACCGCGGTCTTTCATTAAACTATTCATGGAGAAACATGTTGCTTGGTTGTTAAATATAATGGACTAGTGAGATCCTGAATGAAAATTTATGTGTGGCCACATTCTGAACCTATTCATTCTATATTTAACACTCATGAGGAATTTCAGTTGATGCGAGTAATACCTTTTAAGCGATTAGTCGCAATCTATGTTGGCTAAAATTCAATCTCTATCAGTGTTAGGATATCCTGATAAATATTTTCCTTCTTACACGTAGCATCATAGAAACTTTGAATCAGTAGCAATTTTCAAATGCTATTTATGTATGAGAATTTTTTTAAAAATTTCTTAATTTAAGCCCATTGCAGATGCCGATTATACCACCTACTGATAGTAGTTCCCTGTAAAGAGCTAATTATTTACATATCACATCATTTTCTTTCAGTCGTGTAACTTTAATGAATTTAGCGTGTAAGTTTCTTAACAATTTGTAACAATTTTAAAAACCAGTTATGTATTAGGAATACGTATATACGTAGGTAAAACTCACATCTATAATTTTAATAAAAAAAATACAATCTCCCGAATGATTTTACTTATTTCTTGCTTGAAAATTTGCAATCATTGAAAATTTCATTTTCTCAGGTCACTAACATTTGAACGACCACTGTTCTCACGGTTCTTATCTTTATTTTGTGAAGTTTGGAATTTCTCGATAACTTTTCACGTGTTTAATCACTAAGCAAATTTTGCATTAATTATTTCAGGGATAAGTTTATCTTTTACACTATTCCGAAACAAATTTACAGTTTTTATTTGCTGTTCTAATTACTCCATTAAAATTATACAATTTATAGGTGAAATAGAAAAAAAAGATTAAGGAGAATTTTAGTATTAAATTTTAAAAGTACTTTTTGGCATCCAATAGAAAAAGTGAGGCTTGAATTAGTTTTGCATCAGGAATAAATGAACCTACGATTGGTTGGTTTGTAGCTTGATGTTCACTTTTTGCATACGAGAGCTAATTAAATAGGGACCTACTTTTAATGGTGGATTGTAAACTATTACTAATATCAAAGCCTAAGGTGAGATTTAAGCCTTCAAACTGTTGAACCAAATGAAAGAGTGCTAACCTTTAGGCAAAAATAATCCAGAAATGTTGTTTATGTAATTACAGCTGCAAACACATGATATGTACACAGGAAAAAGAAAGTAATATAGTTTAATGAAAAGAAACATGTTTGTTACATCTGTTGATGAATACAGAAATAATATAAACGAAATACAAAATATCAAAGGAGGTGTTAGAAATAATGAACCTCATGTGTGATAGGGCCTCACATACTAGCTGCAAAAAAGTTCGGATGTTCTCAAATGTCACAGACGTGCTTTAGATTTCACTTACAATGGCAAAAACGATACATGTAAAAAAGTCTTTTATGATGACAACGGGAATTTCAACGCTTTATGCTGTTTTAAGAAGTTACAGATACACGTATGTATACATACATATATATTAGTTTGGGGAAAAAGTTATCCATTATTTTTTCGGTAGACGTCTATAGTGATCGCTATCTCGTGAGGTATCTATCAAACAATTTCAAATTTAAGCTCATTGGAAAGGTGACATTTGACAATAAAACATTCTCTTGCGGTTTTTTTTTTGATTAATACAGTTATGAGTACAAGGTTTTAAAAATAGAAGACAACAAACAGAAAATTCGATACATTTTAGTTTTTCTTTTATAATGGTGAAAATGCTAACCAGAAGGCTAAATTTGTGAAAGGTGTTTATCGTCCTATATATGACTGTAACAACCAGTTACGCACAATTTTGGTTTCGTCGATTCCGTTTGGGTATTTGGATGTTAAAGATGCACCTCGCATGGATACAACATCGTCGAGAATGTCTATAAAATATCAAAAATTATCAAACTTGACAGCATGTCAGCAGTCGTATCTTTTCACAAGACCTAAAAATCTACATGAAAACTGTTTTAAACCTTTTTACAAAGCGAATCTGAAAGAAGTTACAAAAAGTTCACGTAAAAATAATGGATTTCTTTTTCCCCAACCTAATATATTGGTATATAATAATAGACAATTATTTTCTGTAGAAAAAGTGCTCGTAGCATTCAGGGGAAGATTGCGATCTAGAAAATAATAATATTTAATATTTTTAAGGATATTTTCTATTTTTTTAAAATCTGTTCAATAAGCATTTTTGCACCATAAAAGGACATCTCAGATATATAAATCAGTAATAAAGAAATCGAATGAGGTATGGAATGTTTAAAAATTACTCTTATTTTGAAAATTATTGAATGCTGAAAGTCACAGTTTAATTCCGCATTCCAATGTATTTCTGATAAGGTGACTATCGAAAATAGAAGAACACGTTCGTTGCAGTGGAATCCAGTGAATATTTAAAGTGTGGATCCAACTAATAATACAATAATTTTTCAAATATTAAAAAAAAATTAATATCTTTAATGTTTTAAAAAAATTTTACTATGAAAATGTAGAAAGAGGGAGAATCCCATGGCGTAGATAATTTCTCTCTATTTCAAACAAAATCGCATAAATGACAATTTTAAAATGGGAAAAGAGTTGCTAGCGTTCTTTTTAAGCATGACAAGTTTCACTGTTATCAAAATTACAGCTTAGATTAGTCAAAAACACTGTTATCAAAATTTATAATGCAACAAACTACATATTTTTACACACATTTAACGTATCATCCAGTGTTTGATCGTCCCATTCGACACCGTTTACCGCAGAGTAGTCTCTCCGCAAGACGTCCATTGCTTCGTCTACCCTTGACGCAGAACCAAAGACTAGTGATGCAATGAAAGAAGGATGTAGACAGAGGAATGGGATGAAATTGTCTTTACTGGCGAATCACGATTCTGTCTGCAACACCACGATGGTCACATAGAGTCTGGAGACACCGTGGGGAACGCACTGAAGCGCCGCCACACTGGTCCTACATCGGGTATTATGGTATGGAGCGGTATTGAATATCCTTCTTGCACTCTTCTTGTACGCAATGCCGGTACTTAAAGCATTTAGCGCTTTATCTCGGAGGTGTTGGAGCCAGTTGTCCATCCTTACCTTCAGGACTTTCACAGCCATATTTCAACAGGATAATGCGCAACCTACGTGACACGCATTGACCAAGGGCTCTTCGTCAGTAGTCACATTAAATCGCTTCCCTGACCGGCTCACTCTCTGGATCTTTCGTCGATAGAAAATATGTGGTCTATGATTGCTCAACGATTGACCCAAATTATATCCCCAGCTGCCACATTAGATCAAATTTGGTAACGTGTGGGAGCTGCTTGGTCTGCTGTACTCCAAGAACACATCTAAAATGTCTTTGAATCAATGCCGAGGCGTAATGCAATACTGATCCTCAACAATGTTGGCTACTCTGGCTACTGATTAGATACCCTACCAACCTACCATTTTATTCAGCATCTCCAAATTTTGTATCAGTCACAAACCATCAATACATCGAATTGCCCAAATTGCCAAAATCATGATGTCTGTTGATTTAAAAGTTGTTTTCTTTTGACATAGTCCATTCTTCTCCAAGAAAATGTCGACAGCGCACATTTTAAATAATAGGAAAACTTCCTTAATAGACTTTCAAAATTAAATATAACACGAGGTACCTGCAGAAGTTAAGTTTATTGCTTCCCATTAACTGAGAAGCAATGGTAATTCAGAGAGAACGCTGAATGCATTAGGAGAAAATGGGAGAAAGAAAATATTTCTACAGTCAGTTGAAGTAGATAGGCATATTCTTGTTAACCTTAGGTATATTCCAAGAGCCTCCCTCCTCGGTCCACTGTGAATGAGCTAATTTAAAGCTCCAACAAGATACGTATCACTTTTGCAAGTAAATAAGTAGTGGCAACAACAAAAAATTACATTATTTCCCGAGCAATAATTATTAAATGTATTTTTCCATTCATAGAAATTGCCCTCAATAATGCTTTTGTGTTCCAAACATTTGTTTTTTGCTATGAATCTTTAAATTACTCCCTTTACAACCGCAACTACAAATACTTATCTTGTGGACTAGCTTTCAGATGACGCATCATAAATGACTATTAATAAGTCATGTCTTTCCTGTGAACTTATGGTAACAAATATTGAAATGAGTGTATTAAGCAGTTGCAATAGTAATACTACATTAGATACTTTCCAGCATTGATTAATGACTAAATTGGACAGCTTCTTCAAAACTTATTTATTTTAAAAAAAATATGAATAAAATTAATCATGATAAAAGGATTTTTAGCATGATTATTTGATTATTGGCATGATTATTAGATGATTTATAGATATTTAACATGATTATTAGATATTTAGCATGATTAATTACGGAAAAAATGTTTTCAAAATGCATTTTGAAAACATGTTAATATAATAAAGAACTTATATGCTCTCAGCCCATGTATCTAAATATTTTTCTTTTTATATTCGCTTAGTACTTGCATAATGCAATGTGTTTGCTTTTTCTCAGTCTCGAAGATTTACAAGAATGAAAGTTACTTTAATCTATCCTTAGGGTAAAGAAACAATTATTCTAACATATTCAGTGTGTGTAAAATTAAAGTCTATCTATTCATATTTAATGAAACTATTCAGCAGAATATAATAATGTTTATGAAAAAGTCATAAATGGATGTCAAAAATCCACCGTTTTCTACATCCAGGGTAAGTAGAAAATTTGTAAGAAAAGCTCTGGATGTTGATAGAGATTATATTTAAAATTGTTGATGGAGATTATATTTAAAATATATATATGAGGATTGCAGAATACCTTTTTGTTTTTGAAAACAGAAAAAAACCAAAAGTAATTGAATTATTATATAAATTAAACAGTTAAAAAGTGTACTATAATAATGTCCTTAAGGATCAAAAATAAACAAGTAATAGAAATGTGTATGCTTCAATGAAGAAAAATAGCGCAACTTCATTGAAGAAGATCTGGAGAGTTGAACATAATTTTTCTGATTTTAATATTTCTGGTAGTGAACTAAGCAATTTAAATAATTAATCATAAAAAATGTACTCCGAAATTACAGCACACATTTTCTGATTATCAAATATCAACATTCGAAAACAAGTAGCTGCATTTTTATTTCAACATCCAATTTCACGGTTTTTACTATGCAACATCAATATTTTTACAACTTCACAAAAATACAAGTAATTCTTGTAAAGTCTTATACACATTGAATAAAATTGTGCTTCATTCTATTTATATTATTCATGCTTCATATTAATTACATACTATGTAATACAAAAACATCTATTGTATATTCAAAATTTAAGGAACTATAAAATATTTATGTATTGTATATTAAATTGTTTGGGGATTAAAAAACGTTTATTAGAATTAATATCTCAAACTCTGTTCAACAGCACACCTCAAAATTTCTACACAGTTTTTGATTTCTCAAATACTTTTATTTGATCATTTTCCCGGAAGCTCAGGCCTTTCGGATGTTTGTCCAAAAGATAAGAAAAGTGAAACCGATCGTAAACTTTTATAAGCAGACTAGAAGCTTAAGATAAATGTTAATATATAAAAAGCTGTAGGATATCTAGCACAAAAAAAATCTAAAATTGTTTGCTTCTTAAAATATTTAATAAAAATCAGCTTTTTGCTGATTTGTTCATAAATACCATGTTCAATCTACTATCATTTATTAATATTCTTACATGATTATTGATTATCAATTTTTTTAAATCAAATTTTTCCAATAAATTTGAATATTATGTAAACGTATTTGTAGCACAAAATTTTTATAACCATTTAGATAGTAAAACAAGTAAACCATTTATAAATATTCTAAATAAAATATAATAATCTTCTATACATAATCTTTTAAAATTTACTTAAGAAAATTCCTTTTCCTACTTCCCTCAATAATTTATTAATTTTTATTTATGCTTTTAATATAATAAATTATGCTAATTTCTAAAAAAAATACTCATTTTTTTCTAATATTATTTATTTAATTTATAAATTTTTATTTGAATCAATTACACTAGGTAACAAAATATGTTTGTAAAATACTAAAACACTTTTTGGAGAGACAAATTTCTAGTTGAACAGTTATTGTACACGATATTGTCAGGGCTTAAATAGTTAACTAGTAAAAATTATAAAAATAAAATGTTTACTTAGAAATTCTCAATACACTTATTAAAATCTTTAAAGATAAAGTAACATTGCAGTAAGTTAACAATATAAAAAAGATTTTTTTATAGTACGAATCAGAGAACGACAGTATTGCAGCTTTAACAAACAACAAATTTATGTTAAATATGTTATTGTCTAAGAAGTTCAAAGAAAGAAACAGAAAACCATCAAAATCAAATATGATTTAATTTTACGTAATTCTCTCGTTGGAGAAAATGTTCTCGACCAATCCAAAAAATTTAAATACAGTTTTCCAAAGAATTATTCAAAGAGTAAATTTTTAGAAATACCAAAAAACATTTTATGTTTTTTAGACAACAATGAAAAGGTAACTGGGCACATTGCGATAAACTCCAAAAAGTAAACTTGTTCAATTCTTTAAGCCACTTCCATTCCACTAGTGAAATTGGTGACTAAATTCTTCATTTTCTTTCCCCATAAATGATTTTCTCTTGACATAGATTGTGTCAGGAAATTGTTTGTTTCTTATTAATGCTTTATCATGAAGTGATGAAAGTGTGTGTAACATGCTAACTCTAATAGCATGCTAGTTTCCTAATCTACTTGCACTAGATTCGAAATCAAGCGTTTATTTAAGAATATTTTATCGAATGATTATGATTCGTTCAGAGAGTAATTTGCGCTGGAAACTTGTTTTACCAAATTAAATCATTAATATCCCCATTGAGGTAGGTTATACTGATTGCAAAGAGGCCCAATATCGTCAATCGACGTGGAATTTTTCTCCATGGAAAAGTTCGAGCTTCAAGCAAAACACATAACGGAAATTCAATTTTTCTATACTCATTATTATTTTTATAGAGTTTTAATTTATTATCATCTTGTTTCATAAATTAATTAGTCCTTTTAACTGAATAATCGTTAATAGTTTACATAGTTTTAAGATTTTTTATCTCCTAAATCTAAAAAGTTTACTGAATTGGTTTGTTTGACGCCTTGCAGTAAATTTTTACTCGGTGGCCTAATTCAACCAGAATATAAGGTTCAAGGAGTATTCAAAATTTCAATAAACATTCGTATCTACAAGGGAGTCGAATCCATGAGCTGTTATAAACTAGCGGCCAAAAAAATTAACCATCTATTACTAACTCGGAAGTTTAACTGATGGTAGATTCCTTTACCAACAGTAATAATGAATATATTCTTATATCAGTTTCCTTCTACCATTTTATAATAACCATTTATCATGAAAATTTGCTGACTGGTTTCATTATAAAATATTGTTATAAAACCAATTTCTAATAAAATTAATTTGATTAAATCAATTGTGAGTCATTTAGCTTACTCATTTAACCTGAATTTTAGTTATTTAATTTAATTAAAGTGATGTAAAAAAAAATTCTTTCCTGTGATTTGTTTTAATTTCTTATAAAATTCAATAATGTATACAATGTATTGTAAAATTTTTTATGTATTATAAAATTCAATTAACTATATGTTGCTCACTCTATTTTAAGTTATTTTATTTGTAACGACTTATGAATTAGAATTAAAAGTGACGTTTTAAAAATCTTGGATAATATGGTGAATTAATTCTTATTAGTGTAAAGAAGTTAAATACTTAATTATTACAATAAAGTTGACAGACATTTTCTTTCTTATCTTCTGGACAAAAAAAAGAAAATATATTTTTTATGGACACAATAGATTAAAGAGAATTAAAACAACAGAAAGAAATAAGAGAAAAAATGAAAACAGTGACAAAAAATAAATATTAGTTAAAATATTTTTTGTTTTGTTCAAAATCTATTTAATTTAGTATATTTTAGGGTTTTTTTTTTTTTTTTTTTTTTTTTGTAAAGCTTACTTCTTTTATTTTCAAGTATACAATTTGAATTCTTTTCATGTTTAAACAGTATATTTTTATATTACTACATCATTTCTCTCATATTTTTTAATTATTTTTATCTTTTTCACAATGTAGATAACTGAAAACCTGACTAAAACTAATTGTAAATGATGATTAAAAGCTTTGTAATACTGCATAGTAGTACATTAATAATTTTGAATTGTAGACTTATTAGGTACAAAACAAGCTGTTATTGAACAACAAGATTTGATAAGTACAGAACAGTTGCAAAGTTGTTTTCCGAGCATACACCACACATACTAAAAGGGATTTTGATCAGGAGAGGGAGTGGGCCATAGTTCACCAGGAAACGGCATGTTAATAAATAAATATATAGAAATGAACTAAAAAAAACTTCGAAACAAATAAACGTATGCCTTGACTACTTCGTCTTCATCCCTTGCACAAGTGATAGGTTCATAATTAAAGTTATGGAGGTCTTTTGATCATCCAAGATAATGCCTCAGTCCACACCATGACTCGCTTTAAAAACTGATGTTTTTCCTGTAAAACTTGTCCTGCGTTCTCTCTATCCGAAGGAACTCTGTGGTTAGACTAAAGCGGGACTCGTCACTAAACATTTGTTCCACTGTGACTGATTCCAACTAAGGCCAACGTGTTTATGCAAAAATGCAAGGAGAATGCAAACTTCTTATTGTCTGATATACAGACAAATGAGATTGAGTCTTCTGTAAGTATTTTGCCCTGGAATTGGTACTCCTGTGGTTAATTAATTGGTACTCCCTGGGCTCAATTTTCTTTCGAACATCCTGAGGACCATTGTTTGAAATGTATTTTGAATTCATAGCAAATTATTTTAAATGATCAAATGTCTTACTAACAACAAGTCACCTCTGATATTTTTATCACGTTCCTTTTTATTGTTAAAGGCTTCATGTGGCCTTACTGTACGGTTGACATACTGTATTTGTCTCACCAGAGATTTTGAACCGTAATACATTTCCTTTCAAATGATGAAAAATTCTTACTCTTCTATGTCTATGTCATTATGTGGAATTAATTTCTATGTCTGTGTCATTATCTAATGCTGAATTAATTTCTCTTCCATGGTTTGATTTTCTTTTATTTAAGTACCATAAGCAGTTTCCCCTTTTCCTATTGTTTTAACACATTCTTCGATTGCAACTTGTAAATGAGTGAGAATTACTGTCTTCTTCTCTCGCCACTTGTTAAGCATCTTCATAATATTTAAACTTTTTTGCATGGCATAAGACTTGAATTTATCGTGGAAACAACGAGATAGATGACAGAAACGACTAGTCTGTCTTCTATATAGATCCTTTGTAAAAGTTGAATGTCATTGGCCATCTTTTAAGCTTTCAAGAAATCAGCTTTTTCTATGAATACAGAATTACGAAGAAATCATTATTTTTGGACACATGTCTTATTAATATTGTTTCACCTAAGAAAAATCAAAGACTGTAGTGATTCAATCTGAAGCCGTTAGGCTAAATATGATTAGTCTTAATCTTCATTAGTTTTACAGATATATTAAAAAGATTATCAGGAAGTACATCATTTTTGAATGGATAGATTTTAATTTTCTTAAGCCTCTTAATTGTTATCCAAAACTCGCTGCTGTATTTTTGATGAAAAAGTTTTGCAAAATTTCATCCAAAATAAAATTTTGACTGCAGTTCCACAGTTGGGCTTTAAGTATATACATATATATATATATATCAAAATTTAGAAAGAGATTAATCGAAAATCGATTTACACAACATTTCGGTTCGACTGTATAAACCCCCTTTTACTTTAAAACCCCCGACTGTATAATAGCATTTGTCAGGAAAAAAATTGCTTGTACCAAACTTTATGCAGAATCTTGTTTAATAATTTAAAATAATAGTTGAATTGTTATATCACATGGTGAAATTACCTAAATGTAGAAAAATTTTGTTGATAAAAAATTCAAATTTTTATCGGATTTTTTTAAACATCGGCGATGATAAATGAAGCAATTTATCTGTGATTTATTTAAATAAATATGTTGGCTACTGTAACATGGAGGCTATCTACAATATTTCTTTAGTTTTGCAATAGATAGTAGCAATATTCTATACGGGGCTAATAGATCCTAATTTTATACACATAGCCAGTTTCGTACAACTTTTCTCTGCGTGATGTTAATCATCATTTTTGATAGAATTCACAAGAACACCATTACTCATAGTAAATGTAATCCATGATTTATTTTGAATCATGGAAAATTATTGCATTAAAGCGATAATTTGAATTTAAAGAAACGTCATTACCTTCATTTTAATTCATGTCATTATGTAATTAAACTTTCAAATTATATCATAGCTCAAAAATACGCTATATCTGTTCAACATCATTTTTTTTTACTCAATAGACAGTGATTCCGATAGGGATAAATTACAATTTAAAGACTCTTTTGTGCAATTTTTATGATTTTTGAAATATGACATGAACACTTATGTTAATAAAAATGTAAAATAAGTCTATCAAAATAGTAGAATTATCACATATATCATTCTTCTCACAAACAATGGTTTGTGTATGCTAATCTTGATATTGATCGTGACAGTGACTTGCAAAGAAATTTCAAAATTCACAATTTATTCATGCTCACTTCAGTTTCTTCACAATCATCATTTTTACTACAAAACATATTCCATTTATTTGTAGAAAATATTTAAATATTATTTATTGGATCATAAAAAGTAATAAAAAATTGAAAAAAATGTAATTTATAATTAAATTTAATTTAAATACATGGAATTTGTGTTTTTTTACCACAGGAGTCATTTGAATAATTTCCTTTTGGTTGCTGTTTTTCCTTTGTTCGATACTATATTTTCATCTAAATTTCAAAATATTATATATATATTCCTTAATAACTTTTTTTTTTTAATTTCTAATGGTGGGCATCCTTGAGCAAGTACGTACGTACATTAACCGTAACCAGGCCGGAAACTGCTACTCATTTTAACGTTACCCGATGGGCACCTGTGAACCAAGTCACGGAGGTACGTGTAGCATCGCCTACGCCACACTAACACAAACCCGTTTATAGAGCGGGCCTCATTCATCCATAATCTGAGGAAAGGACAAGAAACACAGAGAGAGAAAGAGAAAGTACATCCATGCCCGAGCCGGGATTAGAACCCAGGTCCTACGGATGGGGATCCGTAGTCAGATACGCTAACCACTAGACAGGCTGGGCGGCTTCCTTAATAGCTTAATGTATTAATTTTAAATAGTTAAATAAAATATGGATTATTTATTTAAAAGAATCACATTATATATTTTGAAAATAGTTTGAGTAAATAATCGCAAACTGTTTCATTGCTTTATTAATCATTTGTTGGATTAATAAATCAATTATATTGCCTAATACACTATCGCAACTTAACTTACAGTACTATAATAACTTTAAAAATTGGTTTTTTATAGGACGTACACATGAATACGTGTTATTTTCAGCTAAAGTAAGTTTTATTTTGTGACAATAATTCGGTATTATTACATACCCCCTGCAATTGATCATCGAAGCAATTACTAAGCAGTTTCCATCGGAAATAAACTTTGTTGTTTAGTTCAATTTTGTCAATTGTTAGTTCATAAAATCTAAATAAAAAAATGATTGTACTAATTTCCAGTAGTTTCTAAAAATGTAAACATTTTTAAACAATACACAACGCAAATATTTAAGAGAGTACTTGCGATTTTTTCTTTCCTACTAGGATGATAATCATACTTGTTAGGAACTGTCATTTAACGGAATTGTACCGTAAATCTTTATTAATTTGAAATATTACTATTTTAATTCATGAAATTTATCCACATTGTAAGCATCAAAATTTGATTAAAATAAACTTAGCAAGTCAATCATTTAACATGACAAATCCGCTATCACGAACGGAATTAATAAAGCTCTGGAGATAATTTTGGCACGCGGACTATATTATAGAGATTTTGGTACAAAATGAACATCTAGACATATCTATCGACAGAATCAAATAAATTAAAATTGTATCTCCTTACAAAATTAATACAGTCGACTATAGCCAATAGATGATTTACAATCCTGTGCATAACAAACAAGCTTTAAAGAAGATCAATATGTTTTAAAACTTTTTCAGAAACTATTTAAAGTGTGAGGTATTACTGCATCTATAAAAACCATTTAATGAAACATATTTTAATTTTAACTTATATTCAATACAAAAAATTATTAGATTAAAATTTAAAAGAAATTTTATTTTTTGAATTGATGACTATACTACTGACCATTAAAATTGCTACAACAAGAAGACATATATGAAATTTACAAAACGGGAAAAAAGTATGTAATATGTAAATTATAATCTTTTCTACAAATTCCTGTCAAATAGGAGGCGATAATGATACCTAAAATGCATTTAAATGATAAATTATACATTAGTTCCACTGCATTTGAACGTTGGCACCTGGAGAAGAGTCATGATATAGCAGAGGAAGGAAAATAATCAGCACGTCTTTTACTTGAATAACAATGAAATATAGCTTGTGTAATTATGATTTATTATATCGCAATGTTACTGATATACTTGTTAGATATTTCATGTATGCCTGCAGAATATGAAATCGATGACTTCTGAATGATCATACAGAATGTCTTGCTTGCTATCATCAATAATCGAAAAGACTCAAATAGGCTTAATGGGTTGCGCACTCACTTCATTATATCCGTGGGAAAAAAAGAATCGCCAATCTGTAAGTATCAGTTCGAATACATCGACAATATTTGCAACATCTTCTACAAGCAG
Organism: Latrodectus geometricus; assembly: GCA_026290005.1. Classification (NCBI taxonomy): domain Eukaryota; kingdom Metazoa; phylum Arthropoda; class Arachnida; order Araneae; family Theridiidae; genus Latrodectus; species Latrodectus geometricus. The sequence goes on along the minus strand of JAPDSC010124577.1, from coordinate 603,508 downwards.
CTCGATGACCATAGCTTTGACTTCCTTTGAAGCTGCATTACAGACAGGAGCTTTTTAATAGTGTGATCAACGACAAATTTGAAGCAGGATTGTCATGGTGGCATGCTTAAAGTTAAAACTAAGATGAAATAAAGACTTGTTTTAAGATTTCTTCTTACGGTTTTAGTATATTAGCATCCACGTTTACAGTTATCGTAGAGAAAGCACATTATCAGCTTCATATTTGACCTTTACCTAGGATGATGTTATGAAATACCATTGAATCCACATTTTGATGACCTTACATTTGTATTGATGGCATTTTGAACAATGGCTTTTGCATTTTTGTTGTGCTAAAAACCCATGGATCTACCCCTTATGCTTGCCTTGATGCTTCAGAGAGATTATGCACAATTGCATGTTTCTGTCATTATACTACTTTTCTTCATGCCAAAAATATTTGGCTTCTGATTTAGGTACACTTTATCCAAATCTGGCTAATCCCAATACGTCAGTCATCATCTTCAATGATATGATGATTTATAGGAACTACTATTGCTATTAGAGATGGTTGTTGGATATTGATTTTTTGGCACCTATATTTCCAAATTTTAAAAAATTTTAACTATTTATTATTTTTAGTATACTATATTTTTTCAATAATTGTCATTTTGTTATTTGCAATTTTCCTGATCGATCAATTTAATGTCACAATACTTAATAAATTGTTATTATTTTAATTCTTACTAACTACTTAAAATAATATTAGCATGAAATGAACTTTTGTACAAAATAATTAAATTATATATGATAGTAAAATACCTGTATATACAGATTATATATAATCTAAACTAAAAGTAAACTCTATAGCCCGACAACCCATTGGAGGTACAACGTCTATCGTGCCCACATCTGTTTTCTTAACAGAGAGCTCTGGGGTGCGAAGCATATATCCCGATTAAGTGGTAGTCTAACGCAAATCCCCCTTTATTTAATTCTTAAGCATGCTTGCCCCACAGTTTTATCAACCCACTAAAGGAATGAAAGGCTGAGTTGATCTTGCCCAAATCGAGGATAGGAACCTTGAACCTGTGAGTTGGGACCGCGAAATGCTACCACTATGCCAACGCGTTTCTCGTACATAAGTATAATCAACATATTATAATAGTATTTGATTCTTAGAAAATGGCAATATAAGTTTAATTTAAATTTCTCAAATTAAGATGCAGTTTTTTGAAACATAAAATAATATATAAATATGTGAAATAACCTAGTCCCGATTTGATTTCTAAAATTGAAACTGACTTTAAATCATTTTTTTTCTTACATTAACCATGGCAGTAGACTTAAAAATCGAGGAATTTTCTACAAAATTATTTAAACGTTTATGGAACGTTATGTTTGGAGTAGAAACTTTTTATCACCCAAGGAAAAGATACTATTGTAATGAAATACCTGAAGCATGCGAAGTTAGTGACGATGTGTTTCATGCTGTATGGTACAGAGCATTATTGTTTCATTATGGTTACACAGAGAAGTTCCACAAGGAATTTTATAGATTTTCCAAATCTGGTGTTGAATTTTACTCTTACATCTTGCATTGCTATTATAGATACGCTTATAACTTGAATATCTTCGATAAATTTCTGTTTGTTTGCTCTGTGACTGCTCATATGGGAGCAAGTTGCTTTATGTATCGAAACGATATCTACGTCGAAACTGCACCACTGTGCTGCGCTATGTGCATAGATATTGAACTGAAAGATGAATTTTATAACGCAGGAGGTTGGGAAGAGCTAAGAAGACAATCAATTACTTATACTGATATATTTACTTATTTTGAAATGAGTGATAGGGATATAGAAAATGCCTTCAAGATATTGAATAAGGCAAGCAAGAATTACAATATGGAACAAATAAAGAGCCATTTCCATAAAAGATGGCTCATAATCACTAAACTCGAAAAGGAATTGGAATTATGTCCAAAGTGTTCATTATTGTCTTCAGCATTCACAGTTTTCTCTGCTCCAGACGAATTTCCAAGCACTGATAGTATTTACTTTGAACGCATTGAAAGCCTGCTACAATTAGCTTTGATCATGAGGTCCATAGAGAAAGAATTTACAGAAGTTTCAAGTGTTTCTGAAGAGCTCGAAAAACTTTCCGTCTGTACCATATGCTCTGATGATAGTCGCTTAGATTCAAAAACAAATTTCGAGAAACAAGATGGCGACAATCAAATTTCAATTGATTATAAAGTAATTTTAACTTCAAAACTGCTTCGGAAACTATTCGGTGAGCCACGTGTGATGGAATTTCAGGAAAAACTTGATTCGACTAAGTCGAATGAGTTTTTCACGTGCATGTTATGCTTAGAAACGAATCCTTTCAGAACATTTAGAGCAATGCAACTTGAACAAGAGCAACTCGTGCTGTCAAATATTAAAAGAGAAATTAAATTTAGTACACGGAAACTTCCAGCTGCGATTTCCGATACAAAAATCGTACATCCCCATCCGATAAAGGTTAAAGAAAAGCAAAAAGACGTAAATGAAGAGTGTGGAATCGGAAATAATCCAGAAGATGTGATAGATGAGCAGAAGAAAAAATTGAGAATGTTCATCGCTTTAGGAACTGAACCAGCTAAATTTCTTATCTTGAAAGAATCGAATGTTTCCAATTTTGAGAGGAGTGAAATGCAACAACAAAAAGCGGGGACAAATAAACGTAAGAAGAAACAAAAGAAAAAGAAAAACAAAGAAACTGTGGAAAAATAAAAAGTGAGATTTTCCTATTTTTTATGCAAAGAACTTTATTTTGACGTCGCTATCTATTATATCTCTGATCAGAGGCAGCAGAATCGCTTAAGATACTATTTTTACATAATGGTTTGTTTTTAATAGGAGATAAACTGATATTGATAAAATAAAATTACTTTTTATTCATATCGAGAGTATAACATTGGCTGTATTTTTAATTTTATGATAACCAAATCTTACAATTCAAAAAATGCGAAATATTGTATTATTGGATATGCAGTAATTTATAAAACATAATGTTAGAAAATTTTGCCGATTAATTTTTTTTATTTACATGTTTTAAAAGTTGTACATGTGTTAAAATCTTCGAAGTTTAAGTAGTTTTAACCAACCATATAGAATGTAATCTTGAAATTTTAAACAATGTTTGACATTTCGCCCAAAATTTTAGGACTTTTTTTAGCATTTTAGCCTTGTAAAAATTGTGCATGTGACTAGAAATTTCCTCCAACTAAAAACTGATTCAATAAAAAAAAAATATACATTAAAAAAAAAAAACTTGTAATTAAATTTATATTATCTATAGTTTATCTTAAACTTGAGTAGGCTCAAAATTATTTTGATGCAGATTCTTATTAATGTGTAGTTAAAGTATTCAGAGTATTAGCGGAACTTATTATAATTATTCTAAAATTTCAGCAATTCAAAACTTGATTCAATATGCGAGTTAAAATTAATCTCAATGCTCACAAGATAATTTATTTTATTTATTAGATAATTTATTTATATATTCATAGATTTGAATAAACCTACTAATTTGAATATTAATTCATGGCAAGTAAGCATTTTTATGGAAATAGTTACCTTGATGTTTGTTTTGAAATAATATAAGTGATTTATATTTTTATAAGTATCCAGGATAAACTTAATGAAAACAATTTACCAAAATTATTTTCACTTTTCCAATGTAACTGCATAAAATTTGAAGAAATTCTCAACATTGAAAATCTATGAATTGATAAAGCTTGAACTTAAAATTCTTATATAAACTTATTCACATCAACTATCTAAATTTAATGTAAAGAACAAAAGTGGTGAAATATTTTTATAAACGCTTCATATAAATTTAGGTATTTTTTTGCAAATTTAGGTATTTCGTAAAAGCAAAAATATGCAAAAAAATATCATTCAAAATAAGCTGTATTAGAGATTCTTTAACTGATATTCTTAACAGTTGTGTTCATTTAAAGATGCAAATTATACAGAAAACCATAAAATGGAATTGTCTGCATTTGTTGGAAAAAAAAACTAAAAGTATTCGAAATTTAAATATTGTTGCTTTCATAAGGAAAAAATTACTTAAGAGTAAAGAGTTCACAAAACTTAATTAATTTATTTAATAAATTGAAATACTCAAATTATAAACAAATGTAAATTTGAAATAAGAATGCATTGCATTAAGAAGCTGCATATTTAAAAATTACCATGAAAATCCTAGTTTGTAAGATATAGTCAAAATAAAATAATTCAAAGCAAAAAAATTCCTTTTTAACTAAGTTCAGTATACATCTTAGTTATTTATGCTATTGAAATTAAAAAAAATTTACATGGAAAATTGGTTTCATTAGCTTTATTTTAATAAGCTTTACATTTCACATAGATTAAAATCATTAACGATTTAAAATTCATTATTTTTATTTAATATTTCATAAAAACTAAATTTCTTAGAAGAATTGTAAATTGTTATATTTTAATTGAACATTCTTTATTCAGCTGCAAGTAGTTTTTGTGATAACTTGTTATTTATGTTACTACTTTATTGGAAGAATCAATCCAAATGTATGAAACAGTTCAAGTATCAGAAAAGCAAGGTTATTCAATGTGAGCTTACAACCATTTTAGCATAGAGCTCCAAAAGTTTGCGTCATAACCTACCTACTTACCTAGTAGAGCAAGAATAATAGAACAAACATGTGTTTAAAATAAAAAAAAAACCAAAACTAAGTAACACGAGAACAAAAGCAAAAAATTTAAACAAAAAATGCTATTATAACTCTTACTTCCCTTTACTTATTTAGTACCAGTCCAGTATCAACTTTAGATTGAAGTTATCGATCCCATTAATACTCTAGTATACAAACAAATAATAAAATTTAAAAAGAAAACCAATGACTTAATACAGCCAACTACCCAATAGTTTTGAGCCCCAATAAAGAGAAAGTCAAGATATGAATTGCATTCTCATTCTTTTTTTTTTACTTTTTTGCTTATTTATATCGAAGCCACTAATAGTACTATAGAGCCTCAGTCAAATAATGACTGGCATTTTAACTGGTACTTTCTCCATGTCACATTACTGGAAGGACATTAGATATTATGGAAACTAAAGAACTCCATAGGACCTCAACACTTTTTAGCGTTCGTTGGTCTTTCAAGTACGTCAATTTTCGTCTGGATCAAGAGCTAAATGACTACCTTTCGAACACAAATAATATTTTACAAACTATAATCTGTTGTTCTCCTCTTTAATTTATCCTATTAAAAGGGATATGGAAGTGCATTTTCGATTTCTTCATGTATGTCCGTCGAAATGAATGAGTATTTTGGCTTTTCAAACTTCGTTGTTACCGACACATGAATACGACCCACTATCTTTGAAAAGCCCTATCGGGAGCTAATATGCAACAATGTTCAGCTTTTAAATTGCACTATGTCAAAAAATATTTTTTTATATATTCCTTACAAATTTTTGTATACAAAACATTGCAGTAATCACTATCAAAATAAAATCTAATCATTCATAAGATTATTAATTTTTACTTGTTCGCAATATACAATTAATCCAGCCATATTCAGGATTATGAGTCCTGGATACTTTGCTACCGCATAATGCAGCCCAAAGCAGTAACGTCATTTTAATGTTCACGATATCAATTACCTTCCGGTAGGACTTTTCATAGATATCACTCCGTAATCACGTGTCATAAGAGATGGCTGGTTTGTCACTCGACTCATTTTTTGTACACGAGGTCTAATTAAATCAAGACTCACGTTTAAAATGAATTCCAAACCAGTACAAATATCCATCCCCAATTTGAGATTTAAGCCTACAAACAGTTGAATCGAAAACCAAAGCGATAACAATTCAACAGCCAGGTAGGCCATATCGCAAAAAAAAAGGAAACGAAAACTATTAAGAACCCACTTCCAGATGTGCATGCAGAAAGCTGAAACGCAATATAGTTAAAGGTGATTGAGACCTATTGGTGGTTGGAAAGAACCCGGGACCTTTCGCTCTATAAGCGATATCATTAAGAGATGGTAGTCACTGAGGAGACTCATACACGATTGTCTTTACTGACTTATCATTATTTTTACAGATCTCGAGAAATAATGGTGAGATAAAATTAGTACAAAATAACTTCCCAATAAATAATACACCTTTTTAGACTTTTCCCGCTGTTTAAAAGTAAATTTTAATTATATGCAGGATAAAATTAAATATAAATAACTGCACTTTGTAATAACAGAGGAAATAATAAATATTAGGTTGGGGGAAAAGAAATCCATTATTTTTATGTGAACTTTATGTAACTTCTTTGGGACTCGCTTTGTAAAAAGGTTTAAAATAGTTTTCATGTAGATTTTTAGGTCTTGCGCGTTACGACTGCTGACATGTGGTCAACTTCGATAATTTTTGATATTTTATAGACATTTTCGAAGATGCTGTATCCATTTCTTGGTGCATCTCTAACATCAAAAATATCCGAACGGAATCGTCGAAACAAAAATTGTACGTAACTGGTTGTTACAGTCTTATACAGGACGATAAACACCTTTCACAATTTCAGCCAACTGGCTAGCCTTTTCGCCATTATAAAAGAAAAACGAAAATGTATCGAATTTTCTGTTTGCTGTCTTCCATTTTTAAAACCTTGTACTCGTAACTGAATCAACCAAACAAAAAACCGCAAGAGAATATTTTAGTGTCAAATGTCACCTTTCAAACGAGCATAAATCTGAAACTGTTTGATAGATACCTCACGATAAATCGATCACTACAGACATCTACCGAAAAAATAATGGATTACTTTTTCCCCAACCTAATATAACAAAATGCCATTTTTTTTTCTGTGGTTTTAAAATGAAACTGGTATAACATTTTTCATGCGCATCCTTTATTAATGCACTATAGCACATGAGCGATGTAAGAATTCCTGACTATCAGTGTCATTCATTAATATTGAAATATCGTTTTTATATATTGTGTAAAATAAAAAATTTTTATACTGACTTAATGTGAATCCCACTTATCCATCAAATAAGTCTACAAATAAATTGGCTTGTTTTCCGTCAAATAACTCTATTACCTCAAAACCACCAAAATTAAGTAAAAGTTCTGGCTTAAATATAAACATAAATCTGCCGATTTAAATCATTTAACAATACTTTTGAAGAGAACAGAATATAAAAAAATATGAGCTCATTTTTAGCTATCAGAGAGCATCAGTGCACAAAATAAATACCAGATATTATTAAAAACTTTTAGCAAAATAATAGGAAAAAATTTAATGCAAAATACAAACACTTAAACGAAAGTTAGAGTTGGTTTCGTGAAAGCGACTGGAGACCAATGTCAGTGGGAGCAATTGTTAGAGAATATTTCGGTAAATGCAAAGTCTCCTGATATATTGTGCACCAAAAACCACACCTTGGAATTGTCACAGAAACCATATTTCTTGTGCTACAAGGTGCAATTTCTGTAAACACTTTAATAAATAATTTCTGTGAGTAAGTAATGGAAATCTATACAATAAAGTGATGTGGTTTGCTTACAAGAAGACTTTCCGCTTTGAAGGTACTGTAACAGGAGATAAGTTCCTAACAATGTTTGTATTTCAACATTTGTACATTACATGCGGTTATAACCAGTTTTATTTACAATAAAATGGTGCACCGTTGCACTATCATCGTCACGCACAAACACATCTGGATCAAAATTTCCCAATCGAGTTTCCTCCACACTCCCCAGACCTTATACCACAGGACTTTTTCTCATGGAACAAAGAAAAAGATGTGTTCAAAAGTAAATAAGATAACCTAGACACACTTTGGAATGCGATACAAGCGGTGTGCAGAAATCCTATTAGACGCGTTGGTAAATGGTAACTTGTACTCAGAAATGTATTAATGCTTAAGATCACCATGTTCTTAAGTAGGAACATTTGCGTTAGAAAGTGCATTTGTTACAAATTGGACTTTAAGCTATTCATTTCCAGCTATTGAACTTGCAGAGCAGATCATATTTTTCGATGATGATTTAGTGTTTTAAACTTTTTGACGCACCCTGTATTTTACTCATCGCACTTTTTTTATACATTTTTCACACGTTTATTTTACAAAAATGGTCTTATCCATAAGAATATTTGAATGCATGTATAAATGAACTATATTTAATTCTAACAATTTTGTTATACACTCATATACATAGCATATGTTAACTCTTTCCAGAAACTATAGTATAGGTCCCTTGAATATATAGTATATTCTTCAATATTCGTCATTTAATATGCATCACAATGCCTTTATGAATTATTATGTTCCAGAAACAATAAAAATTATGATTTTAGAAATAGTTATGAACTCTTAAAAGAATAGAAAATTTTCAATTTCAATGCAAGCTTTCTGTCTTAAAAATATTCCACAATCAAATGACAATTCTCTTCGCGAAATTTAAAGGAAGAAAATATTCACAAGTTAATTATATAATGCTTCTTACATCTTCCTCGGTAAATTATTTTAGTTCTAAACTTATTGCTAGTAATTATTATTTAGCATTAATATTTTTAAAAAATATATATTTTATGTGTGCGTATGGTAAATATCACGTCCTTTGAATTTTTTTATAAAAAAAATTCAAAGGACCAATAAAAAGTGTCCTTTTATTAGTAAATTTTATTTTGACTATCTTTTAACTTTAAAAAATACTTTACATTTTTTAAGACTTTTAATATTTTTCTTCATACTGCAATTTGAATTTATATACTGTCCTTACATAATGATCCCTTCTTTTTTTCTCCTTTTATGTCTAAAATCTTTTAGGAAAATGTCTTCAAATCTTTTCAGCTTTTGATATCCCCTATATAAGGGATAAAAAAAAAAATCTTTTTTGTGCGTACTTGCTTATTATGTGTAATATTTCTGATCGGAAATGATCTTTTACAGGTACATAAGTATCTGAAAAATTAGTTCCAGCAACTGTCTCTCCTTCAGCGATCACATTATAAATAGATATTCTAGAAATCTGTTGGTATGCATTCTGAAACCATACGAAAAATAGTTTTTCCAAAATAGTGTGTCTCTCAGAAAAGACTTTTTCCTGCCTCCAAAATATTTTATTTGCAATGACTGATTACACTTTATATCGCCATCTTATCTACTCATTACTCATTTACAGTTATCACTCTACAAACAAGATATGCTACAGTAAAGAAAGAAAACATTTAACAAAGAAGTTAATATGGAGTGACATCTATTATGCTCGCATTATCACAATTTTTTCTAAAATAATATTTTGCAAATTTTTGACAATAGTGCAACCATCAGAAATAAGTTGAAAGAAGGAGCATGAAAGAGCGATCACTTATACACGCCAGATCTGAAATTAATATTTCCAATAAGGGAACTCGTTAAATATTATTTTCATTAACTTTGCTCAATTATAATGCAGGTTTTTAAATCTTAGACCATACATCGATTTTTATACAAATAACGAAGAAAATATACGAATTAGGATTACTTAAGTGTTATAAATTTGAATTGTGATGCTTATTATAAAATGGATTTTATTTTAATAAATACAGCATACAGTAATGAAAACAGTATATGTACAATATATGTTACAACTAAATTTAATAAATATAAATATCATCTCTTCCTTTTTTTCATGGGCTTCTTAAATTTTTGTTTATTCTCACTTTTTATTGGGTCATCAACTTCAACTTTCTTCTTAATGCTAGACAGAAATGAAAACAAAAAAATGTTTAAAAAGCTTAAATAAGTTTAAAATGATTTACGGGCTAATTTTTATTTAAATTTAAAAATGATTAAATTTTTTGGAGTGAAAAATAGCAACTATGACACATAATCAATTTTTAATGTATAAGCAAAGAACATAGAATTTTACAAATGAAAAAATGCTTTAATTTATAATTTTTCATGAAGTATAATAACCTGGGCATTAAAATGAAACTTTAACATTCCAAAAGAAAGATAAGTAATTAAACTTTAGAATTAAACTTTTAAGATATGCAACAGTAAGATATTTCTTATAAATACTAAATTAAACTCAGTGTCATGACAGCCCATTAAGGGAACAAGGCCTATTGTTGTTGACCTATCTGTTTTCTTGAGCGAGAGCGCTGAAATGCAAAACATATGTTCTAGTTAGGGATTGCAATACTGGTATGTGGGGATACAGAATACCAATTTTTTTACCCCTTTATACAATTTTATAATACCGGTATTCACAAGTTTAAATAGTTTTGTTTTTTCTTGTATTTTCTAGAAATTTTTTTAATTGTCTCCACTAAATGTTCAGGGGTTGCCAATATAGTAAAATGGAATACACTTTTGTTTTTATGTCTTCCTAACAGGTGGAATAATTGGTGAATACAATATTGCATCGTACAGTCTAAAGAAGTAATAAGTGAATCATCCAATGAGGCAGGCCAAAACTGTACTATTACAGCTCAGAGAGATAGTGCATATGCACAGGATTCATACATTGATATTTGTATTTGTGAAAACAAGATTGCAATTGTAAAAAAAGTGCAGAAGATTTTAAAAAAATTTCGATACTTTTTAAATTGATGCGTTTGTTATTCACATTGTATTTGCAAATCATACTTTAGGCTTCAAAGTATTTTTCAGATTTCACTACTAATACTGTCATTAATAGGAGTTTATTATAGTTAATAAACTGATATTAATGACAGTATTAGATGGTTTGCCATTTCAAGTGTCTTGCATTTCAAGAGAATTTAGAAAACCACTATCCGCCAGAGGTTCTAAAAATTTACTAACATCCATAAGAAGAATTGTTATAACAGTAATGATGTTCTCAATTCTTTGAAACACAAGTTGATATAATTACGTATAAGTAAATGGTGGAAAATTTAATCGCATATTTGATGAATGGACAAGTGTAAAAAAAAGAAACTACTTAAATATAAATATTCATTCAGAAAATTTTTTTTGGAATATAGAACTTTCACATCAAGGGAAGTATGTCAGTCGAAAAATGTGTAGAAGTGCTTACATCTAAATTAGGGAAACATGGATTACCCTTGATGTTGTATGCATAACGACTAATGGAGCAACGGTTATGAAAAATGTTAGAAAGTTGGTTGGTGTAAATCAGAAAGATGCACTTATCCTCTAAAATCTTTTCAGCACTTGTAGAATTTGAAAATCATTCAAATCCACACTGTATTGTATGCCAAAAGTTATATTATGCCACATTAGTAAAGGATTCTTTAAAAACTGTTTTCATTATTTTGATACACTTTCACAAGAGAACTTTACTGCATTGGAATAACTTAAAAATTGTACATTGAACAGCCGAATTGCACTAGTTGGCCATTCTGCATCTTCTTTGCATACATTATGTTACTGTAATTTTTATATCTAGTGGAGTAATCATTTTAAATGAGTCTCACTTTTGCTTAAATAATATAACCACTATGTTTGTGCCTGTTGTGGCCATATCACAGACCTCAATTGTGGATCATCATGCCAATAGACAATGCATCAAGACTTACAGCACCATTATTCATGATAACAGATGAACACAAGGATGAATGAAACATTTACCTTGTTGGCAACAACCTATCAACAATAATATGTAGATGATATGCTTCACCCAGTAACATGTCCCTATCTTCAGGGCATGCAAAATGTCATTTACCAGCAGGAAACATCCGAAATCATATTGTAAATCTGCAAGGTAATCAAATGTTTTACTGGCAACATTGTCTCTCCAAATTCCCAAGTCATCAAAAATATTTGGGACATAATTGAATGTTATTCATAGATTGACACCACTGCATTCTGAAGATGAACTGAGGCAAATATAGATCAAATAGGGACAGAAATCCCTCAGGAAACAATCTGCCTACTATTTGAGTCTGAACCAAAATGTATGGCTAAATGTATTGTCAGCAAGGATGATTCAACACATAATAAAATGTTTTGTAGTTGCTTCATTAATAAGTATATCACATTATAATTAACATAATTTTGTTTCATTTCTAGTTACTATGATGTAATTTTTTAAAACTTTTTACCATATTCTATCCATATATTCCAGGTATTACTAACACATTCACTAACACATATGTACATTACTCTCCATTTAAACTGCAGTACCAGGAAAAAAATGCAAATAATTGAATTGAAATAAGTGAAAATGAAAAAATGATATTAATTAGATATCATATTGAATTATTTTAGCTTGTTTGTTGCTCATCAGACATCTTTCGTATACAAGGGATAATTAGTCCAGAATGTATGGTTTAAGGTGGTCAATCTTATAACATGCATATCAGATATTGCATAATGGAAATTTTAATGGCCTCAGGCTGTAGTAAAGTATTTTAATATCAACAATATAAATTGCCTTCCAGAAGTTTTCATAATGATCCATATTTGCATGAGACAAAGTAGGAAATCCATTAAACTCCCACTCACCCAGCTCCAATAAATATACACACAAAAAAGGATATTCAACAGTAGTATGATCAAATCTAGAGTTTTTTGCCCTGAACAGTTATATCTTACCATAAATACCATCAAATGTCTATAATTGACAACTTGAGTTTTAATCACCATATTTTAACTTGAATAAAGAATGAAATGATTCAAAAATTCAGTTATAGACAAACACGTTTAAATATTTTATAGTAAAATCCAAAATCTTTAATTTAAATTTATTAATTTTAATGGATATGAAGCTTTATCAAATACTTAAATTAAAGGAATTCATTTTATTTATATTATCCCCCTTAAATATAACTCACCTTTTAATACTAACAAGCGTTTTACGCCCACTAAAGAGAGCTTTTTGCCATTCATCTTCAGATCCTTTAATAGCATACTGAGAAATGTCTATATCAATATTCTGCAATTTTTGTTCCTGCTCTTGTTGAATTTGGTTAGCAGCTTCTTCCTAAAATAAAAATAAAAAATATGATGGAAATGTTTGAAAATTTTTTATTAGTTATTTAAAATATATGGGTAATGTTTAAAATTTACCAATTCTTCATTTAAATCTTGTAAAACAGGTTCCATTTTGACGTCTGATGTGATAATTGAACTTTCAACTGTTTTTTCAATAATATTTGTTAAATAATTACCAAGTTTTCTAATAGTTCGATTAAGAAGACCATGAATTTGAATATTTTGTAATCCAAGATCTTTGGATATCTTGTCAATTGATTTATTTTGCAGACCAAATGACAGTAATATAGCCTAAAAAAAATTTTATTAAATAATTAAATGTAAAGACAGATAAAAATAAATTAAATTCTTTAAAATGAATAAATTATTCAATAAATATCAATAAAGCATGAAATTACCAGATAATTTCTAATACACTAATTTTCTTGATATTTTTAAAAAATACATAATAATTTAAAATTATTGTACATAAGTTCATTTTAATAACTATACAGAAATAAGAGTACCATTTAAAGAGTACCATGAAACAGAAATATATATTTTGCAAATAATTACAGTAATAAAGAGTAAATAAAATATGCCACATAAAAATATTATATTCATTTTAATATATTGTACATTGAATAATATTAAAACAATACGGTCAAAATTTATTTGGAAAAAATGATGCTTATAAATTACAAATATATTTTTTAATTAAGATTTTTAATCATTATTTTTTTAACTGATTATAGCAAAAAGTTACATTTAAGTAACTTCTTTTAAATTTGGCGGATAAAAGTTACATTTTAAAATCATAATTCTCTTAACAGTCTAATTGTATCCTAGAAGCATATAATTAAATAAAAATACTTTGCAAAATAAATAAACACCTTTTATTATTTTAAAACACTGCAAATAAAACAAATAAGTTATATTTATTTATCTATTGTAGCTGTTATATATTAGATAAATTTTTAATATATGGATGAAAAAAATTCACAAATATTTCTTAATGAAATATTAAATAACTTTTCATTAATGTTAAGGGTACAAGTATTTTTTAAACAATTTTGAAAATATTTATTAAATATAGATTTTTATTGAGTATTGATTTAGCATTAATGATACAGTAAAAAATGTTTATAAATATTTAGTTTTAAGTAAAATTCTAAGTTTCACCAAAATTAGCTAACAAATTACATTGAGTACAAAAAATATTAATAAGTTTTTTCTTGCTGATATAACCAAAGTTAAATATGCAAAAATGAAAAAATAAACCAAACTTCTAACCTATTTAGACAAAGATAAATTAAATGTAAATTTATTTGCATGCAAAGCTAATAGAAGAATTTTTTATTTATTTATTTTTATTTTATTTTTTTATTTATTTATTTATTTATTTATTTTTTTTTTACTTTTGTTATGGTATATTTTTCACAAAACAATCAGTCAAATTCATCAATTCAATATTTCTGCTATAATGTTCAGATGCAATATATCCAACATGACATTTTTAATCATGAATAATTATTAACAAAAAAATTTTATAACAAGCAGAAATTAAGTAAATTGAATTATTGATAGCAATAATTGGTTAACCAATTAAATCTTTAACTCACTAATCCAACCAACTTTTATTTAGTATCACTGCATGAGATAAAGGCAATACTTGACCTTTGATAACCTTCTCTCCAAATTTTCACACGAAACTAAGAGGATATAAGGTATTTACTAAATAATATGTGAAGACTTTTCAATATGGGAGTTCTTCTCCAAATCAAGAAAGCTATATCAATTAAATTTTGCACTCCACACAAAAAATTGCACAGGAAAAGAATAATAGATATTTACCAACTAGTAGACAGTAATATATGCTATTTGTGTTTCATAGGAAACTATGATTTAACTACTGTGACAGTGTGAATCAAATTAATTTCCAGAAATAGTTAATTATTTTCCAGTTTTATCTTATAAAAACAATTTTGTAAATAAAATTATAATATTGAGTGTTAAAAATACTTTAAATATAACATATCACAACAGTAATAGCTATCATAAAATTATAATAAAGTTCAACTAACACTGATCAAGATAGGTTGAAATAATATTTGAATAAAATGGATTAGAATATACCATAAAATAAAAAAAATATTAAAATAAATAAATATTTTTAATTAAACTTGTAAAAGTACAAAAATGTAAAAGTACAATATGTTAAAAATGTTCATAGATGTAAGTATCTCTATATGGAATACATATATATAGAAAGTTTCTAAAAAATATACAAGTCAACAAATTAAATATTTCCAAATTTCAAATATTTGTATTTCATATTCATATCAAACAAAAATAAATTTGCATGATTTTATCAAATTAAATATTATAGAATTATAATTTAAGATTAATTACTTATCATAAGAAAATTTTTTATAAATTCAAATAAAATTTATAAAAGAAATCAATATTTAACATGTTAAATCAGTCATATAGAAAAAAATCTTTCACTAATAACAAAAATGTAACTTCTAACATAGTGAATGTCAATAATTTATTTTTAAATTTAATCTAAATAATTCTTACTTCTTGAGCAACTGGAATATGTAAATCTTTGAAATATTTCTTGAAGTATAGTTTTGAAAGAATTGGAACTAAATGTATTATGCTATGTAAATCTTGAAGATTTAAGCAATACTTTTCAAGAGATTTCATTTGATAAGGCTTCAAGTATATGTCCACTTCTTGTTTAGTAAGTTCTAAAATAAAAATTAAAAATTAAAGAATGCATAGTGTTTCAAACATAATTAAGTATGTGAGAGATATAAATATCTTAATCATTTAAAGCAACTTAAAAAAATGTCATTACTATAAAAATTAATAATTTGAGCTTATAATGCTTTACATATGTTTTACATAAAAAAATAATCTTTTATTTTACAAAAGAAAACATTACTAATGAAACTGAAAAAATAAAATTATGTATCAAATGATCTTCAGTAATGGACAATAGATTTGCTTTAGCTTAGATGTCACATTGCAATCATTTTTAGCATAAGATGCTCACTGTTACTGGAATATACAGTTTTAAGTGAACTCCTAACAATTACAAATATCAATGATCAGGGTGAAATTAAAACTTATCTGATAAATAGAAATCAAGTGTTAATCATTTAGCTGCAAGCTCAAGTAAATAACAGTGGGATTGAAAGACAAGGGTATATATTACCTACTGAAGATTCATAAAATAATACTATGAAAGTTTAATAGTAATGAATGCATAAAACCAAAAATTGTAGATAAGACATCAACTATCAAAAGAATCCTTAAAAAAATTAAAGAAAAATAGCATTGAAAAAATTCAGATTGAATTTAACTGATAAAGTAAATTATCATGAAAATAAAATGATGAAGTAAAACGTTGACATTTCTTTTACCACATTCTCATGTTCAAAGCAAAGGAGAATTTGTTATGAATATTTTTAACAATAGAATATATATAATGGTTTGAATTAATTAGGATAAAATATTGAATTTAAAATATTAAAATTAAGGAAATAGAAATGATAAAATTCCCCATTAATTTCAATATTCTAAAATATTTGTATTTGAACCATAAATCATTTAAATGATTGATTACACATTTCAATTTTAAGTTATATTGACATATAAAAATCTTAATTTATTTCTATAATTATCTGACCAACTGAATGTTCAACTTAATAATTAGTCATAGACCATTTAACAATATATATGTGTGCATGTGTGTATATATTCAGAAAAATATTCTTACCCTTAGTAATTTCAAAATTGTCACTGGTATGTAAGAAACTAAGAGCAAATGATGATGGAAAAGTCTGTCCTTCAGAATTCAAAAAAGTAAAGTAATAATTTACAAAATTATTCCAATTTTTTTCCAAGTAAACATTAAATTCTGGAACAACTGATTTTAACATAAAGCAAATATTTGAACTATGATCCTAAAAAATAGAAATGTCAATTAACATAATTTACTTTTAATATGCTTAATAATCTAAATATTTCAGTTGAAATACTGATATCAATAGTCATTTGAAAAAAAGAGAAACTTAAAATTTTTCAAAACCTTAAACTTGTTAATTTTTTTAAAAGCTACAGGAAATGGCTTAACATTCGCAAATTACTATATATATATATATATATATATATATAAATAAAAATATAAATATATATATATATAAAAATATATTAAATCGATAACAATACAGCAATACAAAATCGATACTATACATAGTAAAATTTAAAATCTCTAACTTGTATAAAAAACAAATAATGACTTTTTTTTTAAAAGTAATGTATGTAAGATTGATTTAAAAAGTCTTGCCTTTTCAGATTTCAAAAACACTGGAACAAAGCCTGCCTTTTTCCAAAACCTAAAATACATAGAAAAATGAAAATATTCAATAAATGTGCAAGTTTTTTCCCATGGTAATATAAAATAAAGAAAAATATACATAATTTATGAAAAAAAAAATACTGAAACACAATGATAGTTATTTGCATTTTATATTTTGATTTAAAAGTCCTAAAATTACATGCATTAAATATATTGTACAATCATTACACAAATATTATAAATAAGCAAAAATAATATTGTAATTAGATATTAATAAACAAACTATTGATGTATATAGAGATTAATTAGCAATATTTCAAAGATTAATAATGTTTTTACTTTTAATAATCATTTAATAAAGATAAATATTAAAAGTAATAAAAATTTTGTTATTTAAACTGATTTATTAAACCAAAAATAATCAGATATAAAGGAAATTTAAATTCATAATTATGTTTCACATAAAGAATAGATCTTTTACAGATAGTAATTTAAAACATTTTTACTGTCACAAATAATATTTAATTGATTATAAATAGCATTTCTTAAATGAGATAAAAAATGCCATGCTTATTTCCTCAAAAAAATAATTCAGATTTTTTTTTAAATTGTTTCATTAATATCTTGTACTATATTAAGAATATTCTGTTAACAAGCAAATAAAAAAAAATATTTGTAATTGCTTTCATCAAAAATTTTACAATCAATTTACTTATTTCTCCTGTAGGATATCATACTGAATGGCAAATGTGAATTTTAAAAATTGTGATTTTGATGTTAGAAGTTGGGAAGGCAGCAGCATTCTATTGAAGGATAGATATGAGATGCAAAAAAATTTTTGATTAATTAAAATATATCATCAGAAAAATCCTAATTATTTACATACAATGGGAAAAATTCAATAGATAAAAGAGATTGGTGCCACGAGAACTAAGCGAGAGGAACAAGGATAGGCATTATAATACATAACCTTCCTCCCAAATCTTTGGTGTTAAATAAGCAACACTAAAGATTGGAGGGGATTATAATGGATGATGAAAAATAGATATACTATGACCATCTGAAGCACAAGAAACATTGCATAAAATCTGGTGAAGCAAGAAAACTAAAATGAGCCATTAATTGCAAAAAAAAACTAATGTGATATGAAGGGTGTGCACTACCATGAATTTCTAGAGCAAAGAATAAATGTAACAGCTAAATACTATATAAAATTGACAAAGTTTAATATTGAATTTCTTCTCATGGTGTCAAAATATGAATCATTCAATGCTGTTGGCATTTATCAGCTATCCAACTGACCAAGGTATTAGATGGGCATACAGTGGCCTAGAATAACACTCTTAGGAACATAAGGTCTTAGACTTAATCTCATTAACTGCTGAAAAATGGAAGATAATTGTTGCACTTCTGCCTTCAGTATGCATGTCTTCTGAATAGTTTCTTGAGTTTCTTCTTTTACAACGCGTGAGTACATCTTTTCATCTATGTAAAGTCCTTCTGTAATGCAATTTACACAATAGATATTAAAACGGTTTACAACAGTCTTCAGCCAATAGAATGCCCATTAGACGGCATCAAAAGCATCAGATAATGTAGATTTTCAATGAATTAACGTATTTTCAGCAATATTTTGAAGCCTGCTTTAATATTTTTTTACTACTACCAATACTATTTTATAGTTAAAAAAGAAAAGGCAAAATTAGTTTTCAATATTTTATAATAAAGAAACAACAAAGTAAATAATAATACCTGAATATAATATCTGTTAAACAAAAGGAAACAGAAAGAAATTCAACTCTATCAGGTTTCATTTTGGATAAATGTAACAGAAGAGGAGCTTCTATTTCTATAGTTACATCATCTTGACACTTTTCATCTCCAATATCACAGGACTGTTGTAATTCTTCTTCAAGTGATATTAGTTTTCCTTCATAAAATTCTTGCAATAATTTAAATGCTTGTAGACCATATCCCATCTAAATAAGTAAAAGTAGAAAAAAATTTTAGTGTTAAGAGAGAGAAATTATTTCTCTTATTTTAAGTTAAAAATTTATGCAAAGATTTTAACATTTATTAAATAACATTATTTAATAATACATAGTATAATATAATAATGTTATTTAATAATGTTATATAATACATAGTATTATATTAAATGTATTATATTCATATATTAAATAGCATTTTTGAATACATTATATAGGATATTCTATAAATAACAAATTTATTTTAAAAAATATAGTTCAAAACGATTTTTCAGAACAAATGATAACTTTATTAATGGAAGGACTTATAATTTTAAAACTGTCTAAAAAATATAAAAACATGGATAAAAATTATTGTTTCGTTGAATGGCTTGGACTTTGCAAACTTCTATAACCTAAATTATAGTAAAAAATTTGTTAATCATATTTGAATTAAAATAAAAACAACAAATTTTTTCCATTAACAATTAAAATTTAGTGAAAGCTTTTACTATATTATAAAATTTGAATATAAGTTTTTTTTTTCATTTAAAATCTTTTAATCAATTATTTTGTTGACTCTTTTGTGTATACAAAGTTTTGTAGTTCAATATAAAAATGATGTATCTTTAGGAAGGAGAGTGTCTTAAATGAAGGAAAATCACAATAAGCCAAAAAGTAAAAAATGCCAAAGATCATACAAACTGAAATGAGTTCATATGTTTGAATCTGTGCAAGTGAGCCAGCAAATAGTCATGTCCAATCAATAAATAGAAAAAGAGAGACTTCAATAGCTCTGGGAAGGTTTTTGGAAAGCAAGGTGTTAAGAGGTCCTCCCACAATATACCAAAAGCTACTACTCTGTTTGAAATTTTATGGCGACTAAGAATTTTTTGCATGATGAAAAATTTAATGTTTCTTAGAGTAGAAAGCATGATGGAGGAGCATGAATAAAGCTTCTTTTGTAAGTTTTTTGTAAATATACATATTTTTTGTGTTTATTTTTATATCATATTCACTTTATATTTATATTAAAATATTAAGAAGCTTATAACCTGTTTTGAAATTAAAATTTCAAAATTCAATGTTTTATTCAATTTCATACAATAATAAGTCAATGTATCATGAAATTTTAGTATTCAATGTTAAATTTATTAAAATTCTGAAAATTCCTAGTCCTCAATTATTCAAAATATTATATTTAAAACAAAAAGCATCAACATACTCTTTTGTAGCTAGGATGTGTAGCAATATTTAGAATGTGAACACCTTGTACTGATGTAAAATTTTTGTCTTTTCTCCAACCATTAAAACATTCAGGGGTAGGTTCAGGTAAATTGGATCCACAGTGAACAATATTTATTGGAATTCCATGCTCCGAGTGCACCTTAAAATAGATAAATAAAAATAAAACTTTTAAATATTATAAACATATTCATAAAAAAATACCATAATGGCATAATTGCAATAGTTAGCAATAATAAAATTTTTGCGCAAAAATTTTTATACTTGTCAAATTTCAAAGTAATGAAAATCAATAAACATATAAAATAATTATGTGCCTTAATAAAGCTAATAATGTGCTTACAGTATCACTCCTAAAACCTGATTTCATTAGTACTGTGAGAATAAGAAAATTACATTTGGATATGTCACAGTATTATTTAATACCACTCAGTAAGAAAATGGTACAAATTTCTGGAAAAATTTGGTTAAGTTAATTTGGTTAAGTTTTCTCTTGCAATAAGTAGCTTTTCGACACAGAATAGCAAGTAATTTAATAAAAAGAAGCTGTTATAAAGCATTTGAACAGTGTCTTGAATTAGAAATATACTATTCAAAAATAGCGTACAATATTTATGTAATAAGAAAAAAACCCAAGTACCCATATTGACAAGCATACATTATAAAAATAGAAAAGAAGCACCCATCTCCCTTTGATAGCTTTGACCCCAAAGATAGAATTTAATTTGTAAGCTTTTATTCAAAAAAATATGACTTAAGAAAGTAATCTTGATAAAACAAAATTTAATATCAATTTGAAAAACTTGATAAGCCTAAACTTAATATTAAAATTTTTTCAATTCACTAAAATTTCTAGTAAAAAATTCTCCCTCAAAAAAAGAAAAATTTCCTAAGAAATAATTAAGTTACATAACAAAAATAGGATATATTAAAATGATATTTAAATTGTACCTTTTATATTCATTAATAAATTATAGAATAATATATTTGCAAGTAGAGATTTTTATATTTCTAATTATTCATAGTACTTAAAATAATAGAACATTGTTATTCTAAATAAGTTAGACAAAAACTCATGAAAATGTGTGTATGGGCATGCTTCATTAATACACTAAAATTGCATTTAACCCTTTAAGCGTGCTAGACGAACTCACCTTGTCATCGGAGTGTTTATTTGTCATTATTGCACTACTTAATTCAACCCTTTAAGCGTCAACGCTACACGCTTAAAGGGTTAAAAGCACAAGAAAAATTTTCTTTTATCACCACTAACATATTGATTATACATGTGTGTGTATACATATATTGAAAACATTTAATTTTTTACTCTTCTCTATGCCATCTTATATTAAAACATTTTAGTTGGCTGAAATTGTAATAAAAAAAATTAGTTAATCAAAGCAGTATAAACACCAAACTACAATTTTTAAAACATTTTATTTACACATGATCTATTGAAAAATATTTAAT
Source organism: Latrodectus geometricus (assembly GCA_026290005.1). NCBI lineage: Eukaryota > Metazoa > Arthropoda > Arachnida > Araneae > Theridiidae > Latrodectus > Latrodectus geometricus. The sequence goes on along the minus strand of JAPDSC010124577.1, from coordinate 581,498 downwards.
GAGAAAAATATAATTGTTGTGTTTAGTTAACTGTAATCACTTAATGTTTACTAATCAATTCAATAATAATTTTGAATAATTATTTTTCATAATATTTATTGAATACCTTAGTGATATCTATTATAATAACTGAATGGTTTTACAAAGTTATAAATGTTACATTTTATTAAAAAGCATATTAATTTTAGAATTGATTAATATAGCAAATTTGAATTTTATTCTTTATCAAATTGCTAGGAATATTCAAGTTTATAAGATGTTTTCTATAAAATTGCAAATAGTTTGTATTAGACACATTAAT
>JAPDSC010124577.1:545215-578037 GCA_026290005.1 Latrodectus geometricus | reverse complement strand
GTATATATATATATATATATATATATATATATATATATATATATATATATATAATATTCTATAAAAATTCTTTAAAATCTAAAAATGATTTTAATGTAAGTTATTTCTGAAAATAGAGAATATTACATGGTGTTATCATAAGAGAAGGTTTTCATAAAATTTCAATGTAAAATAAATGAAAAGTCTTAATAAATATTAAAAAATTAATGCATAATGAATGTATAGTGTTTTTAATAAAAAAATTATTTTTTAACAATCAAAAAAGTTGAAAATTTTATAAATTCAATTAAATATTATAATTTACAAATCATATATACTAAGCTAACAATTCAATAAATATATCAATTTTAATGTTAAGTAAATTGATAAAAATAATTGTAATAATTTTATAAAAAATACCAATGTCATTTGCTTGAATTATTTACAGATTTTTTTTACTAATGATATGCATCACAATTATTGTGCAAGAAACTTGTATTTAAATGCTTTTGAAAATTAGGGACAATTTTGATACTTGTTAGCTCCAAAACTTACATTGTTAATAAAAGACATGGAATGGTTGAGAACATATATTTGCATCAGTAGACAAATACTCACAGTACCAAGTATAAAAGTTAAAAAATATTTACACATACTAGATTTTTGGATATATTTATAAAATAATTTATTGAATTAAAAGAAAATAATCAGCACATTTGATCCATTCCCATAACTAAATGTATTTACACTTTTTTTTACAATATAATTTTTATTGCAAGGATAAAATCATTAAATGTAACTTCAAACTTTTAATTGCATATAAAAGTGTTTTTAATAATTATGTGTAGAAAACATATTTGTGTGCTTTATAGGAAGGAAGTATAACCATATTCACTAATTCAAAAATATAAATACAAGAGTTTTACTAGATTTAAAGTAATTGTTTGCCATATTGCCATTAATTAAGAGAAAAATGTAAAGAATTTGATTCTCATAAAAAGTTATAATTTCAATTATATAACTAAAAACCTATATTTCATATACATTTTTAAAAATGAGATTACATTTTTATTATAAACTTTACAGTATAAAAGCACCGGTATAAAATCAATAATCAATATAACAGTAAATTAACATTGAAAAGGAAGAATAAATGTATTATTCATTTTTATAAGTATAGTGCTAAATAAAAACAAAAATTAGAATTGCAAAAATTAATCACAAAAAATATGGAAAAGTATGCCATTGAATATTATATTTTGAAATAATTAATATAAAATATACAATTTAAAAACAATATATCGATTTATTATCTTTAAAAAATTAATACAAATAAAAATTTTAAAAAGCAGAAAATATGAAAAAAATTTTTTTTAAAAACCAGAATACACTGAATCTGTAATAAAGGCAAATTAAAAACATGTATTGATGAATAATATCCAAGGCCACATAAATGCATTTACTTACTTGTGGAAGGAACTGCTAAAGAGTTTAAGGAAACATTTTCTTTTGGAAGTTGATGTGATAATTGGAAATTATTAATCATGCTGTCATACAAATAAGGACTAGTGGATTTGATCCTAACAGAAATAAACAACATTTGTAAAAAATATTTTTTTTAAATTACAAGTTTAACATAAACACAATAAATTGGCAATGAAATATAGGAGACAGTTAATGCTACAAAAAATGTAATACTGAAGACAAAATTATCTTAATTGTCAAAAGAAAATAATACATATTTCATAAACTGTAGTTATTTCAAAAATATGAGAGTAAAATTAACTCTTCAACAAAGTATGCAATACAACGAATCAAAAAATACTAATAAATTATCTTAAATTATCAAAATTTAAAATTTTCTTGAATCATAAATACTAACAAAAAGCAGTTTTATTTGCTTATCCTATAGGAAAATTAATTATTTCTATCAGAAGAAATAAAGTATAAGGAATTGAATAATATTCTATTTCATTGCACACACATTCTGTGCTTTATCAAACATTATGTTTGTGATAAAGCACAGACCTTGTCCTTATCCATTTTCATTTAAACAAGCATCTTGAAATGGAATATTTAATGATGTTGGCAGAACTTAAATTATATTTAATGAGTTCATAGTAAATAACAATTTACTTCCTGGAAATAAAATCTTCCAATGAAGATTGGCATGTATTGGAAAACAGATAACATTACTTCTTTTATTATCCTAAGTAAAAAGATTTTTTCAAATTTCATTTTTAAAGTTATTTATGCATTTATTTCTCTAGGTCTTTCATGAAGACATAAAAGGATATTTTAAATCATTCCATTTCCATGAATTCTTTGTTAGATAGGCCATTTTAATAATTAATATTTAATAATAGCACAAAATAAAATTTTTACTTGTTTGTGCTAAAAATAATTTATGTGTTACAAAGCTAAACTAAACTCTGTGGTACAACTCATTGGTCGGCAAGGCCTACAGTGTTCATACTTGTTTTCTTGACTGAGAACTCTGGGGTGGAAAGCGTATGTGCTAGTTAGGTGATCAGCCTTACACAAAACCCCCAGTAATTCTCAAATATGCAAAATTAGTTTTATCAACCCACTGAAAGGGAACAAAGGCTGGATATTACAAAACAGTCTAATTTAAAAATCTTGAAACACAAAAAATTTAAAAAAAAAAAAAATTTTAGTAAAATTTTTACCCGCTTGTAGAAGATGCCATCAATACTAAATAGGGACCGATTAAAGGTTTAAGCTTATGAAAAGGAATAGATGCTGCTTCATCTATGACAACTAGCTCAGCTTGCTCCAATTTGTAACCCACATCATCTGGAAAAATAAATCTCACTGATTGTGGATGATCCTTAAACACATTTATACCAATGAGAGCATTATTGAACCTTGGATTAATAGATTCAATTAAGTCATAGTCTTTGTCTTCCTACAAAAATATTTGAGAATAAATTGTAATAGTCAAGAAATATTACCAATAAATAAAAAACTCATTATTGCAATTTAGATAGAATGAATAAAAACACAGGAAATAATTTACACACTAATGCTTAATCATTAATTCTCTCAAGGTCTAGAATTTATAAAAGAATGGACACAAAATTATTGGTCACAAATTTAAAATATATATATATATATATGATTTAATGCAAATTTAATTTATTAGCAACAGTTGAAATTACAAAATTGGACAATATTTAAAAAATATGTATAACAGACAAATTATTTATATTTTCTTATGAAGATAAATTACTTCAATTATATTTTTAAAACTTTCCGTCTCTTAAAAAGAGGTGAATTATTTTAAAAACTTACATATTTTAGCAATATGACTTAATTATATTTCAAAATAACAAAGAATAATGATCAAATATTTTACTGATTTCAAAAAGAAGCTTACCTCATAATGAAGAGCATCTAATCCTCTTAAAAGAAACTGAAAGAGAACATTTACATTGCTGTGACAGGAAGATGAAATGAAAATATTTGAATAATTTAATGCAATACTTCCAGAAATTGCAAGTCCTAAAGCAGCAGATTTTCCTCTTCCAAAAGAAGATGAAACTGACACAATTGCATGAAAAGTTCTTTTTTTAAGCATATCTAAATATTTGTAAAGCAATTCAGCTTGATCTCCAGTTAAACAGATATTTAATAAAGTTTTTATGATGGGGTCATCAGTTTTTAGTTTTAACTGTTCAATTCTTTCATTAGCAGTTGAAGAAGAATCCTATGAAAAATAAAGTAATATAACATATTATATTTACATTTAAATATGTCATATACACATAATTTAGGTAATAAAATATTAACATATGACATTACATAGTTTGTAATTTAGATTTCCATTTAAATACTATATCAGCATCAATATCAGTTTCTATTTTTAATCTTCTTGATTATTTAAAATTCAAAAAATAAAAATAAAAAGTTGAAATTTTACTAAGACTTTAATACATAATTTAAGGATATTGAATAATAATTTAAGGACACAAAGTTTGATGACTCATCTAAGAAGCATGCAAAAGCCTTACTATTTAAATTTTAAAATAGCTATGTAAAATAAAATTTAATACAGAGGATAAAAGTTTTTTTTTTTTTTTTTTTTTTTTTTTTGGAATAAAGCAATTTTTAACATAGCTTTCTATTATTAACCTTTTTGGTTCTTTAAAAATACAAAAATTATAACACTCTAAACATTACACTGAAAAAGATTAACGATTCAAATGATAAATTAGTCATTTTTAATTTTATAAATTAATTCTACTTTTTTATATAAAATATATATTTTTCTTTATGAACTTAAAGTGTATCATATTTAGTTTGGAAGTCATCTATATCAAACTGTAAAACACAAATATTTCTCTCCATCAAAGCATGTATTTTCTTTTTATATTTTAAAACAAGCAATTTTCCAAAAACGAAAATCCAGAAAAGTTGTCAAATTTTCATTCTTTTCGAAAGAATGAAATTTTGTCAACTTTTCTGGATTAAGAAATTTTAGTTACAAAGTAAGAAATTAAGAGTCTATTATCTAAAGGTCTTTTAGTACAGACAATATATACTCTTTTAAGTGATGTAAAACATTTCATAAAATAAAAATCAGGATATTTAACTAAAGAAATTAGGAGAATTTCCTTTTTTGAAAAGCATCACTTGGTATTATTATTGATTTGGTATTATTTGTAAATAATGCATTTGGCAAATATAAAATTAAATTCAATAATGAAAATCATAAAATAGAAAAATCTAACATCATAAAATTAAATGTAAGTTGCATATAGAAGCAATTAAACAATTAAAATTTTTATAAATTAATAATTATATATCAATAATTTAAACATTTAGCAATTCCCAGATTTAAAATACCCTTATTTATAAACTTAGATTACAATGAAATTCATAAATCATTAGAAATGCTTTATGAATTTCATTTCTTCATAATGATAAAAAATGAATTACGAGTTTAATTTTATTTATATCCACACCAATTTTGATATTTCTCATTTTAATATGCTACAAAAGTTTATATAAAAATATAAATCTCAAAAGTTCATTAGATTCATGTACATAATTTAGCAATTAAAAAATAAGTTTCAATTTAAATACATTACAATATTTATCATACTTAACAAAATTTTAAATATTCAGCATGTTTGAATTGATAATAAACTAAAATAAAATAAGAACTATCAGAAATAAAAATTCTCATTTAATATATAGCTTTAATTTTTAATTTACCTATAAATTTATATCAAATTTTTAAAAAATAATAAAATTTCAAAACTTTAGTAATTTAATTGCAGGTCAAAGTTTACACTTTTCATACACAAATATATTTCATTTTAAATAATGATATAATAATAAAAATAACTTTGATCAACAAAATTTCCGACAATTGAAAATATATGGCATAGATTCATAATAAAAAAATTAATTTACTATATTATCTAGTTTTTCAAAGCGCTTGATTGGTGATACCAAAACTTTTAAGTTTTCGTCCAAAATTAAGCAATTAGGACACAACTTCAGAGAGAATATGAAACGTCTGGTAAATCTCAAAGCTTTGTTTTTTCTCTCCTAAGGTAGAAAGGAAATAAAAATAAGCTTAAGGCATTAATATACTTTAAAAGATAAAAAGTAGAAGTTTAACAACAAGAATTAAATTTTTTAAAGTTCTATACATATTTAATATCATTTATACATTCCAATTGATTTGGTATTATATTTTAAAACTAAAATATTTCCTATTTTGAATATTAAATTTAGTTTTGATTTAATAAATTTCATCAAACATAAAGATTTAAAAATTTTGCAGATAACTTTCTGAACTTTAAATATTTACCCCAACTAAAGATGTCAAATCATTTATATCTTTTAAAGTAGGAAACAGAAAAACTATGGCTCCTCCTCCTTTCACAATAGGAAGAATAAAGTTAAGATCAAGAAAATTTGAAGAATCAAAATCTTCTAATATTGCAAGATTGAAGGACAGGTGAGAAATTTCTTCAAGTTCACTAAAAAAAATAAAAGTGTCATAATTTTGCACACACACAAGGCATTCAATCAATTCATAAATAAAAAAATTTATCAAACAGAATCTTTTTATTTATTTTCCTTTTAATAAAAAATAATAAATAATTTATTTAAATTTTTATCATAATAGAAATTCAGTATATATTATTTTTATTATAACTATTCAACAATAAGTAAATAAAATGAGGGATTCGTAAAGAAACATGGCAATTTATTCTTGTATTAAAAAAATCTTGTATTATGAAACATGAATTAAAGTAGATGTACGTATTCTTCAATCATTTTGCTTGAATATGAAAAAGCAAAATATGGAGTTGCAGATGGATTGGTGAAGAAATAAATCTGAATTATTCTTTTATACTTAAACATGATATTGAACTTAATTTTACTTAAAATTAACAATCAATTTTTTAGAAATTTACCTTCTTGTTATCGATATCTGAAGACCGATTTTTCAATATTAATTTTAGTACTATTTACAAAATTTTTAAGAAAATTTAGTCCATGTATTGAAGCACAATGGCTGGTTGCAGGAATTTTCAAATAAAAACTTTACAATTCCACTTCAATTTAATTAAATTTTTCATTGGAAGGTAAATTTAAATTTGGATAATTTGCACTGTAAGTAAAAATTCTTGTCTTATAATATCATGAAAATTAAACACATAGAAAATTTATTATTGTAATTTTATTTCTTGGATAAATTTAGAGAGCATTTAATTTTTTTATAAAAAAAATAAAAAAATATTGAAAGACTAAATATAGAGAGGAATGGAGGAATTAAATGCATAATATTTGTAAACAATTTTTCCACTTGCTTAAAAAGAAATTTAGAGCTGTTAAATATAAAAATGAATATAATGATTTTGAATTTCACAGAAGAAAATATTCAGTTTCCCACTTGTTAGAAATTATGTGATAATCTTTAAATCGGCAAAATAATTATATTGCTTTTATGCATAAATTTATTTTTGTAATAATCTCCAATTTTAAATTTTTGAACAAAAAAACTTCTTTCATTTCATAGATATTTAATAACTAACAATTAAAAATTTCATCAAACAATTTTTAAAAATCAATTTTTTAGTCAAATTTTATTTATTTTTAAAGTAAAGTAAAAGTATTTCAACTTATGCTTAACTGATTATTAGCAATTACAAATTAAAAATATTTTTCAGCGAATCTTGCAAGAGCCTTTTCTAATTTTTATTCCTAAATTTCACATATTTTGAAAATTGTTTCAGATGAATTTTTTAATAAAAACAGATTTCTAAAAAAGAAGTTAAAAATCCAATTATTTTGTTATAATGATACATTTTCATCTATGCATTCTATTACAAATTGCACTAGCATAAATTTTCTAGAAACCAATTCCAGAATCTCAAAAGAATTTTCCATAGATTATTGAATGCTTTCAAAAATTCTCAATATTTACATCTAAAATTAAAAAATTATTTTATTTATTATTTTTAATCAAATATATCTACATTGTATAAATATTTTACATTGTATATATATTGTATAAATTTCAATTGTATTTTTAGATAATAATTAAAATGAGTACTCAGAACATCTAATACAAATATTTTTTAACTAAATTAGATTAAAATTATTGATTTCAAATGCATTAAATAAAATTATAGTGACGAAATAAACAATTTCATTTAAATATTTAAAATTCTTAACATTTTTACTGAATTCCGCATATAATAAGAGTTATTTTTAGTACTTTCATATTCATTCTCATGGCTCCTGCATACAAATTTATTGGGTACTTAAAATGCATAAAATCATTTGCGATAAAAATAAGCACAACTATTACCTATTTATTATATATAATTATAAAATTTTAAGTTACATTATTTTTTCCATATTTTTTTAAACATTATAATTTAATAAAAAATATATATAGGATATTTTAGTGTTTATTTCTAAATTCCCTTTAAACACACACTCACCCTTTACATATTCATATCCCATATATATATATTTATTTAATCATTCAACATGGTTGTTTTAATGTACACAAATACTTTAGCAGTAAAACTGAACAACTCTAAAGGGGCTCTAGAACATCTAACCGATGATTAAAGCTCTTGTCATTTTAATATATCACAAAGAGATCCATTTCATAACAATTAATTAATATGAAAAAACAAGTTCTAAAATTAAAAATGATCAAGTGTGTTATTGTATTACAGATGCACAATTAAAAATAAAAATCCAAAGCTGCCATCTTAAAAGTTTCTCTTTAGCCCAGATATCTTTTAAGCTGATGGAAAAGGCACTTTACTTCAGATAAATGAATTAGAATGATCATAAATTAGAAAAATTTCAAACACTAATGTTCAAGCATTAATGCCATCTGTTTTAGTTTTTTATTAATGCTTAATAATACTTATTTCCCTGAAGTACTATAAAGACATGCACTTGATTTTGCAGTTATTGCTAAATTGAAGGATTCTTTAACATAGTCTAACATATATTTTCAAGTTTATCTATATAATTTTTTAAATTTCTTATTTTTGATTTTAAAATTATCTATTTCATTAATCAAAGATTTGTATTTTTTCATTATAAGAATTTTATCTTTTATTATTTATCATAATTTACAATTTTGTTTGGTACCAGAAGCTCATCAATTATTATATTATTTGCCAATTATTATAGTGCTGCCACCTTTTATGTTTTGAATTTGGTATCAATGAAAGGATACTACTTTACCTTATTAAAAAAGACAGAAATTTAAGGAAAATTATTTATGTAAATAACTTTGATATACTTTTTCTGATTGTAATAAAGTTTCAAACACTCAACAATTAAGTCTTACAGTTTTTCTTGTTACATTTAATATTTCTTGTGACAAAAAATTTAAATCATTACTCTCTCAAAAAAAGAAATCTTTTTCCAATAGTTACTAAAAATCCTATATTTTTAATAAGTAAAAGATTAAACCTAAATTAAACTTGACACAATAGTTATCAAGGGGGAGGGCAAGGCCTACAGAGCCCATAACTATTTTCTTGACAGAAGATTATGGAATGTGAGGCATATGTACCAGTTAGGTAAACATCCTAATGCAAAATACCAAATGTTTAGTTACCAAGCATAAATCTCTACTTGACTAATAAACACAAGAATTGAAAACTAATAAATGAAAGATTAGGTTTTTACAAATATATCTAATCGTGAAATGGTTGGACCAAAATCAGATAAATAAGATTTACTTTATAGCAAAACAATAACACACATAATATTAGCTGCATGTACTGAAGTAGCACAAAATTAAAACAAAATATAGATGTCATCAAAAATTAAACTTCCTATGATTTTTCATTGTTTTATGGGAGCACTTTGATAGAGACATGCACAATAAGAAAAATTAAATCTTTGTGCCAGACCCACAAAAAAATACTCCATAAATTACACTTAAAAATCAAAAATTGACCAGAATGGTCAATGTTATTACTGCTAAGGATAGATAATCTCAAAAAAATTAAAATATTGTTCCCACATATATTCTTTTAATGTTTTTACTAAAATGAAATTAATATATAAATCTTATTAATTCAATTTCAGAATTAATGTTTACTTTGCTAATTTGTTTAACTATATTTGTATCTTAAAATAAGCATAAAAAAATTGAAGAAATTTTTAAATTAGTGAAGTATATTCTGCATATATATATATATATATATATATATATATATATATATATATATATATATATCCTTCCAGTTATTTTTAATCTTTTATTATATAAAAACAGATAAAAACTTTTTAAAGCTATCATTTTACTTGTATGAGTAATAAACTGGCTTCATGACTGAAGTATCTTCTACTATGTCACTAGTAGTATCAAATGCATGACCATTACTCCTGTTAAAAATACATAATTTATGATTCAAATAGCATTTTTTTTAATTTTCAAAACATGCAAAACATTTAATAATATCATTATTTAATAAATTAAAGTGATAAAATACCACTTTCTACTATATAATATAAAAATTATTTTTCTAAATAAAAGTCAAAGTAAAATTTCATTTCTTTTTCAGATATATAAAATCTCCCAAAAAAACTTTATTCTTTAAAAAATAATCAAAATGACAAATACAGTTATGTATAAAATCTTGCAATACTAATCAACTATATACAGGGAAAAAATGTTATTTTAACTATGTTAAAAATTCAATGTTTCATTAAATTCCAATTAAATTATATTTATCTAATGACAACAGTACAGTAAAATCTGACAAATTAAGAATATTTACTTAGTTCATATGTAACTTTTGATCAAGTTAAAACTATAAATTAATTTAGCTACAAACTGAATTTAGTATTAGAATATATTTTGCTCCAATTTGATTCAAACTAATCTTGTTGCAATTTGCATTCTAAATGAATTCATAAATTAAAAAGTAATCCTAAGTTTTTTTTTGCAGGGGGGTGGCTTTGTTACTTTAAATTATTTTTTCAATTAGTAATTTAACTCAATAAAGACCTGTATTTAAAATATGCCCTAAACTACTATAAACCTTTATCACTAAATTAGGTACTGAGTTAATGAACTGCAAAAATAAAGACTAGATTATAATCATTCAACTATTAATTGGGTGAAGAACATATACTGAGTGGAACAACATAAATACAGACAATCAAAAGCATTATTTATTGACGTATATGTTATTGGTATTCAATCAATACACTGCTGAAATGAAGATCAGAGTGTTCAAGCCATCAGCTTGGTAATAAGCTTATAAATGTGATGTAGAAAATGATTAAAAAAAAAACTTTTTCAGTAAAAATACAAATTTTAATAGTCATTACATACATTTTAAAGAGGATTTCAATTAATATAAGCTAACATTGATCTGGATATGATATGATATGATCAAGTTTTGTTTGCTGTAACTGTTGTTGCACATATATTAATAACATAATGTTTGTCCTTAACTTTAGATTTTTTTTTTTATCGTACTTCATGTATAAAATATTCATAATTAGTTCCAAATTTTAGCATTACCATTAGCAAGTAATTAAATAAGAATATTAAAAAATTTATATTTCTACATTTCTGTTAAAAAAGAAATTCCTTTTATTTTGATATATAATTTTCAATAATAAATTAATAAATAATTTTTAATTTAATTCTATAAAAGTATTCTGATTTTTTTTTTTTTTTTAAACTTTTTTATTTTAATTTTTCAATCACTCAGTGAAAGCCATTATTTATTATCATTAAAATAAATGGAATAAGTTTTATTTTTAATTTACAAACATTTAGTGTTCTATATAATCCATTTTCATATAAAATTTCTTTTCATGTTATTCATTACATTTTTAAGTTCATAAATCTTTCTTTACGATATGAAAGAATTCTATAATAATATAAATACAAAACCAATCTAATAAAAATACTTGGAAGATAAAATATTATGTTGTATTTCAAAATTAATAAAAAAAAAATTTAACAGAAAAATATAAGCAAACAAAAATATTTGTTATATATTATACTCAAAATTAAACGACTAATAAAAAATGCAAAGAAAAGAACATTACTGTAATACTGGAGCTTTCTTTTTACAACACCATAAAGTTTGTACTTGCTTTTTGTTAGCTTTCAGTAACAGGCGATAAATGAAAGGAATCTAAAAATAAATGGGTCTATTAAAAGTCTACAAAAACATATTTTATATTTTATTAAAAAATTACAACTATTCAATTATAAATAATAACTGATTCCAAATTAACAAGAATAAAAAAGAGCAAACATTTTTATGTAGTTTCATAAGTATTTATTGTTCTACTTTTAATTTTAGATAGTTTCACAATAAAAATATTTTACTGTATTACTTTTTATTTTATTTATAGTTTTTCTTGTATAGTGTAGACTTATGAACAACTTCAGTAAAATTATTCATCCGCGATAATAAGCAATTCTATTATGATGATAGGATAGGATATTTAATGAATGACAAAAACCAAAAAGCAATTCATAAAAAGTTTAAATTTATACATTTCTGCTAGATAAAATATATTACTTTTTAGAAAAATTTCAATTTATTTTAAAATTAAGGTTAACTGAGATTAAGCTAATTCAAGTAACAATGAATGTCACTAACAAGGGGAAAGTCTAACTAGAACTAATTAAATTGAAAAAGTATTATTTATATTTAAAAAGTTTATTTATTTATTTTTGTTAAAAATATATATTTTTCATTTTTTTATAGAACCATGAATAATCAAAATTAAGGGAGATAACAATTATATTGTTCTTGTGTGTCTTCATCTTGAAATCTTATCTTAACTATTTCATAACTCATATTAAACAATTATTTTCAGTTTAATATGATAAATTTCTAAACCTGAATAAAATCATAAATAAAAAGTATGAGAAAAAACTATTGAAGTGTTTCTTAATGACATCTTTTTTATGTTTAGTACTGTTATTGCTTTGCAAGAGAAATGTTTCATATTCATATGCAATGAATATTTCAAAATAATTAATTGCACAATAAGCAATCAATGTACCTGCTATTGCTTAGATATTATATTTCATATTGAAGATTATTCTTTTTATTACTCATTAATATAATGTGAGCTTATACATTTTAAATTTCACTGTACCTTTTTTGTACAAAGTTTTTTAATGGTAACAGCTTATGTCTGTTTTATTTATGCCACATGTTTGTGTGAAAAGGAATACTTAATAACTTTCAGTATTCAACTAAATCCTTTACTTTTTTAACACAATACACTGACAAGGAAATCTGTTTTATAAGTATACTTCCTAACAAGGTATTCAGTTTCATGATGATAAATCATCTATAAAACTTTGTATTAAGATTATATTGACGATATTTGACAATTATTAAGATTGCATAAAACACTTATTACTGGTAAAATAGTTGCACAATAAATTAATATCTGTTGTGGGTGTGTTGGCAAAAGTAATGATAGATTGATTTTATTCTAAAATAACATAATCAATTAACATAATTAATCAAACAACCAAATTTCTTTGAGGTATTCAGTTCTTTATAATTAGTGACAATGGAAGTAATTTTTTAATCCTATTTTTTAAAGATAATAGATGCACATTTTTACAAACTCATAAGGAATTCTTAAAATCAAAAGTTGGTAAAATAGAAAACAAATGTTAGATCTTAAAGCTAATTTTTATTTTACCAGGATGTTCTCCCTTTATAAATAAAGATCTACATTAAGACCTTAACAATGTTTCGTTAGCGCTCTTTAATTTGAATTAAGGGGATTCCTTGAAATTGCACTTAGCATTAGGCCTTCTGATATCTGAAGCATTTTATTTGTGTTTTTTCTTTCCTACAGTGTTATACAAACGTATTTTTATTGTTTCAAACATTTGTTGATGTTATTGTAAGTATAAATTTATATAATGATTGATAATTTTGATAGAATGGCAAATATTATGATTTTGTTTTTATCATGGGTGGTAATAAAAAACATGAAAATAAAGCAACAAGAAAAAGCATTTCACTAGAAACTAAAAGACAAGTGATTAAAAGATTAGATACTGGTGAATGTTAGTATCAGATTGGTGCTGCATTGAATTTGCCAACTTCAACAAAAAGGATAATTCTTCAGAATAAAGAAAGAATATTGTAATTGGCAACAGTGACAAGCTCTGCAACTAGAATTATCTGTTCTAGAAATAATACAATAGAGGAAATGGAAAAATGACACTCTATATGGATTGATGATGAAATTGAATGTAGTATGCCATTAAGTTAATCTATTACAATGGAAGAAGCAAGAAACCTTTTTAATTACATTCACATTGAGTCAAGTGACACAAGTGAAACTTTCAACAAGCCGAGGTAGGTTTACTAGACTAAAACATCAAAATAATCTTCATAACATACAGATTACAGGAGAAGCAGTGAGTGGTGACCCAAAAGTAGCAGCTGAATTCCAAGCAACATTAAAAACAATAATTGAATGAGGAAACTATTCTCCAAAATTTGTTTTTAATCTTGATAAAACAGGCTTATTTTGGAAAAGAATGCCAAAACAAACATTTCTAACAAGTTAAGAAAAACATGCACTAGGATTTAAAGCTACAAAAGATTGCTTAACATTTCTAATGGGTGGTAATGCAAGCAGAAATTTCAAATTAAAGCCACTACTTGCTTACCATTTCAAAAACCAAAGAGCAATGTAAGAAATATCCAAATCAACTTTACTTACAATTTGGGAGTAAAATAAAAGTCATTGATAGCTATGAAAATTTTCCAAAATTGGTTCACTGAATATTTTTGCAAATCTGTTAAACACTATTTGGAAATTAAAAAACTTGAATAAACAACAGTACTTTTAATTGATACTGCTCTAAGCCATCCAACAAATTTATCTGACTTAACAACATGCAATTCCAGTCAAAGTGGTTTTCTTGCCACTCAACACAACTGCCTTAATCCAATCAATGGATCAAACCATTATATCAACTTTCAGCAGCATTTCTAAATACAAGTTGGAGTACTGAAACAAAAATTATGGACCAATTTATTGAAAATAACACAAATTTTGACAAGAGTTCAAAGACAAGATGTAATGTTACAGATGCTTTATCTACTTATAAACAACTTCTTGTATAACACAAAAGAAAAATGAAAATTACATTAAATACCTCCTTTATAAAAAGGCAGAAAATGGCAAAAACAAAAGAGATTAAATGTTCTGAAATGCAAACATACTGATTTAGAATTTTATTTATTTTTATATGTATATACTTTATTATGTTTCCATATTTGTAAGAAATAAATTTTTGTTTTATTGTTATAAAAAATAAATGAATTTAATGTAAAATACCTGAGCAATTTTCTACCCATCTTTCCCAAACCCTATTATTCACATGATGGGATAACCTTGTTTAACGCTGTTTCATATTATGCTCTCTTTGATGGAATGTAAACCACGTGGGGTCTTACTGTATTACCAAAACATTATTCAGTGTATTATATATAAAACATACAAAATAAAGTTCATTTCTAGAAACAACTCTTTTTTTATTAGTGACATACAGTCAACAGCAGTGTCGGCCATATAGATTTCAATTTAAATTAATTGATTGGGATTACATCTGACAATGTATTATCTTTAGACAATTTATCAGTAGGCTTCAGAGGGATAGAGAAAACTGATAGCCTTTTTTTTCTAATTGCTTTCAAATTTAAGCATATTAAATAATAGACACTTGTGTACTATTAAGACTATCTAGATATCTCGCCAAAATTGACAACCAGAATAAATAATATGACAACTACCTAAAAAAACCTAGGTGCAAACATATAGAAGTTATAGCTAAAATAAAGAGTTTTATGTAAATAATATTTTAATCACACTGATTCCACCAATGAAAACTTTTATTGACAAGGTAGTTGCAAAAGTATGTGAGTACCAAAACCTCCTCATTTTAGTGTTGTTTTCTATGTGTGTTGTGTTGTTGATTGTGTCATGTAATTGACACAATATATATTGCTATAAGATATAATCATATGTAGTGTTTTGGGATATTTCTTATATAGAATGAAATGAAATAAAATATAGCTTTCTACTTCAAATGAACCAATAAGTAATCTCATGTTGATATGTTTGACTGTCAGGTAAAGCGTGAATATTTAAAATGAGATATATAATTTTAGAAATACACTGAAATTTTTTAAAATATAATTTTAAAAATGATATTTGTTTATGCTAATAGAAGGAACTAAAATAAAGAGTATTACATAAATATTATTTAACTCTTGTTAGTCCTGCCAATGAAAATTTTTATTGCCAAGGTAGTTGTCATAGTACATAAGTACTAAACAAAATTCAATGTACATTAACTTCTCTTTGAGTCATTATTGCAAAAAATGAGGATTAATTAATTTTTTTTTATCAACATGGCACAGGTCAAGAGAAGAGAAAGTAAATAATAACTCAGATGAATATTAGACTCGACACTGATGCAAAATAGACTTTTTCTAAATAGTGATAAGCATAGAATGAGTTTATTCAAAACAGTACAAAAGTTAATGTTCATTAAGCCAAAATATAAACAATTATGCACCAACTAACACCAGTAATGTAAAATTAACTGAGTGTTGAAAGAATTTCAGTAGAAATAAACATTAAAGAGTTCTATTGTTTTTTTTTTTATCAGTAGTTCTTAAATGGATTTGAAAATAAATGAAATGCTGCTAAAGTATTTTGTACCAAACTCCATCTATTACTGTCTCCCACTTTGATTATGAACACAGATAAGCCCCTAACGGAGCTATGCTTTAATATCAAGAGTACCTAAAGTGGTAAATTGAGTAAAGCAAGAGCAGCTCATTCATATACAATATGATGCGACGTTTTCTTACTCAAGTGGCATTTTTTAGATACCAGGTTTTGTTGGAAAAGTCCCATCGTATGAAGTTTTTTTCCAAAATAATAAGGGAACACTTCCGTAACTTGTTCTGTGGCACAAACTGCTTCGCCAAGATATACTATTGGCGCAATCACTGCCGATACCTATGTATAGTAAACCTAAAAGCTAAGCACTTAGAAAGGCGTGGTTAAGTTTAAATCTTAAAAGCAGTGTTTCATCTTAACTTAAATGTAAATAGAAATGAAAGGCGTGGTCAAACTAAACTCTTAACAGCAGTCTTTCATCTTAACTTGAATGTAAAATAGGGATGGAAAGAAAAACGTGGGAGAAAATGAAGAATTACTTTACAGAAAAAAATTTAAGCATAATTAAATTTATACTTATTTTCCCATTTCTAGTTTTTTTTTATAAATATTTATGGCTTAAAGACTGATGTAACTTACCACTATTATGCATTTCTAATTTTTTGCAATTACTTTTAAAATATGAGGATCAGAAATTATTTAAATTATTTCAGCAATTAATATTCTTTTATGAATATTATTTTATTGTGTGGAACAGTTTTCCATTTTTCCAATCAGTTTAAATAAGATTTAATTCTTTGCTGGAGATTATGGATACATTAATAAACATATCTGGATCTTAAATTAAACTCCAGCTTTATAGCTGCTGTTAAATAATTGAAATTAATCAAGCTAGATTTATTATTAAAAACTATCATTTAAGTTTCAGACATTCAGTTAATTTTAACTTTAATATCTTTTCAGAACGATAGTAACTTTAATCTAAACTAGCGCAATGTTAACGTACTACACAATTGAAAAATATTAAATGTTTAAGATAAAACATACTTTATTTTCTCAGTAAAATCAGATACTATAATAAAATTTCTTACAAATTTATTATGAATTGTACTTTATTAAACGTCGCAAAATTAATATTATTAGATCACTACTTAGATAATACTTTAAATGCAAGTCAAATTTCGTTAAAAAATAATAATAATAATAATTTGTAGCTCTATTTGAGGTACACATTATTATATTTTTTTTAATAAAATTTGAATTGAGTTCAAAGTATTATCTAAACAGTGATCTTATAAGAAACATTTTACATTGATTAAGAATCAAATATTTATAACTGTCAGATGTTAAAAAAATTTAACAAAAACGGAAGAAGTTGTGATAAAAAGTTTAACAATGGAACTTCTCAGAAATGTTTGATAAATTAATTAGAAATTTTTAGTTTTTATTTTCAGATTACTTAGAATATGTATGTATACTAAATAAAATTATTAGTGAAAAACAAAATAGAAATCCCATGAAATTGTACGGAAATTATAGATATCTAAATTTTCAAAATTTTTAGTATAGTGTATATTATATACAATGTATACTAAAATATATTCGGATCACCAAAAGTAATAACTTTTTTTACTTCAAATATTAATAATGTAAGTAAAAAAGAAAAAAACCAAAACTGCAGTGGGATAACAAATATGTGATATCTATCAAGCTTTTTTTATGTTTTCTAAAATGGGGTAAATAACACGAGGAAATACATTAGCATTAAAGGAATAATCACACTATAATTGTACATGGATTTTTTTTTTTTGTATCATAAAATACAGATTTTATTATAATTAATTAACCCATACATATTTTCATAGTAAATTCTGGCATAAAATTCTTTGTTTTAATTTTTGAAAAATATACTAAAACCAATTTTAGTAATAAAATAAAGTTTTTTTTATTTCAATAATATTTACATATTAACTAAAGATGATAATTTTAATTTATCATCTTTAATTATTTTTAACGGCTTCTTGTATGAATTCTTCTCTCTACATTATTGGAAAATAAAGAAATAAATTATAATAAAATAGAATTAAGAATAATTTAAATAATAGAATTTAAAAAAAATTGTGTGAATATTATTATTATTATTTTATTATTTATGGGGAGGGTGTTCCCCTCCCCATGAAAAATGAAAATTAATAGAGTTTATAGATTCCATTTATAGAAGAATATATATTCTATAGTTATTTTCATGCAATTATTTTGCTCCAAATATAGTAACTACTTCTCATAAATATTTCAATCTCTTAACTTTTAATCATTTTCATTTGTAATCTCTGATGTAATGAAAATTTTGCTATTTAGACAATTTAAATAATTTTGCCGGAAATTTTTAATTTCTGTACAGTCAAATATTCGCTTATTTTTGCATTGTGGTTGGAAGTATTCTCCTATGTACATTTTAAGCTAAATTAATCTTTAAACATGTAAAAATAATAATTATAATAAATGAGTGCAATGTTGTACAAAAGTTCATGAAGATTTCTAATAGAACGAAGCTTAGTTCATTGTATTTTCTTTTAGAATAAAAAGTTCACACATTCCCCTGTACATTATCCTGTCAATTAGACAGTGGCA
This sequence comes from Latrodectus geometricus, assembly GCA_026290005.1. Classification (NCBI taxonomy): domain Eukaryota; kingdom Metazoa; phylum Arthropoda; class Arachnida; order Araneae; family Theridiidae; genus Latrodectus; species Latrodectus geometricus. The sequence continues at coordinate 559,188 of JAPDSC010124577.1, read as the reverse complement.
TAGCAAAATATGAAGATATCAAGTGTGGAAATTTATTTCGTCCCTCAATTAGAAGAATTCTAGAAAAATTCCTAATTGAACATAAGAAAGACGTGCATGCAAAAATATTCATTTTCGTGTTCAACAGTGAAGGGAATCGAACCAGAGACCATCTGGAGTAAAAAATATGGTACTGCCATTCAATTATTACGGTCAAAGTGCATCCTTTCGAAAGTACTTTGACCACGCATTGATAATAGCCACATAATTGTCAGCTGTTCAAAGACTCTTCAAATACACTGCGTATTTGGACTGTTTTATTGATCTAGAAATAAACTTACATTCTAAGACTGATTTTTCTGATCATATTACATTTTTCTAATTTTAATATCTAATTACTCTTTTTGATTTCAAAAACTAATTTCACGATGTAATTTGATTTGATTTCTCGCCCCTATTTATAAAATGTGATTTTATAAATAGGATTTTATAAATAACACTAGTCAAATAATTTTTTAAATTATTTGACTAGTGCTTATTTTACTATATTTCAATTTTACTGTTAATTAAATTATACCTTCTTTTCCGTAATGAATGAGCATAAAATTTTGATATTCTTAAAATCCTTAAAAAATGCATTTTTTTAAAAAAAATTACAAATACAAATTTCTAGATTTTAATTAAAAAAATTTTTACGCTGAATACTGTTGTATTCCTTGAAAAATGAGGACAATACTTTATTTCCTGGTAACTGGTATATCACGTTTCCCCTGGCGCCTGCTTTCGCCAAGAGAAAAAGGGGGTCGGAATGTATTTCCTGTCCGAACTGTGCGTGGGAATTTATTCACTCTGCCCAGATGGGCTAAGAATTGGAAACGCCATTTCCGTTACTAATTAAGGACGTGAGAAAGGGATCACTACAATTCTAAATAAAATTATTAGTGAAAAACAAAAAATAGAAATCCCATGAAATTATTGTAGGTATCAAAATTTTCAGTTTAGTGTATATTATATACAATGTATACTAAAATATATTCTGATCGCCAAAAGTAATAACTTTTTTTACTTCAAATATTAATAATGTAAGTAAAGAAGAAAAATACCAAAATTGCAGTGGAATAACAAATACATGATATATATCAAGCTTTTTTTTTTATGTTTTCTAAAATGGGGTAAATAACACGAGGGAATACATTAGCATTAAAGGAATAATCACACTATCATTGTACATGGATTTTTTTTTGATTTTTTTTTATTTTTTTATTTTATTTATTTTTTTTTTTTATGTATCATAAAATACAGATTTTAATATAATTAGTTAACCCATACATATTTTCACAGTAAATTCTGGCATAAAATTCTTTGTATTAATTTTTGAAAAATATATTAAAACCAATTTTAGTAATAAAATAAAGTTTTTTTTTTTATTTCAATACTATTTACATATTAATTAAAGATAATAATTTTAATTTATCATCTTTAATTATTTTAACTGCTTCTTGTATGAATTCTTCTTCCTACATTATTGGAAAATAAAAATAATAAATTATAATAAAATAGAATTAAAAGTAATTTAAATAATAGAATTAAAAAAAATTGTGTGAATATTATTATTATATTATTATTCATTATTTATGGGGAGGGTGTTCCCCCCCCATGAAAATTGAAGAATAATAGAGTATATAGATTCTATATATAGAAGAATATATATTCTATAGTTACTTTCGGGCAATTATGTTGCTCCAAATATAGAAACTACTTCTCATAAATATTTCAATCTCTAAACTTTTAATCCTTTTCATTTGTAATCTCTGGTGTGAAGAAAATTTTGCTATAGAATAAAGAATGAGTATAAATGTTTAATATTCTAAAAATCCTTAAAAAACGCATTTTTTAAAAAAAATTACAAATCCAAATTTCTATATTTTTACGCTGAATACTGTTGTATTCCTTGAAAAATGAGGACAATATTTTATTTCCATCCTCACAATTGTGGGTGCGTATTTTTATTTCATCCTCATTAAAATTTGAGTTAACATTAATTTTTTATGTATACAGTTTCTAAAGAGTGTGTTCTAAAGTGTTATAAAACTTTTAATGTAATGAAATATTTTTTGACAAGGTATTAATTTTCTTATTAGAGATTAACTCTTTTTATTTAAAAAACAATGCATTCTTAATATTTTATATTTATATTTTGTTTTATAAATAAAAAAAATGTGAATTTTAATCGTAATTTAACTATAATATAATGAAAACAGGTCAGAATATAATTAAAAAACTGAAATATTTTTTTATGAAATCTTTAAAATTAATATTTTTATAATAAATAGGAAACATCTATAACAGTAGTGGCCAAACTTTTGGGATTTTTAAATGTGGTCTACTCCACATTTAAAAATCGAAGGAGGTCTACCAATGGTAGAGCTAAATTAACGTACATATTTATTTTCGGTAACAAGAAAAAATGGTAAATTATGTATTTTTTCTAAAAAAATACATAATTCCAAATTTTATAAATACAAATTTTTAAAAATTATATTAATATTTACAAAATAAAATTTATTGACGAAAATAATCAAAGTATTCATATATACAAAACTGACCATCCTATTCACTTCGTTTAGTTGAAATTTGACACTGTATATCTGTGACAAGTATATCAAATTGTGGTTGGTATGGGCTTTTTGCAATGCACAAACACGAAATTAAATGTTCATCTGTTAAATGCGACCAATGTTTTTTTTTTTTTTTTGTTCATGGTTGAAAAAGCAGATTCGCAAAGGTACCTCGTGAGCTTTATGTGAGCCGTTTCATAATTAGTAATCTAGCTGTTTCGGAAATAATTTTGCTGCCTTCATATTAGTACTTTGTGTTGAAAAATTCTTTTTTCCAAAGTTAAAAGATCAATGTATAAAATGTTTTAACCCCTTTTTTATGTTTAAATACCCATAAAAAATGTCTTGATAGTTAATTTTAACTAGTTATTTCACATTCATTTCACATTAATAAACAGATATTTTAACTCGAAAGAAATCATTCCAAATTAATGTAATGAAATCGGACATTATTATTTTTCTGCGTTGAAAAAATTAAAAATATCTTTGAAAGTTATACATTTATTGACTGAAAAAACATACCCTTGCACAGATATTTGTTTCTCAACGGCCACTTCACAGCCAAACTGGAGGTGGGATTCGAACACACTTTCATTTATAATTTATTTAAATTCAATGCAAGCCTGAATATATATAAGATTAATACGGTTTCAAATAGTTAAATTAAGAAGTTAAAGTAGTTCATAATTTTTAATGTAGAATAAAAATTAAAGTATAATTAAATTGAAAATTAAGTCTTTTCGGGTTTCTTGTCATATATTCAATGCTTTTATATCATCAACGATTCTTAAAATAATAAAAAATTTCTTAAAATAATTCTGGAACACATTGTTAAATCTAAAGCTAGTTGGATAATTGATAATAATAGACGGGTTTTGGACTTTCTGTCAAATAATTTTATTTATAATATTAATTTTTTTGATTTCAAAGATCTTTTAACAAATAATCCTAATAAATTGAATGTTGTTCTGTATTTTTATTATCAAGTTTACAGGGACTTATTGAATATTAGTTTTGATTACTGGAACAATTTGGTCAATATTATAATTATATTTATAACGGTGAAAATATTTTTATTCAAACCTGCGGTAATCCACAAGGTTAAAATTTTTCTAGCACACTTGCTAATTAATTTTTACATTATTTTGAGAAGTTTTATTTTTCAATATCCTTTTGTTTTCAGATATATTTTGGCGATTTTATTTTTTCCAAAAATTTAAATTTTAGTGATATTTCAAAACTAATTTATCCAAACGAACTTTCCTTTATTAAAACCAACATTTCTAACATTACCATTGAATTCTTAATTATTTATAAACATTGAAAGTTTATAACTACATGTATAAATATTTTCGATAAAACCAGTCATTTAATTTGAAAGTTAATAAACTAATATAATGGAAATCCAGCATTTCTTTAAAAAATTACAGAATATATATATATATATATATATATATATATATATATATATATATATATATATATATATGTTTTTTTTTATATTTATTTATTTTTTTTATAATTTCATATACAATATTTGCAGCAATCGAAAATTTATCAAAAAACAAGTTAATCACTTTAAAAACAAGTTAATCAATTAAAAACACATTAAGGCGGAGACACTAGGTCGTGAGAGAAATTGGAGGAGCATGTGAAAAGTGGAAGGACCAGACATCGATGGATGCTTAATCACTTATCGAGCTGGGGATTGCCTGTGAAAAAGCGGAACATTTGATCGGGGGTGACCGAACATCCGGTCAGCTTCAACCCCCATTATGGGGCTTTAAAACTTTCTCACGGTATTGGAGAAATGTCCAAAATTAAATAATGTCGTTTAAGGGTTTGTTATAAAATAAGAGAAAAGAAATTAGTGGGATATTCTTTGTTCAACAAGTATTTTATCATTAGTTTATTCGAGATAGATCATTATGGAAGTATCAAGAAAAAGTATTATAAAGGAAACATGAACATAATGCAATATTGTAAAGAACACTTTTTTAATACCAAAATAAATGTACTCAGTTCACACAATTGTGTTTTCCTGAAACTTGGCCTTTCTGAAAATTTTGAAATCTTAAATTCTAATACAGAACATTATTTATTCATCTCACTTTTTAATGTTTCTTAACAAATTATTTCATTATAATCTTGTTGAAAATATTCTTTTGTTCCGAACGACGTGGAGCAATTGGCATTTGAGGCAGAGATATAATATGAACTTATAAGACCATGAGTAAGCTTAAAAACGAAAAAAAAACTCTTTATTTTACTCATTCGCTAAACCCAATAATTCTAAACTGTGCAGGCTCACATTGTTGTTTACTAATTCGCTGCATTTAGCGAATCAAAGGATTTTAAATAATTAACTTAGTGTATGTGTGTGCTTTTATACTACAAAAATCGCAATAAATGAAATTGGCCATTTTTTGTCCCCTCTTCAGAAATAGAACACGAGACGGGGTGCATTCGCATTGTTTCGCTATTTAATTCCAACGAAACCTTGTATTCCGTTCTTTAAGAAAAGCATCACTATTTAGTCAAATAACAATATCAATTAATGGAATAACTAAAGTTTTCTTATTAAATTCATTGATATTTAATTATTTTGCTTACGACTTTTTTATATTTGTAAGTTTCTGTTATATATTTATGTGTTTAATATATTTGTGTTGAATAAGAAAAGCTTGTGCAGATAAAAAATTTTACATTTAATTCTTCAAATGTTACATAATGGCTTATTACAATGACAAAAATTATTGTTTTGTAAGATAAATTTGAATGTTTTGGAGTCAGAAAATAATAAGAAATGTTGAAAAGATTAATATCACAGTAAAAAAATCTGATTAAGTGTTGAGTACTTAGTAATAGAAGTATTTCAAATTTTAGGTTGAATTTTTTTCTATTAAGTGGACAGTGTTGCTAATCTAATACATCTATTCGTTAAGTGTGATATTATTTTTTATTAATACTATCATAATAATATATTATCTAAAAAAGGATTTACATTGTTTTTATTTTTTTGAATTAATTCCGATAAGATTATTGAGTTACGATTTTTCAAAGATGAATCAATTAGTGAGGTTAATTCAAATAAGTAAATTGTAAAAGAGAGTTACTTTTTAGAAGTAACAAATAAAATTTAGTTTTTAAGATAGGCAATAATTTATTAATAACTCATTGAAAGTTATCTAGTAATGAAACTTTTCAATTGTGTTAGCAAGCAACTATTACTAATGTTTAATACATTCATCTCACTTTATTATATTTAATGTATGGTTATATGTATGTAAACATATATTTCTTCTAAACATTATTAAAGTATACAAGTTAATTGCAAGTGAAATAGTTAGGAAGCGCTCAAGAATTTAAAAGAAACTCCCTCCTACGACGTCAGTAACTCCTCCTAACTTTAAACAAAACGTCATTAACCCCTCCTCTTTGCTTGACGTCATCGTACAATCAATCAGCAATCTTGTTATGGTGCTGATGCACCATAACAAGATTGCTATCGCCCTGTTGGCATTATATTTGGCAGGGAATTTGGCGTAGAATCGGAGCAGAACAAGTTACGGAAGTGTTCCCATAATAATGGTCAGTAACAAATCCTACAATTTTTTGTATTTTCCGATTTGACATCAAAGAATTTCATATGCTATTTAAACAGATGACTTTTCGGTAGTGATAAACATTTTTTTAAAGTAATGAACATGCAATTAAATGATTAAGCTTAAGAAAATATAAAATTTATTATGTAAAATTTTTGTACAAAATTGTATCCTACTAAATGACTAAAAAATATCCAAATTCCAAAATTACTCTCACAAGTGCAGAGAAAAAAATTGTAATGTTTACTTACTTGCTCAAATCCTGAAGAACCCAAAATAAAAAATAAGGACCTGTGGTTCTTTAATGAACATATTTTTATATGCTTCTTTATCTTTTTGTCAATAACCATATTTAAACTGTTTAAATATCAAATATACCGTTAATGAGTCTATGAGCATACAACCAAATCAAGAACATGTGGATCTTTGCTTTGTTTACATCATACTGATAGATTGATGTCAATATCAATCAATGTTGAAATTAACTTGTTGCCAATTATAAATTTTTAAAGTTGATCTCTTTTTCATTTCGATTAAAAATTATTTTAATGTGCTCTTTTAAAAACATTGATGTGTCCATGATCAATAAAATTTACTGAATAAGTTTAAATGCTATTTGTATTATACAATATTAATATAAATAGCACTTATTTATTTTTTCAAATGGAATAGCCATCATCGTAACTAAATTCTTCAAGTATATGTAAACAACAATCGTGTTTTCCATTTGTATTTTTTAAATATCTTCATATTAAATCTTTTTTTATCTGTTATAAAAATTTTACTAAATTGATTAAAAATTATCTAAATAGGTTAATATAAACAGTGTTTAAGATATTTAAATACGGTAAACCTATTTGTACAAGCATTAAGAATGAAATTTATTGAAAAGATATCCAACATCGGCCGATCAGGATATATCACAGACCTTCCTAAACCATGGAATTCTGAAAATTACAAAACTCCAATGATGATGATGTATACCCGAGCTGGTACTGTGCCACATCTAACTTTCAACACTTATGAAAGGTTAAAAATTCAAAATATATTCATGCTACAAACATTACCTACTGTTGTTGAATTTAAAGATGCAGTCGCATTAAGTGGTAAAGGTTTAGGTGAATACGTTGGTTTGCCTGAGTTTCCATTTCATTTATCTATACAAGATCCTGGAACAGAAACACCTACTGGTTACAATGTAAATAGAGGTGTGTCTGTTTGGTGCACTGGAGGAAAGAAATTAATTACCGTGACAGAGTTTATGAAAATTATAAAATCTCTTCGCCCACATTCTTACCAAGCTTTGTGTGACAGCGATACTCCGAAAGATTGTTCAAAAAAGCGCTTAAATAAAGCTGTTGACAATTCCTTGAAGTATTTGGATGAATGCTTGGAAGACCATCAACAATGTGAGGAGTTAAAAGATGTTGCTATATTTGGAACAATTCAAGGTGGTTATGATTCATTTTTACGGAAGAAATCTGCTGAAGCTACTATCAAACGTCCTGTGGATGGTTTTGTTATTGACGGTTTTCATGTGAATGGAACTGATACAGAAAGTGTGAATTTTCTAAAAGTTAAGCCTTTACTCGAAGAAATTGTTAAAATTTTACCAGCAGAAAAGCCAAGAATTTTGAATGGTCCATTTGAGCCAGAAATCATGATAGAAGCAATCAAAATTGGTATTGATATTTTTGATTCTTCCTATGCATTCAAATTAACAGAAAGTGGTAAAGCTACAATATTTCCTTTATATACAATTTATCAATATTTTCAAACAGACGTGTCAACTAATATACCAAAGCGACCAAAATATTCTCATGAATTATCTTTAGCCGATGAACTATACAAAGCAGATTTTGATCCAATTCTTCAAACATGTTACTGTTATACATGTAAGCATTATACACGAGCATATATTCATCATCTCCTCACTACCAAAGAATTATTAGCCCAAATTCTATTAATGATACATAATCTTCATCATTTAACAGAATTCTTTCAAACTGTGAGGAATGTGCTTGAAAATTAATTTCAAAAATTATATTATATAAAACCTGTGCATAAAAAATAATATATTTTTATAGAAATATATTAATAAAGTTTTAATTACATTAATGTAGATTATTTCTATATCTCCTTAAAATTTGCTTGGCAGAAAATTTAATGTATTTCATGCTTTACATTATCAGCTCTTTTATAATTACTAATTACTAGAATCAAAAACTACATTGTTTTTTTATTTTTTCCCAAGCAGTGCAGCTAGTTGCTAACAAGTTAGCTTACATCATCTTGATTTATTCAATGTTATAGTTCTCCACGTCTTACAACCAATTTTCCTTTTTATCTATCCTCCATCCCTTTAGAATTTCATTAACTGAAATCGGATTTAGAAAGTTAATATTATTAAAAATGTAGTCAAAATTAAAATTTAACTTAAGTGTTATAAAACCAAATTAAAACATTGTGAAGTAATGAATTCATACATATTTCACAGCAAAAAAAAAAAAAATGTGTGTGATAATGTTAGTCATATTTTAACTAATAAAAAATTATTACTTTTTCAAATTAATGCAGCTATAATGGTTAATCCCATTTATGTTTACTAAAAAAAAAAATTATTTTGTATAAAAAGGTGTATTATGTTCATGTATACTATTACAAATGTGGTGCTACTGTGACAATACTTATATTAAATTCAACTATTCAGAAATTGCAGCTTTGGTAATAGCAAAGAAACAAGTGTAGACAACCTAATGATAATACATTAGTCTTTCTGGATATATTTTTAATTCAATTTCTATCTATAAAATAAATTTATATCATAAAAACTTATATTATTCAATTCAGAATTAAATTTTAAGTTAACTAAAAGTTTTTTTTTTTATATTTCCTTTTGATGAAAGCACTGGAAAAAGCAATTTAGTTTTTAAATAATTAAGGATTGTTATTTTTAACATTTCATAAAATAAGATGAAACATGCATTTCTCTTTCAGTGCAAAGAAATCACTTTAAAAAAATAAATAATTTGAGGGTTTATTTTGCATTAATATGGAAGTTATATTTAAACCAAAATTTTAATTAATGTAACATTTAAATAGTATATTGAAAAATTTAAAATGAATAAATACTGGCAATTTAACTTAATGATTTTGAAAAATATCATAAAATTTTAATCATTGGTTTGTCATCTGTTCAAAATTTGTATTCAGCCTCTTAATAAGTGCATAATTACAAGTAATATACAGTTGATATTATAATATATTGCTGGTTGGGAACAGTTATTCATAATGTATACATTATTATGGGGATGTAAGTTTTTAAATTGAATTACACGTATATAAATGAATTCTAAATAAAATGACAAAATTTTGTTTAGGATAAAAAAATTACTTTTGCAAATTAATTAAAGTAATTAATCTATTAATACTTATCATATGCTGAAGCATCTATGCTTATAAGTTATTATTAAGAAAAATTTTTTAAATATGACTTAATAAATGCTAAATGATTTGAGTCATTTTAACTTAATAAATGCTAATTGATTTGAGTAATTATACATAAATGACATTTTTATAATTAATATTTTTCTGTCCATTTTAAATAACTGAGTAGTGTGGTAAAAATTATATTAACAATTAACTTACAACATTGTGTGTTTAAGTTATATAATTATTTTATTTTGCAAATTTTAAACAATAACACTTTAGCCATTAGTTCATAGGTTTTCCTCCAATACCTTAACAATATTCTCATACTAAGAAAGTGTATTAGATATTTAACTGTTCAAAAATCATAAGTTTATTAAAATCACTGAAAATATACTTTGAAGAATCCACCACCCCAATTCCAAAGATGTTTTGCAAATTCTTTAAGATCTAAAGTGCAATGGTAAACCATTTTCATTATAAATTGAATTTCTGTGCTCTAATACATTATCCTGTTTATCTCTAAGTTCCTTTTTATGTAGTTTGGTTAATCCATCAGCTTACTAGTTTATGCCAGTTACCTTACTTATTGATTGTATTCCAAGAGCATTACAACCTTGATAATTTCGCTATTTAAATTTTGTTCTTGTATTAAAAAGGGAAAATTCATCCTCCTTTATAAAATAATGTAAAAACCTTTTATAGTTGTTAAGCTGTTTTTCCCCTGAATAGCACAACAGTTGTTAAAACCAAGTTTATAAATAACCAAAAATTAGTTCTTTAAGTATAAACTTTTCTTATAAACATAAATCTTGAAAAATATGTTTTATCATTTTAAATTGAATTTTCTACAAAAGACAAATTCCAGAGTATACAGAAATTTTTAACATTAAATATTTAAAGAATTCAATTGTCTCCTCACTCATAAATGTTTGTTGTAGTGCTGAATTTATTTTAACTCACAATTCACACTTAAATTATACTTCGTGTGTAAAAAATGATAATAGCATGAAAACCAAAGTTGTATACTTTTCTTATACATGTTCAACCAAAATGTTATCAAAAAAATAAATATTAATTTAAATTTTCACATGCTTGATTAGTTTTCAAATGCACATATGCCGAAATTTTCTAAAAGTTGTATATTTTTTTCTCTCACCTGAGAAGTGCAATGATCTCTTTTTAACTTTGATTGCAAATAATGAATGTGGTTGAAATCATTGAGTATTAGGTTTTAAGCCTTTATAAGCAACTTATGCTGAATCATCAAATAATTTTTTGATTTTTAAATGTAAAATTATTCTGTTATAATAACATTCTATTGAACATAGTAAGCGTGATTCATTGGAAGTTTTAAATTAAAAGTGACCTCAATTATTTATTTAATTTTAAGTATAATTTTACATTTTTAAGTATACTTCCACACACAAATTCTTTTAGGTAATACAAGTTTAGTTTAGTGCTGGGTTGCTGAAAAGGCGAATCTCTGCATTTTAGGTAAAATGAAAGGCAATGATTTTCAGTTTTTAACTGAATAATTTTGCTGTGATAAAATTTCATTGTAGATAACATTGTGAATTTTAAATTTAAATTGACCTTATTTATATAATACTTTAATAGTTATAAAATATTAAGATTCACTATTTCCATATATGAAAGCTCAGTGTTGTAGTGGTTAGCACCTCCTAGACACACATCCGAAGTTCTATCGTCGGATTGGACAATGTTGACTTAGTCTTTCATCCCTTCAGTGGGTTGATAACACCGACTACCATAAGTTGCTTAGGAACTAAACACTGGGAGTTTCACTTTAGGCTGACCATCTAACCAAGGTGTTTGCTTCTTACACCAGAGACCTGAGTCAAGGAAACAGATATGGGTACTGTAGGCCTAGGGACCCCGATGGGCTGTCGTGCAAGAGAGTTTAGATTATCTACTTCTGTATATGATGATTAATAAAATTCCTCACTTTAAAATTAGATCAAGTTTTAAAGATCTTTTTAGATAAAACTATTAAGCAACTTAAAAATAATTTGAACATTTTTAAGTACAATATTTAACCAATTCACAGTTGAATAAAAAAAAGTTTGGAAGTAAGTGTCAAAATATTTTAAACTGCACAAGAAACCAATTTCATTTTTAAAAAATACCAATATGATAGCATGTGCATTCTACTAGGTCATAGTTAAGCTCCTACAAAAGGGACTTGAGCAACACCCCTATTCTTGGGTGTGTTATCGCTATATAATCAGAGTAATGATATCACTATTAACGTGCTGTCATATCCATAACTCATTCACCAGTGGTTATCAATGGACATCTATTAGGCGTATTAATCTTAGAAAGAAACAAGTCAATTTAAAAGAGAAATTATATCAATTATGCTGCTTATTTTTTAGGATTTTACTCTCATAATTGTTTTGTACATATATTAGAGACTGTCAACTTTTGAGAATCTTGGTTTCCAGAAGAAAATGTGGTTCTTGCTTTCTATCAAAAATTGTAACATGGAAAAATTATATTTGCTAACGATGTGTTTTGTTACTATGATGTATTCACTATTTATTTAACTTAGTTCAAAATGGTGTCCAATGAAAATGAAAGCCAGCTAAAACAAGAGGAGAAAAAATTAAGTTAAATTTTTTTAAAGTGGGGAATGTTAAATGAGAGAGATATATAGATATGTTTATGTATAAGTGAAAGATTTAATCTTTTCATTCGCAAGTTTTTTAATATTTTGTGGAATACATACAATTAGCTCGATTTATGTTAAAAACTGAGAAAAGCATTAACTTATAAAAATCAAATCGACTTAAAACAATACATGACTGATGCATTAATCACAATTTTTAAAAATTTTGTAGGAAGTGTTGTATTGCCTGTTGAAACTCTAGGCAATATTGCAGTAAACACTTGTGTTTTTAAGAACACATGGGGACAGTAAAATAGTTTTTAAGAAATTTTGTAAAAATAACATTAGGATGTTAAAACTAATTTTTTTAAGCTTTATTTATATATAAAGTACTATTAGGAAAAATGATGAAATATGCATTTTATGAAAAAAACATTTAAAATTTATAATTAAAAACAATTTTTCATTTTATTGAGAAAATTCTGTTAAGAATGATTTTTTTTATTTCAAAACTATATTTTAAAAGCACATTATTTCTATGCAGAAAAACATTTCCACGTATTATTTTTCTCAAAAATTACCTTAATCTTGTTAGCCACTTGTATACTTGTTTTACAGACGGTTGAAGCACATTTTCATCATATTTCGATAGTATTATATAATCGATATGTGAAAACTTATTTATTTTTTTCTCAATCATTTAATAATCTAATAATTTTTACGAATAAATTATGTTCATGTTCAAAAAGCCCTGAAGAGAAATTTCAAGGAGTAGGTTTCTCTCTTGAAGCTCATGGATGAATAACTTATCTTCATTTCAAGTCATCAGGATATTTGTCTTTCTTCAGTTACAGTGGTTTTTTTGATAATGCACATAGATTATTGAGTATCAGTTATCATTTTCTCCGCAAGATCATTCCCAGCATTTACATGAGCATAGAGTCCAGTGTCATTTCATAAGGTGATTTCAAATACATAATTACTCGTTCCAAAATGACTGTCCAATACTTTCAATTGAAGCCATAGATTACTCTGACTATTATAGTAATTTCTAACTTCACACACAAATTCATGCGAAGTCAGGAGTTAATTTAGGAAAAAGAATATCTCAACAAGTATTGCTCAAAACAATCAGGGATAAAAAATATTTTCCTTTAATTTCAATTTTAGAATAAAAATGTTCTATTTATTAATTAATATTTAATGTTGCAGAATTGAAAGGATTTATGATTCTTTAATAATAATGTCATTCCAACCATAAAATAAAAAAAAATGATTAAAAATTAATGCAAATGAAAAATGCATTAAATCCAGTTCACAAGATATTTTTCAAAAACTTAGTTCGTAAATGGTAATTAAAATAATCATTGCTTTTATAGGACTTAGGGACCAGCCACCTGTTCGTAAACAGTGAGTATTCATAAAGTAGAGGTTTGTAAAAACAGCATCTACAATATATCAATAACAAAAATTTAACCTCGCTTTCTGACATTGATTGCTTTATGCATTTTATTAACAATTTTAATCTCAGCAGCTACATAATTAATAATTTTCAGAGTTTAAGAAAATTAATCGGGATTGGGTACCAGTTAAGAGAGTACCAAATCCATTTCTTATTTTCATTAACAGAGATATTTCGTGCAAGTCAAATACAGATTTCCTAATAATAAATACGTTTTTAAAAAACGAAGTCCAAAAAAGCAATTTCTA
>JAPDSC010124577.1:444316-530313 GCA_026290005.1 Latrodectus geometricus | reverse complement strand
TTTAAACAACTTACAACACAAAAAACTTTTGAATTTATGGACTAACAATATTGATTCTTAAAATATACATGCTGTTTTTTAAAAGATACATTTCTTCACATTTTTAATTAATCATACCAATTATTCTTGCTAATGGTTTCAAATTCATTTCTTGAGCTGTAGTAGCATTCATCAATACACATGCAGCAGCTCCATCATTGATTGTACTGGCATTAGCAGCAGTTATAGTTCCTACGTGATAAAAAAAAGAAAAAAATTTTCAGATTAATTTGCAATAACTGCTTACCATAAATTATATATAAAAAAAGAAACTATAAAAATTAATCTGAAATCCCTATTCAATTTCATAAAATAGAAGTAATTAATAAAGCATGAGTATACAATAATGTATATCAATATTGAAATTATTTTTGATTTTACTTAAAAACAAAATGAAAATAGTTCAAATCTTTTTTAAAAAATTAAAATTTAATACATATTGAAGGACTTTTAAAATGAATGACTAAATATTTTAAATAAATTTATTGAAATATAGCATTAATATTTTAATTGATACTTCAAAATTATGTATAAATTATCGGAAAAAATTCTGAATATGTAAACAAATTATAATATTTTCAATGATTTGTTAAGTTAGTATTTTTGAAGATAGTTTTAAGCTTTCTAAAACAAACATATGAAGAAAAATAATTACTTTTAATTTTACAAAAGAATTTTATTAAAGTTATTATAAGCAAATATAGTATAATAATAATAATAATAATTGTGAATGTTTACAACATAAAAAAGAGAAGAAAAATGAATGGATGAAATAATAGAAATAAAATTTTTTGTGTCATACCATTGAAAGAAAACTAAAAAATATATTTAAGAAAATTTTGATGCATTTAAAAACATTTTGTACCAAATAATAACTTTAAAAAATAGCTCATAGTTTTTTGTCACATTTTACTTTAATTTATCCAAATTGAAAATTATTTAGGTAAACAAAATATCTTTTATAAAATTCCAATAAAAGTAGTAAAAAAATATGGTATTAACACAAATATAAGCAGCTAATATAAATTATAACAAAAGTATTGAATATAGATCATACTATTAAATTTATGTGAAATTTCAATTGATTTTTGACTTATTTCCATAGTGTGGAATAAGCCAACAGGATTACTTTTTTCACTCAAATTCAATTATTAAATTGGATAGCTTTTACAAGCACACTAATGTGATTGAGTGAAACAAAAATTGAAAAGAAAGTGTGACTTATTAATTATTCCTGGTGACATAACAAAGATGTCCATAACATGCTTGTATATATTATTCAATCAAAGCTATTTAAAAACATTTCATTAGGTATTGAATTATAAACAAAGCAATTCTAATTTCATTAAGCTGTCTGCAAAATGTGTCAATACAGAATTGTATCACTGGATTTTTGGTGCTTAACAGTCAAAATCTATGTGAGAGGATAATAAAAAATTTTCAAATAATCTCAGTGGGATTGCAGATGATGTTCCTTGTGATAGTGACTCAGATGTATTCTGGATTGTCTAGCGAAAAGTAATCAGATACTGCTGATGCTGAGATGATAGGAAGTCATTATGCTTGATTATCAGCAAATAAGATAAATTTTCTTCTATTCCCCCTATGTTTTTGATTGTTTGAAAAAGCATTGCTGTAACTTGTAATAATTACCGCAAGATATTAATAGCACAGAAATATGTGTACATTGATTAGAAATTGATGATCTGAAGAGAAAAATACTTGTTATATGCCAAACAACAATCAATGATGAATAACACTAAAGTTTAATTAAATACATGTTGCTAATATTCATGAAACCAGAATTCATATTTAAATGCAAATGAATTGTTGAAGTCAATAGTGTCTACTTCTCTGAGTTCTTTGTCTTAGAAAATCTATTAGAGGCTGACTAGACAATTTTGACAGTGAAATTTTTTCAATGTTAATGGCTCTAACAGTTATTGCTACTATCTCTGAACAAAATATTGTCAGTTTATAGATTCCCAAGCTGCAATTAAAAACCATTTCCGATTCGAATTCTAATGCATCAGAGGTTGAATTTAAATGTAAGCAAATAATTGACATTCTTCAGCAATGGAAGAGAAGCTGTCCTTTAGTGGATCCCTACTAATTGTGTTATACATAGCAATGAACAAGCCAACAAGTTGGCTAGAGAGGCATTGATGCTCCATCTACCTTTGTCTCTTAAATCATTTTTGAAATGCTAAGTAACTTCTTGGGAATAAATTCTTTATATTATATTCTTACAGCCGACGCTGTAAGAATATAATATAAAGAATTCATCTTCTTACAGGGTCGGCTGATGGTATATCTTGAGCCTACCCTCACAGCTAGAGATGTGCTCAATTTTCTTTTCTCCCTAGGATGGTAGGAGTTGCGTATTTTAGAATAGTCACTGGACATGATTATCTACAAGCCTATCTTCATCAGTTTTAAAATTGGCAGGCCAACTCTTATTTTTGCCCTCTCCATGATGCATTGCAAATAAACTGTGAAACATTTTTTAATTACCTCTCTTCATGTTTACTTTCACATAATTTGAAGTCCATTCTCCAGCAAGTTTGAGTCTTACAGGCTAGTATAAATTTTGAATTATACTGGCATGTAAGACTTCTTACGGAATTTTAAAAAAAATGTGCCAATATATAATGAGTGGGAATAAAAAAAATTTTTTGCACAAATATATGGTTTTAAACATTGGAAATAATTTACCATTTTCCTTTTGGAAAACAGTTGGAAGACCAGGGACTTTATCAAAATTGACACGCTTATATTCTTCATCAGTGCTTATGATGGTATCAGGTTTTCCTCTTTTACCTGGAATTGTGACTGTTACTATTTCTTTTTCAAACACCCCAGTCTGAAAAGAAAAAAAATTCAATAATATTTTTAAAGTTTTAAAATGTTTATAATTGCTCTTATTTTTTAAATAAATTGATGTTGAAAGTATAATTGAATTTTGTCAATGTTTTAATGGGATAACTTCAATAGTTTTCCCGAAAACTATAGATTTGATATTATCTTAATTACTTTATTTTTTACTTCTAAGCTTGATATAATTGCAAATATGTCTTTATTCTTTTTCAGTTGTAACAAAAATTAAGGAAATGGTAATATTTAAATTGATTTTAATGATTTTTTATTTTCTCCTTCAAACTTTCACATACAGCATGCAATTGGTGTTTTACTAATATAGTACTTTTTTCCATAAGCATTTGCTATCCACAATGCATTTAACCATCAACTACATTTATAAAGTTACTAATTTAAATTATTTTAGACTAATTATATTCCAATTATGAGATTTGTTTATAGCATATCCTTTGAACTTAATTTCAATGCATCAACTGTTTTATTATATGATTTCCAAATAAATAGACAATTTTTTTATTAAGATTACCTGAATTACTTAATCTCTATTAAGTTTTTAATTTAAAAAATTCTTTCAATAAAACAGAAAAACTGAAATTCATTTACACTGAAAACCCAAACCAATTTTATAAATAAATATTTAAAACTTAGAACTTTATCTAAATATTATAAAAATTATAAAGCAAAGTATATTTAAAAATTTAACCAAAATTCAATTTACAATATTTTTATTTTCATAATCAGGAGCCAGAAAGATTACATTCTTGAGTGAGACTACCTTATGTTAAATAATATATTTGACCACAGGAAAGTGTAAAAAAAAAAAAAAAAAAAAAAAAAAAAAAAAAAAAACATGATTTAAAATTCTTCAGGGGAATTTAATAAATCATTGGCATGATATGTTAACAGACAATCTGCATATCACAAAAAGTATAAATTGCAATATCTCTTTGAATGATATTTGTTGATATGAGTAAATATAAAAAATTTATAAATTTTTTCATAACTTTTATTTTCTTGTATAGATAGCTTTAAATACATAGCTCAGTTTCTTTCATACACTCTAGTCCTGTTATAAATATATGCTTAACTAACATCAGTTCTTAATCAATTTATTGACTATTATGTATTTGAATACTTACCTAAAATTTTTTGGTTTTATTTTTTATTTTCTCAACTCCACTACTAATGCTGCCTGAATTAGAATGTAAGAAATATTAAGAATATCACAGCTCTTTTTGGCAACCACATATAACTTATATTAAATATTTAACATTATTAGTTTTCAATTTGTTTTCACAACCTTTTCTTACTTCATCCCTAAATATTCTAAAACTGCTCTGGCCTTACAATATTTTCCAGAATTTGAAGGTCTTTAGTATTGTCAATAGTAAAGCAAGCATGATCAGAAATTATGAAATCAACGTTTTTTCTCTATCATATATATCAAATCTCTAGTGTTGAAATTCAAGAATGTGTAAAAAATCACATCTCAATTTGTGGAAGTGTTTAAATCATATTCTATTCAAGGTATGGTAAATTATAAAAATAAAGCAGAATTTAATTTGCTAAATTTAACAGAAAAAAAATCATGGTCAATTTCATTCAAACGGATTTCTAATGACAGAATATTTTTTTATTAATTTTTTCTACTTTTAAAAAAATAAGCAAATTTTAAATAACATATTCCTTCAAAATGGTAAAAAGAACATATTTCCTAATTTTGTTTGAATTAATTTAGAAGTCTGAACCTGAAATGAATTCTAAAAATAATAATAATATACAGATATCATAATCATAAATGTCATTGGTAACAATTTATGCTTCATATTAAAATTTGTCTTACCTAAAGTCTAGCAATTAAGTGAAAAATAATTTTAAGGATATTTATACTGTTTAAACTCACAAAGTAAATAAAATAAAATTAAGTAAAATACCCAATTATAGTAAAAATGTTTATACTCTTTCTGAAGCATAAAAGAGTTAAGTGACAGTCCCATGAAAACAATTTTCAGTTATCTGATAAAATGTATCGTAATTGCTGGTTATTTTTGCAATAATTTTGGGGGTACATAAAATATCAGTTATATTTTTATCAATATCTTGATATAAATTATGTAATTAAACTTTA
This sequence comes from Latrodectus geometricus, assembly GCA_026290005.1. Lineage (NCBI taxonomy): Eukaryota > Metazoa > Arthropoda > Arachnida > Araneae > Theridiidae > Latrodectus > Latrodectus geometricus. The sequence continues at coordinate 525,269 of JAPDSC010124577.1, read as the reverse complement.
ATATGATAATTATATTGATAATCTTAGTAACATAAAAAATTTGTTGTGATAAATTCGAAATAAAGTTTTTCTTATTCCTCTTTTATTGAAGATGAATGCTTTTTAAGGAAATAACAGTACCACATGTTTGTTAAGTCAGTGTTCCCGAATTACTAAGATGCAGACTTGTACCAGTTTGAGGATGAAATGGTACAATGCTGCCAAACATTAAATAATTTATATTTTTCACTTTGGAGTATTTCTCTCAAGTTTGTCTAACTTTCTATGGATGAGAAGTTAACAGAGACTAAGATATATCAACTTAAGATTCACCAATATTCTGCATAGACAAAATATTATGATATCAGGGCAGTTTTAGGTGATGTCTGAAGCTCAGCAGCTGAAAGTATGGTTGTTGTTTTAGTTAAGAGAAAATGTACATTGCTCTTCCCATTTTCAATGTTACTTTCTCTTGTTTAACAATGCTTGGTTCATGTGTATATAGGGTTTGCTTAAATTTAACTCTTATCTTTCTTTATTAACTTTTATTTACTATTTTTATTTATTTAATATTGTTTATATTTATTTAATATTGTTTATATTCCTTCTTATTTCTTACATTTCCTCTTTATATTTTGCCTTATATCTTACTTATATTTCTTTATATAACTCTTATTTATCTTTCTTTTGCTTAAAATTTTCTTTAGCAAAAGTAAGTTAAAAAAAAAAAAAAAAAAAAAAAAACATCATTTGTGTATTTTCTCAGAAGAGAGAAAAAGGACCCAATGAAGAGACAGATGAAAACTTTTCAAATAACTTTTAACAGACAATATCATGAATCCAACTTGAAACTTAAAAGAACAAGAGATTCTTACAAAATCCACTGTGTATTTTGCATAAGAATTCTCTAATGAGATAATGGAAGCATCAAAACAGTTTTGCCACTTGATCGCCAAGTACCCTGGATAAAAATAACTAGCACCTGGAGTATCTTGAAAGAACAAAATGGAAGATATTTATGAAAACCATGACAATCAATGAGAGAATATTTGGGAGCAAAACAAATATGATTTATAAGATTTTACAGATCGATATTTTATAGATATCATTGATTTTAACAATTGCAGCATTCATTTGCTGTCACTTTTAGGTAAGGCTACTGTGGAAAATGATTGTGCAAGTGCTTTGTCTATTAGCATTGTGACTAAGCACATTGATTTAGCATTTTTGGAAATTAAAATGTTAAATCAATTCATATTAATTTTTTTGTGAAATCGTATTTTAATTTGTAGACATATTTAAATATAATTAGTTAAATAAAAAAAATCTTTGTAAATAATCAATTGCCTGCCACAGTGGGCAACAGTAAAATTATCAAATGTTGACTGGTGAATGCCATAAAAAGTTGAGGAGCACTAAAATAAACAACTATAAAATTAGGAAAATGAATCTTAAATTATGAGTTACATGATTTGTTTAAAAATAAGCCACTTACTTCAACAGATTTAGCAGTTTTTCTGTAGCTATTTATAGCAAATTCATCCTGCTCTTTTCTTGAGATATTCATTTTTTTAGCAGTATTTTCACCACAGACACCCTATATTAAGTAATAATAAAATAAAGCACTATCCTTAAAAATATTTAACTAAAATTAATTTAATAAAGTAACACAATCACAAACTAATGAAAATAAATATCAGATCAGAATTTAGTCAAAATTTTAATAAAATACAGGTGAAAACTTCATTTATAAAATGACAGTAGATGTAATATGTTTTATGTAATTTTTGTCTCAACTGTATATTATATGACCCATAATATAAAGTGTGCAATTCAAACAAAAGGAAATAGAATTTTGCAAAATCACATTAAATAGAAAATAAACAAGTAACATAAATACACTTGTGTTGTTTATAAAAAATAATTAATATAATAATTATAAATAATATATATAGGTGTGTATAAATTGACTTCCATTTTTGAGAAAAAAATTTCAGAAAAACAAACTTGTCACATGAGCAGCATCGCCACTGATAAAATAGTATGCTTTCTATTTTATCAGTGGCATAAAATAATATGCTGTCATCTCAATAAAATTTCATACACTATACATTCAATAATCAAGTTCATTGATGTGTTATTAATCAAAAATTGACATATCATGAAAGTTCTTTTCTCCTTTTTAATAAAGTTTTACACATAAGTTGACTCTCTTATTTCAAAGTTTGATTTTTTTTTCTTTAAAATATATGATTTGCACATGAGTATACTTTATGGCAATATTTATTATGACTCTTTTTTTATGACCATAGTTGATATACTTTTCTAGCATTTATAAATAATAAATTGATGCTTTTAAATTTATTAACTGGAATTAATTATGTTCCCCTAACAAGTAAAATTTTACAAAATTTTCAACAATTTGTTGAAAATTAAATTAAATCATTATGAATCAACATAAGGTGCTTTATGGGAAAATATACAAAACAAGGGAATTTCTGTTGTTTTTAACCTTAATTTTCCTTTATTTTGATGTTTCAGTAAAGTCTCATATTGATAAAAAAAAAAAAAATCCCTTTATAAATAATTCTCTGTCTTCTGGTCAATGTACTATGTTCAGTAAATTAGAATTCTCATGGTAATTTTTTTACATTCCAATATGTTAATAATGCATGACATTTAGTAATTTTTAATTTCTGAAAATATATCCATGAAAGAACACCTACTAAGAGCATAGAATCTTTTAGAAATATTTAGGTAGATGTAAATAAAAATGATATAATTTATAAAGATAAGAATATATTAACTAACACAATACACAGAAATTTATTTATTGTTTAATTGAGCTAGAAAAATGAATTGTAAAATGTATTCTACCATATTTTACATAAAAAAATCATTTTGTACATAAAATAATTAAAAAGCAGTCACCAAATATACTAGCAACTCATACAAAATATAGAAGGGTATCTGACTCAGTATATATTAATTTTCTTTATTACAGTCCTAAGGATTAATAAATTAGTTTATAAGAAATAAACTATAAGTTTTGCGCTTTTTTATATTTTGATTTATATTTAATTCTTGATGGTATAAATGTATTAAGTCCAATCAGGACATAAAAACATAATCCACTGATAAATAGATTTAAAACTTTAAATCGAACTATCACAAATAAAGTGTAAATTTTTTTTTAATTTAGACAAGAAAAAAATGACAAGTGAAAATGAGCATATGGGATTAAATAGAATTACTGCAAGAATGGTTAGAACTGATTTGGTTAATTGGTCACTCAATGGTCTTCTTTTGCATACAAGGGCTAGTAGACAGGAAACCACTGTTTAAAATAAATTCTGAACCCCAACAAACATACAAATTCGTGATGGGAACAGGGATACATGAATGATATCCACAAACTGCTGAATTGATGACCAGTTTATATACCATTTAGTTATAAGATTAGCAAGAATGAGAAAAATGTTTATTCTAAAATATAATAAAATGAAATTATCATATTTGACCACAATAAAAAGTTGAGATTTTGAGGTTGCAATGGGTTCTTGCTTTTTAAATATTTTTGAAATTTCAAAGATCTATGATGATTTTTAAATATGAAATGTTTGGCAATATTTTCGACACAATAAATAAAAATGAATATTTTTGTGGCAAGGGAGAAAACCAATATAAAATATGGGCAATTTAAATATTTTAACCACAATGAGATTATGTTAATACTCATATAACTCATATTCAAAAACAATAATACATAAAAATTTTGCTAAAGATCAATAAAAAAATTATAAATAAATTTAATTGCTAATCATTATAAAGGTTATCTTAAGTATGTGGGCTAGTTATAACAAGCTTTCACTGTATACTTATATGAATGATACATATTTATATTTTGTACACTAACACATCTATCCATAAAAATCAGGATTCATTAATATAAAGGATTTTATTAAGTATTTTAATAGATTTTATTAAAAATTTTATTAAGTATATTAACATAAAGAAACCTTCAAATATGATACAAAACAAAGAAAATTTAAAATGTAGAGAAGAGAGAATAATTGTAACATAAGTTACATATTACAGTTACATATTATTATAAAATGATAACTTTTATACCATATGAAACTTCCCATATGCATCAGTCAATCCATCATATACAAGACTGTCCTAAAACAGAAAATATTAATAAGATAATTTGCCATGAAATATAACTAAATTTATTCAAATAAAAATAAAAAGTATAAAGTAAGCTCATTAATAGAATGAAAAATATTACAAGCTGTATTTAATATACATCAAATCGAGATTTCAAATCAAAGCAACATTATGTTAACATACTTTTCTTGTCAAAGTTTATTTACCTTTTCAAGTGTTTTTAAGTAGTAGCAAGTATTTTTAATATTAACTTTTTAATTTATTGTGAGTTATGCCAAGAGTTTGTTATTCCTCTTAATAGTTAATATTAATATGTGTTTAGTTTAGATAATATATTAGTTAATTTTATAGGATGATATGCCGCCCAACCTGTCTAGTGGTTAACGTACCTGACTACAGATGGGTGGGACCTGGGTTCGAATCCTGGCTCGGGCATGGATGTACTTTCTCTATCTCTCTCTCTTTCTTGTCTTTGTCCTTTCTTTGTGTGTGTGTGTGAATGGTTGCCTACCCTATGAACGGGTACCTATGGCATGTGTGTACTGAGGAAGTCTGACTCCACACCAAATATGGTTCAGTTGGAAAAGTGGAGCAGCGCACCCCATATTGACAGCCTGGCTGGCACACGACAACAACAACAACATAGGAATTATATAAACCAATGTTCTAATAATATATAAATATATACATACACACAAACACATATATATTGAGTTTTAACATAAGTTTTTTGCCATTACTAATATCATCTGTACAAACGGTTTACGTTGGCATGTTTGTTTGTATTTATTATCAGACGATTTTTGGTATTTAAAAGAAGAAAACTTGTTTTAGAACACTATGCTGCAAAATCTTTGAGAATGTATCAGTAAGTACACGGTGTCTGAAATAGAATTATCCCACTACTAGATTAGAACCATTATTTACTTTAAGTTCTGTTGCAAATTACCATCTACAGAATATCATTAAATCATGTGTTTAGATACTACAGTTGTATCATATGACACAAATAAGAAACTGTGAAAGTTCAAAAAAAGACTGACATTCAAGAAGCAGAATGGTATGGCTAGCTTACTGATATTGATGACGTCCATTTGAAGAAAAAATTGGTATTTAACCACTCAAGAGCATACTAATGTATTAGACATTAGTGCTATGTCCATTAGTCATGAAATCCATTGCATAAACTTGATACATAAGTTCAAGTGTTGGATGATTCAAGTAGATACAGGCAGACATGTTTAGGCTTGCAAAAATCTGCTCAGATATCAATACAAGGACAAATTTCTGGACCAAATCATCATTTGTGAGGAAAAGTAGATTTACTTCAATAATGCAAGCGAAAAACAGGGTTTGTCTGCACCTAGTGAGCCTATTGATAGTGTAACCAAGCGCAATTTGACTAACAAAAATATCATGCTTTTTATCTGGTGGGATTGCCATAATGTTATCTACAAAGAGTTTCCAGAAAAAGGTAAAACCATAGACTGTAAAGAGTACAGTGAGATGCTAGTCTTTGTTGATATAACTATCAAATCCAATTGTCGAAAAGAGTCTCACCACAAGATGCTACAATTCCATCTGCATAATCCAGTTTGAATCTGTACACACTCGAATAGAATGTTTTGTCATACTCATTACAAAACCTGACATCATTCCTTCACATTTTTAGTTTTTTCACATTTATAGTTACATAGGCCACATTGGTCTATATAACTATAAGTGTGGTTAATCATTCTTGTTATTGCATGTAAAAGAATTAGATCCTGGATTAATCTAAGATACCTCATGTTCACTAAAAGCACCAGGGGTATGTTAAAAGTGCAGTGGTCATAATGTCCTCCAAGTGAAATGATATCTCAGGGGGTGGCAGGCCAAATATTCAGGATTTTCTGCTTGGTCCCTGCTTCTAAATTACGAAAACTCTGACCCAACTGCTTCTATTTAATTGGTAGAGTCAAACTCAGGGCAAGGTATAAGGAAGCATGCTGATGCAAGAAAACAAACAGTTACATCAACCAAAGCATTTGAAAAACTATCAAATTTATGGAAGAAAATCTTAAATTTGATACTACCTATACTAACAGTACAGCTTTCATGCCTTTTGCTAACTTCATCAGTAACTTTTTTGCTGGTAAACTTTCATTACAATCCAATATAAAATACACAAATACATATTTACATGAACATATAATTTATTCTTGTTTTTATAAATCTCCAATTTATGAAAGCTTAAGAATTACGAGTGGTTCTGAACTTGGTACCGCAAAGACAATGATAATTATAATTTGAATTTTAGAACTGAAATTTCAAAAGTCTCTTCTTTGAGAGATTATTTTCATGCATATTTAGTTTACCTTTATTTTATTTCATCTGAGTTTTTAATTTTCTATTTTATGACTGAGAAAGTGAACTGACATTTTTATTGGATGGTCATAAATCCTTTCAAAAACAAATAAAAACAGCACCGCTGATGTTGAAATGACTGTTTTTTAAGGGAATTCATGCGAAATTACTTCCCTTTAATCAAATTTGTATTTTATAGGCCACATATCACAGTATAATTAAAGTGTAAATATTATAAAGCTCTTTTGCAAGTAATATTGGCTTGGAATCACAATGAAATTAAAATTTTAGGCAAAACTTGCAAAAAACTTTATTTTGGAAATGATGCTGCAAAAAAATACCTAGATCATTTTAAATTAAAATAAATATTGTAATTGTATTTGATTTCAAAGTATGTTATTCATATGTACATTTTAATTTATATAACTAATTTTTAAAAGTAATAATTACTAATTAATAATTATTAATATAATTAAAATTCATAGCAAGCAAGCTTTTTTAAATGAAACCATTATTATTAAAAAAAAAAAAAAAAAAGAAAACCTGATAACTTTTGTGAATATGAGTAATTCTTATCCATAAACATTGATAAAGAAAAACCCATAGTTACTAATAGCATGAAGTACAGTTTTGTCAGCCTCATATTTATCAAATTATAAAATAAAAATTTTAAAAACCCTTTTTTTATTCCAATAATTTTTAGTTTTTTTTTTTAAATTATACAATAGAAAAATATATTTTATCAATTAGTTAATTTATTACAAAATGGGTTTATTTGATATTAATAATATCGATTGGATATCTAGTTCTAACAACAGGCACTAGGTGACTAAAGCCCGCCATACACGATACGATTTTAAGTTTGAGTTTGAAAGGGGATAGAAAGTAATTAAGCACCCACGTGGTGCTACTGGTCAATACGACCAGAGCAGGGAAAGCGCATCCGGAAGGGAAAGTTATTGTTAAGGGTGCCATTTTTCAATATATATTGCTTTTGGCTTAAAATATATGCCTTGAAAATGGAAAGCAAAAATCGCCAAAAATTTCATAGGTTTCAAAGCTTGTTTTTTTTAGTAAAGCCGGCCACACGCAATACGATTCTAACTCGTTAATTTCTGTTGTTAAGTTAAAAATTTATCATAGAATGAGTAGATTAAGCACAGAGATATTGTTGGCTGTTGCTCTAGATTGCGATGAACCTCAAAATAAAAACAAAAATGAAAAAAGAAATGGGTTAAAAATTGGCTGCTCCAGAGTGAAACTCTTTCACATGTTAGTCTCATTACCAAATTTTCCAAAATATAATATATGGATAGTAATAAAATTGTTTAACTAATTTAATTGTCTTACCTCATTCTTATCTATAAATTCTTAGGTTTTATTCTATTCTTAGATTCTATATAATTTTTTTCATTTTTAAATAACATGAAAACAAATTATTGCTTAAGATTTATTTTATTTATCCCCTTAAATTTAACTGTTTTATTGCATTTTTAAACTTATTACAAAAGTACAACTTCATTGTTAAAAATATCAATTGGAATTCAATAAAAATACTTTACTTAAAATTTATTATAAATTTTCGTTATTATTTTTTACATTAATTGTGTAACTATATATATGTAAATATTCATACAGAAAAAAATGGTTAAAAAATAATTTATTTCGCTTACTTCATCACCATTCTCAAAAAAGCTTGCTTCCTAATTCATCGAAGAAGTCCTTTCACGTGGAAGTTCAATTTCTTCCAAAAATGATAATAAATGGAAATACCATAAACTCGGTAAATATACATCATCTGCGCTCATACCACTTTTTTTGGATTCATTAATTATTTTCTTCTCTCTTTGATAAGCAGTACGCAGCGAATTAATTTTTTTTACATCATTTATTGATGCATTTGCATCAATTTTTTTAAAAATGTCCAATAACTTTTCATACGCTAACTTTCTTTTTGTCTTGTTAGCATAATCTAGGCTCTTTACTTGCCACAAGCAAGTCTCATCTCTATAAACTTCTATAAATTCTTGTAAAATATCTTTCAAAGACATTTTAACAACTAAAATGTAATGGGAAGTCTTAGTAAATGAAAAGTTTCAGTAAATAAGAAGTTTTAGTTAATATTATTTTCCCCAAGTGTCGCCAAAAATACTTTGCAACCCTGTGGGAACAGACACGCAACAGCAGGACCCCTTGCTTACTTCTTGGAATTAAGAGGAGTCATGTAGGACGAAAATTCAGAACGGTCCTGAAATTTTGTACTACAGGACTCAAACTACAGGCAATAAATAAGTGGTCCTGCTGTGACGAGCGTGCGCCTGCCTGTTCCCCTTTCCAACCCAAACTTAAAATCGTATCGTGTATGGCGGGCTTAACTCTTTGCCACAACTAAGACTGGAAACTACTACTCATTTGTCATTTTCTGGTGGACACTTGTGATGTGAACCAAGTCACGGAAGTAAGTAGCAGTATCCCCTCACTCAAGCGAATTATACTCAAGCTCACTCCACCACAAGCCCATTTATAAGGTGGGCCACATTCATTCATCATCTCAGAAGAAGAAAGGACAAAGAAACACATAGAGAGAAATGAACAATCATGTCCAAACTGGGATGTAGTTCAAGGACTAACAGCTTAGGAGCCAGGAAAACTAACTACTCAGACATTGTTGTGGCCTATTAGATAATCTAACTATTATAATAGCTCAATTTTGTCTGAAACTTGATTAATTAGAAGATGATTTTTCTCAAAAAAGAATAGTGTTGAAAAGTTCATATTCACTTACAATCTGTAAAAAACATTACAGCTTTTTTTAGATTTTTTTCTTTTTTTTGGAATTTTAATGAAATTTTGTAATTTTTATGACTGCAGAAGTTTATGGATAGCTTAATGACCTTAGGATGTTGTAAGACACTTTAATATTTACACATAAAGTGCTTTCAATGAGGACTTTTCATAAATATTGAGTTATATTCACATGTCATGGGTGAAAATCTGAAAAATTTCCAACCACTCACCCCAACAGACATGCATGCAGAAGTGAAACATCTATCTCCCATTGCTCAACAGTGGTTTGGAGTGAATCCAGGACCTTCACTCTAAAGAGCTTTCTAAAGAGCTTTTTCCTTTTCTTTTCTAAAGGTTCTCATGCTAACAAAAATATTTCAGAAGGCAAGTCACTTAAAAAGACATGAATGTTTTTGGATTTGGACCATTTAATGTTTAAAATTCCTCAAATGAAAACTTATTATATATCTTTTGTCAAACTGAATTCATTAGTTTTGATGAGTTTGCTCAGCCTAATTAAATGTTGAGGAAATTTCCAGATGTTTCAATATACTAAAATATACATATATATGATATTTTTCTTTATATTCTTTTTCTATACTTTACATGATGCTCTCTTTTTCTTAATTCTGATTCTCACTTCATTTATTCAATCAAATATACTTTTTACTAAATTCTTGTTAGCATGTTCATTAATTAACATTATATTTCTCATATATTTTATAAAAATATTAAGATATAATATGCAAACATCACTTTATTCAAGAATTTTTTATTTATTCTTCTATTAATAAGTTTTCATTTTTACTTAAACATAAAAGTTTTATATGTTTAATAACAGTGAGAAATCAGAAATCAACTATAAAATTATAAGTGAATAAATTTCCTAAAAAAAGTTGACAATCAATATACAAAAAATCACTTTTCATAAAAATGCAATTGATAATATATGGCTAATAGTAATGCTGGCATTAATTTGCAACAAAATAAAAATATTTTAATGCAATTTTAAAATTACATTAGAAATTGCAATAATTTAAAGTTTAATGGAATTGTTTAATATGAACAAATTTTCATTCCTTAAATAAACTGATTTAAAAAGTAATTGAAAAAATATTTAAATTTTTTTTTTTAAAAAAGATGGCATTTTTAAAATAATTATTATTCTACTTAAATATTTAGTAATTTGATAAACAACCTATTTCTTTAGCCGTTTTACAATTGTTGTGATTTTATATAATAAATGTATCAATATTCATAATATATTTCTAAGTTTTATAAAATACATAATTTTAATAATAAGTCATGCTTCATACAATAGAAATTTTAATGATAGAAATAATATGAATAACAACATAATTTTCAAAATATAATTACCAACCGAAAAATCTCACTTCTTTTTTATTAATAAATTCATAAAACACTAATAGCAGCAGATAATTAACAAAATATAAAGTGAATGTCAATTATTAGAATTTTCAAATAATTGACATTCACTTCATATTTTGTAACTTACTTTAATGTTTAATCAACAAAACTTCTTTTAATGTTTAATCATTTGTGTTTTTAAAGTGACCTATTAATGATAACGAACTTCCTACTTTTAAATGCTTTGCATAAAATTCATAAAAAAAATAGGAATACAAGAATAAACGATAAAACTGATTAATAGAATTTCATAAAATCATGTCACAATAAGCCAAAACCATTGTCTAAGGTATTTCTAACTAAAATAATTTACTTCGAAAGATGACAATTTAATTTAGTTCAAGACCTTAAAGAATGAAAGTGCAAACTAATTAGTAATTAATAGAAAACTAAAGCTTATTAGTAAGCTTTAGTTAAACTAAGTAAATAATATTTAAGACAAGCAAATGTCAATTAAGTTATTGAATTTATGCAATTAAATAAAAAAAAGTAATTTAATTTGAAACAATCAATAATTGGATACAAAGCCCCATAATAACAGTAGTGAAGATTGTAAAATTATAAAAATTAAATTAGTAGTAAAATTTGTAGAATCCATTAATGATTCTTTCTAACTAATTTCAGAAAGGAAAATAATTAAAAACATTTTGCTTATTTGAAGAATATAGAAATATAAAAATTTTATAAAAGAAAATTTATATAAAAATGACATGACTTTAGGTTTGTTTTGTTTGCTGCTTAAGTCATTTTTTTGTACATGAGGAAAAATAAGACCAAGGCCTGCAGTTTAAACCGACACAACTTTTATATTAACATATAAGCTTCATTAATTTTGATGCATCTTTTAAACTTTTTTCCCATTTTAAAAATAATTCCTTAAAATAAGACATTTAATAGAAAGCATCAAAACATAATGCATTTTACAATCATCATATAAAACTGCAATTTTTAACATCAAATTCTTAAAAAATTTTAATTTAGTTCTTTAAAGAATTATATAGAATTAAGCATTTAATTTCTTAAATTTTTATATTAAAAAAACGAAGACATATTATATAACTCATAGTAATAAATAAGTAAATAAATGAAATCTTAATCTAAGTAGGTAAATGATCAAGAATTCAACTGAACAAAAATATTTCAATTTTATACATTCTCTTTAATATTTCAATATAATTTACCAACAAATGAATACCACCATAAGGTGTGTCCCCTCTTGGCATATAATATGGTGTATTAGACATACTTTCCATACCTCCAGCTACCATTACATTCTGAAAGGAAAACATAAATCTTATTCATTTAATAAAATACAAAATTAGGAGAAAAGTTTTAGATATCTACATATCTTCTTACTTGATGTCCAAGCATTATGCTTTGTGCAGCAAGCATAATAGATTTCATACCAGATGCACAGACTTTATTGATGGTTGTACATGGTGTAGAAATTGAAAGACCTACAGAATGCACAAATTATATATATATATATTAGTAAATGCTTTGTGAATTACTATATTAGAATTTATATATTCACATTAAATCTAAATTTCAAAATATAGAAATACATTTCATAAAACTGAATTTATATGATATTAATATAGAATACACCACAATTGAACCAAATTGGAGCTAAATAACCAATACTCTGGTATTTAATTTAGCATTCAAAGATTTGATTTGATTTTGATATCTAGATAAGGGTTCACAGAATCTGAGCAGAAAAACATCCATAAAGCAACAAATTAATCATTATAAACATGACTTTTTGCTAATAAGCTTCAAAATAAAATATTCATACATACAAAATAAACATTAAAACAAGATTGAAATTTTTTAATTTATTCAAACTTTTTTTTATTTGAAATGCATTAAAGATAATATTCAAGAATGAAAATATCACTTACGTTATTAAAAGATTAAAATTAGAAAATTCTGGCAATATAAAATATTTGAACTTACGGCTATTCATAATCTCATGTGAGATGCAAGTTAATAAAAAATTTAACCACATCAATAAAATATATTCTTAATGTTTATCTTTCAAAATATGTCTTTATTGCTATAAATTTCAGTTTATATAATGTAACTATACTTCAATCATACAACAGAATGAAAATAAGGAAAAAAGGTATCACTATCAAAAAACCTTATAATTGGTTTTAAGGCACATGTTACCTTCATCATTTTTTTCACATGTTTTTCAGTTATTATTATATTCTTCAACCAAAAATTGAACTTGGGTGGTCTTTTGAAAATGCACTATAGTTTAACTAGGTAATTATTAAGATACATCATGAGTCATCATTAAGATCAACACACTTCCAGTGGTGTTTTAAATGTGAAGGGTAATATTTAAAATAATTGATAAATAATTTTAAATTTTTCAAAGTTCAATTTCAAGAATTATATGTTAAGAGATTACATTTTACATAGGTGTTCAAAATTAAGAGAATTTTCAGATTTGATCAGTTATATCCAGAATTACTGCACCAAATTAAATGAAATTCGATGTGCACATACATTGATAAATTATAATATAAGAAACCATGTAACAGTTATAAAACATATGCATGATCATGTATAATACTCATTTGAATAGGAAAGCATGCAACATTGGATGCAGAATAGAAGAAAGTGGTTCCCTCTTATAGACACATATCCTACAAATCCCCTCTTACAGGTCTCACAGTGTGATTTCATACTTGAAATATGGTAATTCATGATTTCCCGTGGCAACTGATCCCACTCTTCAGCAAGGTTTTAGACCCTGGATGGTGTTTGGAAGGAGGTTGTGAGTTATGATTTTCCTTCCTAGAGAGAGTTCCAGACATTAAGATACATCATGATGCATTCTGGCTCTATAAGATTGAAGTCTGGCAATCTGCTTAGACAATTCATTCAGTGAATATCTTCACTTTCTATAAATTTTCTTGCCAGAAGAGCTCTATATGGCTTCATGTTCTTGTCCATTAAAATGAACTCAGCACCACCAATACCACTGATAATGGTAACTTACCTCAGGACAAATTAAATTTATTACCCAGTGTTTCTAAGTTCTTAGTTTACTACTGGTCTATATAATTTTTCTTATATTTATAATTCAGTTAAAATATATCCATTATTTTCTTTAAATTCACTTTTCTGTTATATTTTATCAACATAGTGTTAAACTACTTTTTGTATTGCTAAAGAAATTAGAACTTTATTATCTTACTGTATTCAAATAAAAAATTTTAATTTGTTGTATTTAACTGCTATTAATTACACATGTCTGTCACTTTGTCAAAGGATGCATCACATGTATTTAAATGGAGCTTGTTCTGTGAATCAAAGAGTTTGGTAACATGTTCATACAACTCCAGTATTTGATAGTTTTGATTAGTGCATAATGCCTTGGTATTATAATTTGTTTATTTTTGTTAGTAATGATAATGAATTACTTAACTGAAATGTGTTTATTTCATATGTTATCAAATTTTAAATTTAATTTTCTTTATGTAATTATTTTATTATGTTTAATACCAATAAACTACACATCCTATTTTTAATTATATCTAATTATTGATATACAATTTATTCTTAATCTATCAGATAAACAGATCAGGTAATAAAACAGAATGTTATAAAAACTTAAATCAATAGCTAGCATTTCTTTTGCAGTAATAAATACACTTAATAATTATAGCTCTTCTAGTTATAACTCTGTAGCAGTTAGCCGAATTTTTAGTATGGTAAAAGAATATCTACCCATATATACTTAAACATTATAGGGATTAACATGAACATAGGACTTCAAAACCTCATCCCTATACCTCATAGCAGTCACTCTGTCAAAGACAGAGGAATGTGTGACCATTCAGCATGATGCTTACCAAACCATTAAAACTCCTCCTTCATAATTGGTCAATTTTGCTTCCATCAGAAAGCATATAGCAGATTCCTGTGATTCACTTCATATAGTATGGTAGAAATCTATGGTTTGGATGGACTGGAACTCAAGGGTGAAGGGAACAATCACCCATTGATCCAGACTCCAATCACTATGTTCTTTGCACCATGTAAAACAGAACTATCCTGTGCATAGAAGTGAGAAGGACACAAATCCCAGATCTTTATGCAAACAACCATCTTTCATGAAGTCTTCTGGAAACAGGCAACCTTGAAGCATGAGTTCCTGCGGTCATATACAAATCACTAGAGTTGAGAAGCTGTATCCTCTCTTTCTGTTATGCCTGCCTAGAATAGACAAAAGGCAGTCATCTCCAGTCATCCTGTTCTTGGGAGACTTTCCCAGGCTTTCTTTCAATAGAATCCAGTGTTTTGGAACTATTTTTATAAGTTGTACAAGATGCTGAGCCTTAAATTGAGCTCTTTACATACCTAGACTTGAGACTGGTCTGCTTCAAGCCTCCCTATAATTCGCTACCTCATTCTATCATCTAACTCTTTGTTATTGTTATAATTTGAATTCAATCGATTGCTGCACATAAAGACCAAGAAATTCAGCAAGGTGCACTAGCAAATGAAAAAAAAATTTGGCGATGCACGCTTACAAAGTTTCTCTATTGACCCTGCCCAATTTACACATGTACCCTTATGTATTTGACCTACATGACTTTGGTCTTGAAGTATTGGTTTAATATTACATTCAGTTCTTTCAAAAAAATTCCACAAAATATGCATATTTTCTTACTTTTCAACACCAAAGCATGAACAGAAAACTATGTTATATTAGTTATAATAGTCTCTCATTTACAATGAAAGACAAATTCAGTGCACAATTTTCAGATATGTAATAAATTAAGCAAAACAGTAATAGGAAATATTAGTTAAATTTCCAAATCTCTGAAGAAAATCTAACATAAGTCTAGTGAGTAAGCTAGTTTACTTAGTAAGTAAACTTAAATTTTTTATCTATATTTATGTAAGCATTCTATTTATCAAAATTAAAATAAATTAAAAAGTGTAAGAATAAGCATTTTTGAAACATGAATTTTATTTCAATAAAAGGGTAAAAATATATTCTAATCCAACAATTCTTCTGCACTAGTAAACAAATCATATAAACCACATTTTAATTTCTAAAAATTAAGGTAAAATACAGGAAATTTTTAAACCAAAGAATTCATCATAAATTATAACCTTACCAGCACCAAGTGCAGCTTGACGAGCAGGAGCTTGACCAGCACTAGCCTGTAATACTTCTCCCATATAGACCTCTTGTACAGATTCTTTAGGTATTCCTTAAAGTTAAAAATTTGTTTTATTTATTCTATTTCAGTAAAAATATACACTAAAATTTTGAAACATAGAATAACAATAAAAATTTTAATGTTCATGGAATCAAATGAAATGAATATAAAAAAAGGTACATGCTTAAATGTTTATTCTATTAATATTGCCTTAATGAAAATTTCATTCAAATTTAAAACAAATGTGATAAAGTGAAATCATTCTTTTATTTCTTCCAGCAAATAATTTACGTAAATAATATAATTTAAACTTAATAAATTATGTACAAAAAAAATGGAATTAAGAAACTTTGAACTGTGTTAAAGGTTATCAGAACAAATCTAGGATTTGTAATTACAATTGATTATTATTATTAATAATTAGGATATGTAATTACATTTATCAAGCATTTTGTAAATATTCTCTATTAAATAAAATATTTCAAAATAGTCTTGTTAATGAAACTCTAGAAAAGAGAAAAACTTTTATTTATCAAATAAGACTTTTGTCTGCTACTATTCTCTTTCTAATGTAGAAAAATACAAGTTGTTTTTGTGATTATTATAATTCACAATCTTGATAATTACAATTTGGCCAATATTTAATTGAATAAATGCAATAAAACTAATTTGTATATTACACATTCTTAAATTAAGGCTGTATTAGGTAAAACAAGTAAATTGGAACTCCTTCCCCATTACACAGAATTATGACAACCTTTTTTATTATAAGAACCTTTTTATTATTATAAGAACCTTTTTGGCAATAATAATGACTATTATAAAAATCTTTTTGGCATTCCAATGTTATCACAGTGCTATCAAAATTAATAAATATCATTTATGGATTTAAATTAAAATGTGTAATAAAATGTGTGTTTAAATTAAAATTAAAATGTGCAAAACAATCATATCATAATATTGTAACAGTTGTTAATATATCAAATTTTAATTTTGACTTGAAATATTTCAAATTTTAATGAAACATTAGTAAAAATATAAGTATAAATAAAACAAAAAAATATAAATAATACAAGATTGAATTGAGACAGTAAATTTCAATTCATATATTTACTTTTAAAACTTGTCAATAAAAAGACAAATTCACAGAAAAAAATTTTAATAAAGAATTGACAGGTACCCTCGATTCACTTCTGGTGCAGGAGTGTAGTAAACTAGATTACACCTCTGAACCAGAAGTAAATATCTAACACTCTCATGAAATAAGAAAAACTTGCACCACCTTCTTGTGTTGTGCCTCTAGCCACCAGAAATGTCTTACATTTTCTGGAAATTTTATTTTTGAGAAATCTTACATGCTTTGTCCAAAATGCCATGAAGCTATTAAAAATTGCTATTAAAAATTTAATAAATTTGAAAAAAAAAATTTTTTATGAAAAATATCAGTCTAGATCCACTTCATCGCAAAGTGCGATAAACTTGATATGAAAGCACGAGCTCGATCAAGAGCGATAATTTCGAGAAGATTCTTGTAAAACTTATCGATATTTAGCTTCTAATATCTTTTAAAACTATGTTAGACATATTTAAATTAATATATATTTGTTTCGTTAATATTTAAATGAAAGAAATGGATTATTTACAAATTGCGTATTTCATACAATTTTATTTATACCGCGCGTGCATTATTTTTCACTTTACATTAACACATTTGACACCGCTTTTTTTTATTTTTTTATTTGCTTTTGCTATAGCTTTTCATTTAAAATCTGCATTGTAACTTAAAAGTTTTCGCTTCCATATGACGATATACGAATTTGAATATTTTAAAAACGAAACAGCTCACGTCAAGGCAAATTGCACAATGACGTTAGCGAATTTACAACTGTAATATCTTTAAGAGGAACCGAATTCGTTTTTGAACGTAATTGAACAATGCCGATTATAGTTTAAATAACTCAGGTGTATCTTGGTACCACCTGTTATTTATTTTATGAAACATAAAGAGTATTTCTTTCAAAACTTTCTTGTAAGCTTTTCTGATGGAGATTGTTTTTTTATCAGATTATCCACAGTGGCGTATAATATGCACCACGAAATTCGGAACTTTTTAAACACATAATCCGCGGATTATATACAGGAAAATACGGTATTTCATTAAGTATTGAAAATTTATATTAAGTTTTAATACAATATTAGTTAGAAATATTTTAAAACAAATATTATTTGATTGTTCCTGACATGTGTGATATGATTTATGTGCATAATAATACTAATTTACTTTTTTAAGAACAAAAATTAATTTATCAAATATTAAAATTTCATGTTACATAGAAGCGTGAACATTATAGATAGTTAAATATTTGGGTTTTTGTTAGGAAAGAATTAATTTAAACTTAAGCGATCAGTTCAATATGTCAATTTTGGGGAAAGGTAAGAAGCAGGACTTGTTAGTTTTAGTTTCAGAGCTTGAAGTGAATATTGACTCAAATTCCTCAAGTATATCGAATAAACAAGCCATTACCAAGAGTTCTAATTATGAAGAGGATTTTGCCAGAGAATTGTTTCTTTCTATCATTGAAGAAAGAAAAAAGCAAGAACAAATTGAGAAAGACGAAGCTGAAGAACGGAGAAAAGAAGCAGAAAGGGAACATGAATTAGAAAAGCTCAGTTGAAACTGACAAATGGGTCCCACAGTGAAAATGGCCAACATTCTCATAAAGATCTTCTGGGACTGATTCATAGATATGATGTCAAAGAAGATATTAGTCTATATTTAGTTCTTTTTGAACGCCAGGCACGTCGTGTGCAAATACCTAAAGAGTTGTTGGTTTCATATTTGTTGGGCTTATTGCCGTATGAAATTACACAAATAATTGCACGTGAACCAGAAGAAGCACAGAATTGTGATTATGTAAAAGAAGCTTTATTTAAAAGATTTAAATTGACCCCAGAGAAGTTCAGACAACTGTTTGTGAAACATCAAAAGGAAAAGGATGTTACCTGGATATATTATTATCATGAACTTAGTAATTATTTTTTGGATGGATAAATGGTCTTAAAGTTGATACTTCTGAAAAGTTAATTGACTTAATCTTAACAGATCAGATTAAAAAAGAGAGCTCCACAAGAATTTACAGAATTCTATTTAGATGAATGGGGTAGTATTAACAATCCACTTTTTAGTAGACAAAGGATTTCAGAAATATCTGGAATTAGATAAGTTCTTATAAACTTTAAAGCTCAAAGAATTCTGTTTCGCTATTTTTGTTGTAAGATTTTAAGTTTCTATTGTAAGTATGTTTTTAGATATTTTATAGAAAAAATTTAAAGCGAAGAATTCCAGTTTTGTTTCCTAATTTTAATACTTGAAATTAATAAGTGGAAAATATTCAAATTTAAATTTCTAATGATATATTGAGTTAAAAATGTTCGAAATTTAATGACAAATTCAAGATTTCCAGAGTTTCGAGAATTTATAAGTTCCTTGCTCAACAAAAAATTCCGGCTAATATTATTGCCACCACTAAAAACTTTATGGGAAAATTTTTAAAGATTGCTTAGAATACAATTTTAAAATATTGATTTTAAAAGCTAAATGATTGTCTTTCTTTTTATTAGAATGTTGTTTATTGGTAACATAGGTTTGAAACTTAAAATGCGAAATGAAATCTAAAATATTCTTAATTCTGATATAAAGTTGAATAAAATTAAATTGATCAAATTATTAGAGCAAAATATTTTTTTATTTGATATAGTCTTTTATTAAGATTTCCAAAATTATTCTATTCTTAAAATATTATAATAAAATGGAAGGAATAAATGTTTTTTTGTCATATTATAGTTAAGGATATAATGTTTTGCAATTAATCATTATATTTTTTTGGATATTGTTAGACTTTTACTCCTGTAAAAGTCCTCCCGGAGGAGGAAGGAGTTATAACGAGTCAAGACAGAGATCAGATCTACTCTTCCGCTCTAGAAGAACCGCTCTACTCTTCACCTCCCGATTATAAATGTTTTTACTTTTTTGAATGATGAAGGAGTGTTCTCAGAGAGACAGCACACTGGAGATGTGTCTGTGGCGGTGTCTGCCGATTAAATAGTTATGTTTGTTTTGAAAATAATATTAAGATTATGTATATATTAAAATTTGTTCTCATCAATAAATTGAATTAATTTAAATTAAAATTGTCATCAACTGCCTCGCCTCTATGCTACGCTACAAGATTAATAAAAATCATTATTGAAACCAAGTGATTATATATATATATATATATATAATAAAAGATAACTTTTCTGAATTCTGATTCTGACAGCAAGTAGCAATTGTTAACAAGATCTAATGTTGATGCTATTCCTGAATTCATGATTAAAGACTAAAATTATGACTAAGCATTAATGTTATTGTAAAATTAGGCAATGAAAAAAAGACAAATGCAAATAATTTTATTACATTGATATGAACTTAACAAAATTTACACAAAAAATACGTAAATAAATTACAATCAAGACACATTTTTAGCCACCAGTGAAATTATACAATTTTTAACAATTTTGTATCATAAAAATTAGGAAAATAATTCATTGAAAGTTTTTATTTTGAGATATTAATCAGTTTTAATGGATAATTTACCAAAGAACAATTTAAAGGAAAAGCATAAAATTATTTTGAAAATTAAAAATATCACAATTAAGAGTTTTACAATAATCCTAGATCTAAAAAGGTAGAAAATATAAGATAATAAAGATATAATCAATGCATAAGAACTCATTTGCTTAATTTCAAAATATAACTCATACATAAATACTTAAAATTAAGGTAAAAAAAATTACTCAAAACAAATCATTAGAGTTGAAAACATCTTCAACATAAATGATTTTGAATTTATTATTATAGAATGTTATCTCTTATTTAAAATAATCTGAGAAGTCTATAAGAGTATGTTAATTATGAAATACCTGCATGTTTAACTGCTCCTTCAATTGCAATTGTACCCAATTTTGGAGCAGTCAAAGAAGATAAAGAGCTACGAAAAGAACCAATTGGAGTTCTCACAGCAGAAACAATTACAACTTCCTGCAAAATATATAATACAATATAATTAACTTAAAATTTAATAAATTAAAACTCAAAAATATATATAGTAGATTCCAATAATAACTATACATTTTGAAAGTTTGCTACTTTCAACTTAAATTTGTAAGGAAGAAAATTTTTCAAATAAGATTGTATTTGCACTTAAATTTATTTAAAATAACTTTCTTAATTCAAGAGTTTCAGATATATATGAAATAAATGAAAATGATCAACTTTTTTAGCAAGCCTTTTTTAACACAACAAGAATTTATAAAAGTTCAGCATTTTATTAAAATAGATTTTGCAATTACCTTTTACTGCTATGCTTTCCAATTTTATTATTTTAATTTTACAAAAAGATATAATTTTTCTTCTATTTATCCCTATACTTTAAATTTTATCTAAGTTTTTGCAAAAATAGTGAATAGATTTGAAACCTGAATTTAAGCAGTTTTATGCAGAAATAAGTAAAATATTTATACATACCTCCTTTAATAGATCTTTTTTTTATTGGTTTAAGCTTTCCTTTTATTTTTCCAAAATATTCTGAACTTTGAATTCAGAATATATTAGAAATCTAATATAGTTGAATATATTAATGAATAAAAAACAATATTCAAAAGAGAAAGTAAACAAACATAGCATAAACATTCCTCCTTATTTCATATTTACAAACTAATGGGCACAGAAAAAGTTCTCGATCTTCTCCCTGTCCTCAATACCTTAACCCCTTCGCGCCGGGTAGGTCAAACTCGCACTTTTTGTGGAGGCCGGCAGTGTCTTATGCCAGCGTCTGTCCAGGGACGGAGGCTTTTTTGCTATTAAGCCTAAATCCATGAAATCCATATCAGATATCTGTTTTGGAATCAATATCTGAAATATTTTGCATCATTTCTGCTATTTCATGCTCTGTTAACATTTTTGACGCTTCAACATTGCAACGGTAAAAGCCAGAAAGATAAAACCTCTACTTACAATAAACAACTAACACATGCGAATTTAAAGAAACGTCATAAAGCATGCCATTCGGAAACATTTGTTTCCCTTTTTGTTTATATAATCAAAAACACGTGTATTCGAGTCATGCTTCTCTCATTTCGAGTAGAAGGTCTAATGTACATGTATCTGAAACTATATGGGCATACAGTGCCATCTTGTGGCAGAAATTATAGTTTTTAAAACGTTCCAGGACACTGGCACAAATACGTGACAGTTGGGGCTGAACGGGAAAACGCTCTGGCATGCCTGTGTGTTGGCCGAGAAGTGAGTGTGTTCGTTGCTGGCACATAAACATGAAAGTTGGCGCGAAAGGGTTAAGAATATGTAACAAATACTCAATTATTTGCCGCCCAACCTGTCTAGTGGTAAGTGTACCTGACCACAGATGGGTGGGGCCTGGGTTCAAATACTGGGTCGGGCATGGAAGTACTTTCTTTCTCTCTCTTTCTTGTCCTTTCTTTGTGTGTGAATGGTTGCCTACCCTATAAACGGGTACCTATGGCATGTGTGTACTGAGGAAGTCGGACTCCACACCTAATATGGTTCAGTTGGAAAAGTGGAGCAGTGCACCCCATATTGCCAGCCTGGCTGGCACACGACAACTACAACAACAACTCAATTACTTACTATTGTTATTTCCATTTTTGTTTTATATTCTTCAATTACATTAAAGAAGAGCCATAACATTTGTTTTGCATTAAAATGGCATAAACAGCTCTTAAAATTTATCAATTCTTTAAATAATATTTTTTAGAAGTATTATAAAAAATGTTCTAAAATGCAATTTAAATCTCTATTATTAACATAGGACTCTAAAACACACACACCAAAGAAACCTGAACTTTTTAACATTGAATATGCACACAATGACATAATCTTAAAAGTAACAACTTTTCTTAACTTAAAATAAAAGGAACTAGAAATTATAAATAAAAAAGTGGAAGGAAGAATAAAAATGTAATTATAACAATTTCACAAAAAGTGAAACCTATACTAATTGTATAATTTAAATATAGTTGTACACTGAAAATTAATGAACTTTGAAAGAAACTAATAACTGGAGTAAGGTACGGAATGTTGCATTATAAGAATTAGTGGTGAATCTATTATTTTTCAATCTACAAAAACAACAGTGAGCAGAGAATATATTTTCAAAATTATGATGAGCAATGTAATGACAAACATATCTCTTTAACAATCATGAAATAATTAATTTTTATTTGTTTCTTTCTCTAGGTCACATTTTACTCATGAGGATTAACTTGATCAAAACTTACTATTTAAAATACACTAAGAACCACAACAAACTTCCATTTCAAATTAAAGTTCAGTTCCCATAAACTGTTGAAGACCACAGTACTAATTATTTAGCTATCAGTTCAACCCAAAAAATTAAGTAATGAGTGCTTCAAATAACATTCAAATAACAGCAATAATCATGTTTCATGAACAATAGATATGTCTATGAGAATTTATGTTTTATTAATGTTATAACAGGAAGACAAAATTGTGTGTTTTTACCCACAACATGACATCAATTGTAATGCTTCTGCAGAGTTAATCAGCATATCAATTGAGTATTAGCTGTTAAAAAAATATCGCTAGTTAGGTCAATCATGATAAGTATCAATAATAGTATTCTAGTGAAGTAAAAATTCCATGAAGTGCATGTTATTGACTAAGTAATATTAAATTAGATATAGATCAATAATAGTACAAGTTGATTGAATATGATAAGAGCTAGTTTTTCTAGTCAAACTAATCATTGATTGAAAACAATTATGCTCACTCATTTGAAAATGATATGTTATTATTCAACACTAATCCAAACAATAGAATGGTTTATATGACAATGTATTATGGCATTGAGACAAAATTATTTGCGATTTGTGAAAATATATTCTAAATATTATTGTGAATAGTTTGGCAACCTAAATTATCAAATATGAATACTACTAAACATATATGGAATACATTCAAAAATAAAAGCAAAAAATCCATGTTATGAATAACAGAGAAACATTTTTGATTATTTTGTAAGAAATAATTTGATGACTTGTTAAGTCAGTGTGACACTGAGTTATATTTTATTAGACAAAGTCTGATATACTATTAGAAATATCTCAAGACTTTTGGAAATTAGTGCATCATGATAAATACTT
The DNA here is from genome assembly GCA_026290005.1 of Latrodectus geometricus. NCBI lineage: Eukaryota > Metazoa > Arthropoda > Arachnida > Araneae > Theridiidae > Latrodectus > Latrodectus geometricus. Next base: position 501,126 of record JAPDSC010124577.1, on the reverse strand, counting down.
TATTTCAAATTAATTGAAAATAATAAGAAAAAAAGACTTACATTATGTTTGTGACGCAAGCTACAAATTTGTCCTTTTAATGTTCGGAAGTATTTTTGGGATATCTAGAAATATAAATTTACATTAAACATAAATAAAAAGGAGTATATAAATATAATTTATCTGATCACATTTCAGAAGGAAGATATGAGGAACTTAATTTTGAGTAAATATCATTTTTGAAAGCCCATGCTTTTTTCTATTTAATTTAAACAAAAATTATAATGTATTAGTGAAATAAAATTTCACAACAATATTAAATACTGAATTGACAGTATATAATATTTAGGTTTTGTCTCAATAAACATACAAATATTCATAACAATATTTTTAGCAATTAGCACAATATTTTTAAAATAATATTAAATAATATTTTTGTTTTTTAGTTAAAAGATAATACCAAAAACAAAAAATCTTAAAATACAGTGTTTCCATCCAGAGATAAATATTTATTTATTTAAGTATGCCTATTAAATATTACACACAAGTCTAGACAAAAGGTATTCAAACATTGATCAATTCACACTCAAACAACTAATTTCCAATCTAATATTGTAACTGAGCAAAAGCAGTTTCATTTAGAGCAATTCACAAAATGAAATAAATCAAAGAATTAAAATAAATATTTTATTTTGGTTAGAAGAATGTTATAAGTTAAGCTACAAATTAGAACACTAGTTTAAATAAGAGTTAATTTTTTGAGATAACTAAACTAATTTAAATAACGGTATAATTTAAATTGATGAGGAAAAATAATTATTTTTTTATAAAAAAATTCAAAAACAATTTGTGCTTAGATATTTCTTATAACTATTAGCACTCTGCTATTTACTCATTTTTAAATATTGTATCCATCACATGGTGTAACTGTAATGAAACAAATCTTTAAAATTCTATATTCTCATGTAACATTACCTTACTGTATAGATAATACTTCAAAAATTCCAAACTTATATATTCAACCACTTTCCATGAAAACAAATTTTAAAAAATTTTTTTCTTGCTGCTTTTAAATATTTATTCAAAAAGGGAAAGTAACAATATGGAGACTAAAGAACATTTTCCCCTCAATAATTCACTATTCAATAATAGATGAATTTTCAAAATTTGATGATGACAGAAATTACTGTGACTAATAAACAGCTTATATTGCATCTGTTTATGCATTGAGATAAGTACCTGGTATGCAACAGAAGGATCACTGAAAAGCAGTCTTTCAGGACTGGGAGTGTCATCAAGAACCAGCTTATTTGTTAACCTTGGGCGATATGCTACGGTCTTCCAGGCAGAAGTTCTGGCCATTATCCACTGTCTGCGACTAAATATGAGGAAAGGATACCACGGTAAACGGATTCTCATTTTTAGTGATAGTCAAGCAACTTTAAAAGTGCTCAATTCTTTCAAAATCAAATCTAAAATGATTTTGGAATGTAGGAACCTTCTTATAGAACTGGCAACTAGAAACAAGGTGATCCTTGTATGGGTGCCAAGGTACAAAGGAATCGAAGGTAATGAAAAGGCTGATGAACTTGCTAAACAAGGATTGTCTCTTATTCCCATTGGTGCAGAACCCTTTAGTGAGATCAATATTTGGAAAACACAAAAACCACTGTTCTTAGATGGGAAAAACAGAAGATGCACGAAGTTTGGCTCAACACTCCTGGTCAAACCCAGTCTAAAAGTATGATCTGCAGACCATCAGCGAGGATTGCCTCTGAAATTCTAAGATACTCAAGGCAGAAAATATGTTTAATCGTAGGTTTCAAAACTGGGCACTACCATTTCAGAAAACACCTCCATAAAATGGAACTGCTCCAGCAAGACCCTATCTGCAGGAAATGTCATATGCAAGAGGAAACAGCCAAGCATATCATTTATGAATGAGAGGCCCTTGCCCTCTCTACATTAACTTCTTTCGGCATCATCCATACTAGAGAGTTACATTTAAACTCCATTTAAGGGTTATCAGACTTTATTAATAAAGTGGGTGACCCGAGCAACTGAAACTAGGAAACATTGGGTTTGGAGTTTGCGGTACAAAATGCTGATTAAAACAGAAGTGCCCATGATATACAAACCCAAATCTAAGAAGAAAAAGACCTGGTATGCAACTATGTGACTTTCACCCTATTGGCATATATATTTATGTTGGTGTGTGTGTGTGTATATTACAGGATGAAGACAAGATGTTGCTTTAGCAACAGTGCCGAGGAACTGGAAGTAGGCACCTAATATGATCTTATATGTTGTGTGCTAAATACAAACTGTAACAGGAAAATAGAAACATTCAGCTTATTGCTTCATCAGTGTTTAACAACAGTGTTTACGTAACAGACATATTAAAGTTAAAGTTGCCAACTCTTTATCTTGCTGTTTTAAATTTTCCCAGGGGGGTCCCCCAAGGATCTGTTTTAAGTCCTACTCTTTTTAACTTGTTTTTAGCTGGTGTTGAGAACAAGATCTTTGATACTTGCAATATTGCAATTTTTGCTGATGACATTGCACTGTGGTCTTCTGGCAGGAATATTGATTCTCTTGAACTGCATTTAAATAAGTCATTGCAACCCATTAAAACATTTTGCGGCAGACCACATACTTCTTTTCAATGCCTTAAAATCGGTGACTTCATTTTTTACCACTAATAGACGGTTATATAACTACCAACCTCAACTTTCCATGGGTGGAGTTCGAATGCCTTATGACAAAAGTCCCAAGTACTTGGGTTTTATGGTGGACCCAGAGTTTCTTTGTAATAAACAAATTGACTCTCTGGTGGACAAGAGTAGAAGACGTCTTAATGTTCTAAAGTATATAGCTGGCAGAGACAGAGGTGCCAGCCCTGACACCCTTAGAACAACCTATACTGCCCTTGTGAGACCCATTTTGGAATATGGTTTCCAGGTCTACTCCTGCGCTTTGCCCAGTAACCTCCAGAAACTCGAGAAAGTCCAACTGGCTGCAGCCAGAATAATTTCTGGTTTGCATAACAGTTGCCCAAAAGACATTCTTTTATATGAAACTAATTTGCAGCCTTTAGAAATGAGAAGGGAATCGAACCTTATTAAATACTTTGCCAAATTAGCTAGCTTGGGCACTCAGAATCGGACAGCTGAAATTTTACTTAATTGGAAAAATCACCAAAGATTAAAGAAGGACAGCCCTTTTTCTCTGGCCCTTTTGCTTGATGCGATTAAATTCAATGTTGATCCGCAATTCCTTCACATTCCTGTAAGTCCCCTTACAGGCTTGCCCAGAGTTTTCTTCCATACTGCACTTCTCTCTGAGGTTACTAAGGGCAATCATCCTCCGGAACACTTAAGGCAATTGGCTTTGGAAATTATAAACCTAGTTCCTGCTGAAGATCTTAAGATCTATACTAATGGTAGTGGTGATGTCTAGCACCATGCTGGAAGTGGAGTTTACACTCTTTATCCTAATGAAGGCCAAGATTCAAGATCATTAAGAAACCCAGATTTTTGCTCAGTGTTTCGCAGTGAACTTTTAGCTATTTTATCAGGTCTGAAAAGTATCAGGATTGGAGCCACCTTCAGGAATATCTGGATCTTCACTGACAGTAGTAGCAGTATTCAACACCTGTGCAATAGGGAGAGTGTAACAGACCAAGCTAGTGTCGAAATCCTTTTTTTGTTAAAGGACCTGTCAGCCTCCCATGACATCCATTTCCAGTGGATACCCTCTCACGTGGGTCTACTTGGTAATGAACGCGCTGATCAGTTGGCTAAGGAGGGTACTTCCCTACCAGCCTCTTCAAATCTGGCCCTCACTTACTCAGAATTATTTTCTACCCACAAAAACACTGTCAATAAGGCCTGGCTTGTCCCACCAAATCACGTTTGGTACCCCCGTAAGCATCCCGGTGGTGCCCTTGACTTTCAGGGCACACGTGCCGACCAAGCTGTAATCAGCAGATTTGTCAGTGGGCACACTAAGGGCCTCACTTTTAGCGAGCATTCCAAACTTTTCCCAACCTGCAAAAAATGTTACTCCAACGAGGCTATTCCTCAACATATTCTTGTTTGCCTGGATTTTACCATGGAAGAGTTTCTTGAGAGACCTCTCCTCTTCCTCGATTTTTTGAGGGTATATGAACTTATGGATCTGGTGTAGCTCTGCTACCCCAGATGGGATTGGAAACAACAACAACAGTGTTTAACAGATTTCAAGTGTTACTGCTGTACTTGAATAAAACTGTGTAGTACATACAGTATACATAAATTATTCTTGGGATATGTGTAAGTTTCTTAAGAATACTGTAATGAAAATTTCAAAATGGGTAATGAACAAAAAAATTTCTAGTGATTATAGAGAACTTATACACTATACAGTGACTAATTTAACAGCAAAAGATATAGCTTTGCAGTTAAGAGTTGGGAAAATTACAATGGGAAACTAAGAAAAAGTCAAGCGAAATTGAAAAGTGGTGTTTGCAGAAGCAAGTGAAAATGAAATAAAAATATAAAATGCTGAAAGGTAAGCATAAAGTTGAGGAAGCCTTATTTTTATTACATGATAATTATTTATAAATTCAGAAATAATGAAATTGAAATAATATGTATGATAAAGAATTGATGAATATAATTATTAAACAATAAATCAGTTAATTTTTAATATTTAATACAAAATTAAATAAAATAAAATCAAAAGTTTGTAAAAAGTAACTCATAAAGTGCCTTTGGAAAAATATTTTAATGATAAAAGTTTAATTTAATTGGTTAAACTATAATCATTTTTTGATAACAAGATCTAATTTCATTTAAGATTTCCAGTTTAAAGAAGATTTTAAACAATTCAAAATATTCACAGTTGATGTTGGCATAGAGCTCAGAAACTACTGAAAAAGTTCATATCACTTAATTACTCAGCTATCAACTCTTATCTTTAATATGTATAATTTACTTATTATTGTATGCAAAAATATGTTTTAGCAACAATGAAGCATATATTGATCATTTAAACATTTACCAATTTTTCTTAAAAATTCTCTCAAGCAATTTTCTTAAAATAGAATGATATATCAATAAATTTTTAAAATATTTAAATAAATTTAAGAAAGAATTTCAGTAATGAATACAAGAAGAGAGTAGAATATCTTAAAATTAATCACCAGTTTGATTTTAAATATATAAACAATGAGTAATAAATTAAATGGATATAAAATACCTTACAAGTTTAAAGACTTAAAATAACCATCCGGTAAAAAGATATACAACTAATTAAAAATAGCAAAAATATGAACATTGGATAATAAAAAAATAAATAAAAAAAGTATTTCATATTTTAAACACTCAACAGAATTAATTACATAAACATGAAATTTCATTTCAAATGGCTAAAACCACAATGTACTATTTAATAACTTTGCTTGTCATTGATCACTGGCATTATATACCAGCTCAAAAACTGCTGTTTCCTAACGAGATCAAAAACACTACTTTTGATCAATTCCTTTGAAATACCTAGCAGGTTCAGGACCTAAAAAAATTGGTTGTTGAGCTAGCCAATTCATTGCCAGAAACACCAGAATGCCCAGGGACTCACATTAAGGTAAAGGAATTATTGTTGTGTGACCAATCTGCACAGAGTAATTCCCAGACAAGAACAGAAGTTACTGTAGACATTTGTAGAGCTAGTAATGCAGTTTAACAGTTAGAATAGATAATTATTCTTTTATGAGAAAAATTTCTGCCCAAGCATTTTCTACACATGATAATGGCAAAGACTTCTGGCAGAAATGCAGTGGTATGTTTTCCTAAATAATGATAACTTTGTACCATCAGCTGGACAGCAAATACCAGCCCAAATGTTGGAATTCACTTTTGAGCTATCAATATACAATTTTACATCAAGTACAGTTTTCATTGATGAGATATTATTCCAGTCATCTAATAAGGGAAGTTTGATTGTATAAAGCTTATCAAAAGCATAATCTGTAATCAGTATGCTTTTGATAAGCATCTATAATCAATCAATCCTGTAATCAGTAGGCATACTTACAAAGGAATGACTAAGTAAGACAGCATTAAACAAAGTTTTACTCCAAGAAAAAAATTTGGAGTAATCCTTCCACTGACCTGTATTTTTTATACTTTTCATGCAAATTATAGCTCCTGGGCAAATCATGCATATAAAGTGGATGGATACCAAGTCAAAGCTAAGTATAGAAATGAGAGTTATTTTAATACAATAGAGATAGCTACACAAAACAACCTTTGAAGTTTTGTTAAATCTGCCTTAGCAGTTTTCTTTCTTATTCTAGATCACAGAGCCATAAGTAATGATGGAACAAATTATCATAGAGTAAATCCAATTAATAACTTAGGGATTTAGAACCCCAAGTTCTTCCAAATGTATTTCTACATGATCAGAAAACTTTTTTTTTTTTTTTTTATTTTGCAAATTCTGGACAAAATAAAAAAGTTATTTTTTTCAGATTAAGATTCTTTGCTTCATGAAGGCAATCATGGTGGTTTCTTGAGGATTATCAGAAAGGCCTTCATTATTACACCTAGTCTCAACATTTTTAAGGGCATTGTTCTGCCAAGCTTACCTCTAGCAATGATAAGTTATTTGCATACACTAATTCTAACTTAGTGTTGTTTCATTAGCAGGGGCTTTGAAAATCAAGTAAAAACACAAAATTTATTTTAATAAAAATACAAAATTAGTAGTATGTTCTAGAATCATCCCAAAGTATTCTTACAGACTGTTTTTTGTTCTGTAATGAGCCAAAGAAACTCAGAGATGTCCATTTCAACTAAGAATTTTTCAAAAAATGTCACACTTAAAATTTTATTCTGCTTTTTGTTATTTAAACTATTATTAATTGTAAAACAAGCAAATAATTTTTATGTTGCCTGATAAATTATGAGGAGAATTGGGAAACATTTAAATTACTTTTGAAAGACAATGTTTGTACTCTGTCGATTTTTATTAGAATCTTCAATTAAACTTTTTAATGCAATCATTTCCAATGAACATTTATCTTGTACTAAACTGTTCAAGCATATCATTTTAATGAATATTAATTATTAGAAATTTTAATTTTTTGCTTGAAATTTTTGGTTTTTTTTATTCTCCTTAAGTTTTGCCAGATTATAAGTATTTGATTTTCAGATTTTTCTATTTTTACAAATCTTTATACTAGAAAGATATTAAATTTTAAATAGTAGATATTTCAAGTGTATCAATATAAATAATATAGAAATTGTTTAGATTGCCATTATAAATCTATAAAAATTGACTTCAACATTTATAACATTTTATTGAAAAATAGGTAAAGTTTTATTATTGAATGTGATTATTTTTGTCTTCCTAAATCACAAAAAGAAAATCATATGATTAATGTTCATAATGATTCTCATTATATGCTACCTTGTCATAACATAAAAAACATGCTGTACTATCTTTTCAAATTTCTTTGACAATTAAAAAATGTCACAAAGCTGAAATAATTGTAATATTTAAGTTTCCTTCTCTAAAAAAATTTAGCAATTTAAAACAAATTAAAGCCATTAAATATTGAAAGCAAATAAAATTTTGAAATATTAAGATTTTTAATAAAAAAGAACCTTAGTTTATTCATGGAAAAATTGACATTCTCTATATATTTTTGAATTGACAAGCAAATATAAATCTATATATATAAAAATGAATGTGTGTCTGTCTGTGTGTACTCGATAGATTCAAAAACTATGCATCAAATTGACGTGAAAATTTGGGAAATAATTAGGTATATCCCAAGGAAGGTTTTTGGAAATTTTTTTTAAAATCAGAGCTGGGGTTCCTGAACAAATATCCCAAAAATATCAAAATAACGTTTAATTAGTAATATTTGTTGAAAGTGTAACAAAGATAAATTGAAAAATTAAATTTTTACCCATGAAATTTACTGATAGAATTTACTTTTATAAAACAAATTAAACTGCAAGAAATAACATTCCCATATAATAACAGTTGCAATAAAAATATAAATCATTAGGTGAGTAAAATGTTGAATCGTTCTATTTATATTTTTTCAATTTTTGTTTGAATTCTGCCATTTGGAAAAATGACATCATTCAGAGCAACGAATATCGTTAGCGCAAATTATATGCCAACATTTGAAGTACAAGGGCAAATTTATCACCATACAGAAGATCACCACTATCCTTGCCAAATGCTGATCACAAATATTTTCAGATACATTTTATGGGAAATACTGACGAATAAATCAACAGATGGTGTCAACTGAATATGAGTACTAAATGAGAGATTGTCACTGAATTACAAAATTTCTTTGAACAGCATAATGAATTAATTAAAACCTCCATTGAGCAAATGTCATCTGACGATTACAAAGAAATAATAAAGGCAGATAAACAGCTATTGGTAAACATTAAAGACAAGTCAATACACTAACAATCAATGAAGTGGTAATCGTCATAGTTGGTGATGAATTTAATGCTCGCGATATAATTCTTCAGGGTAGAAATGGTGATGTCCTACAAGTATCAGAATCACATTGTTCATATGATACATTGCAATATCGCATTCTGTTTGGTAAGGAGAGGATGGATATCATTTTAATATTAATATGAGAAATCCTACAACTAATGTGGACATTAACAAAAAGGTCAATGCTATCAAGTATAATGCCTATCAAAAGATAATTTGTGAGAATGCTGATAGTCATGTATTGAAATGTAGACAATTATTTCGTCAATATGTTGTTGACATGAATGCAAAAATAGAAAGCGAAAATAGAAAGGACTCCTTTGTATACAACTAAATCAAATCAAATTGAGTTCTGAAGAGTATATCCATTTACATAATGCAGTTGTAAATGATGGCATTCTCAATGAATTGGGAAAAATGGTCATTTTACCATCCACATTTTCAGGCAGCCCAAGACATCATGCATGTTCGTTAACATTAATCAATGATCGTGGACCAACATCTTTCCAAGAATAAGAGACAGTCAATAGCCATGTGTGTGCTAAATTTCGTAAGGCTTACCATAAATAAAGTCGCTTAGAAAATTATCCTTATTGGAATATTTCACTCGCTGATGTTTCTAATATAGTTCAACCACATCAGATACGTACACTATTTTCCATCATACTAACTACATGTTTTTCGGCTAATCAAAGGATCTTGATGAGAAAAATATAAAGACTGTATGAGTGAAGACATTTTACATCACATGCGTAAAATAAATGCTAATCCCAAAATTCAATTTACATCAAATTTATACAATGAAGCGTTGATTTTAATTGAGGATATATGTTTGACTATAGCCAACAAATCACTGGCAGAATTGAGAATAATAGCTCCAAATATATCTGGTAATGACATTTTCGATAGTCATATACAGCGAAACACACACTTCGAGGTAAATGAATACAATCATTAGTTCGAATTAATCTGCCAAAATTGGTTTTAGAACAAGAACAGCATATGTCACAATTATAAATGCGATATCTAACAAGAGTTGTAGTTTATATTTCTTAGATGCAGCTGGAAACATTGGCAAAACTTTTCTCATTTCAATTATTCTGGTAACTATAAGATCACAAAATAATATTGCACTTGCTATTGCATCATCTGGTATTGCAGCAACTCTTTTGGAAGGTGGTCGAACAGCACATTCAGAATTGAAATTTCTATTAAATATCGTGGTAAATGAAACTCCAACATGTAATATTAGAAAATATTCTGGGACAAGAAAAATACTAAGATCATGTCAGCTTATAATAGGGGATGGATGCACCATAGCACAAGAAATCATTGGAAGCACTCAATCGCAGATTAAAAGATTTGAGAGGAAATTAACACCTTTATGGTGGTGCACTCATTTTGCTAGCTGGTGATTTTCGACAAATTCTACCAGTTATACCACGTTCTACACGTGCACATGAATTGAATGCATGTCTCAAATCATAAATGTTATGGCGGTATGTGGAGAAAATATCTTTAAAGACCAATATGTGTTCAATTAAAACAAGATGAATCTTCTGAACGATTTGCAAAACTATTATTGGGGATGGTAAAATGGAAATAAATGAATAAACAAACTGTATTAGATTACCAGAAAATTTTTGTCACATTGTAAAATCCCCTGATGAATTGAATGACAAAGTATTTCCAAATTTATCGCAGAATTATAATTATAATCAATGGGTTAATGAGAGTGCTATATAGGCAGCCAAACACATTGATGTGAATTCAATAAACTGCACAATTCAAAATAAAATATCTGATGAAAAAACTACATATAAATCCATAGATACTGTTGTCTATCCCGATGAATCAGTTAATTATCCAATTGACGACATTAGTGTGACGTCATGTTTCCAAACAAATACAATATAAACATTTGTTTAATATTGTATTTAAGAGAACCTTCTTGACAAACTTAGAGATTTTTGTTTGGCTATCGATTTTATTGGTGATTTTTGTTGGCACAGAACAATAAATTGTTCTGTTGCAACCAGAATACGATTGGAAATAAGCCCAGCTTGGTGATGAACTGTGACTACAATTTGGCGAGAATCAAAGGTTAAGCAAACAAAAGGTTAAAAGTTTTAACAAACACGTTATCCTTAAATAATGAATATCAATTTCAAAAATAACAATTTAAATATCTATCACCTAAGTCTATGGCAGTTTCAATGATAAATGACGCTTAACAGCAAATGTTTGGAAACAATATGACGTCACAACTAATGTCGTCTATAGAATTTTTAATTCATTAAATCTACAAGGAAGGCCACCCAATATATTATGTTTGAAAGTTGGTTCCCCAATCACCCTTCTACAAAATATAAATCCACCACGACTATACATTGGGACTACGCTATCAGTAAAAAAAAATTAATGAATAACATAATTGAAGCAACCATTTTAAACGGAAAATACCGAGAGGAATATGTACAACTACCACGCATTCCTATGATACCAATAGATACTCCATTTGAATTCAAACGTGTAGGGTTTCCTCTACGACTAGACTTTGGAATGACCATTGACAAAGCATAGGGACTATCATTGCACGTATGTGGATTAAATTTTATAAATCCATGCTTCTCACGTGGACGTTTGGTGTTCACATGTTGGAAAACCATCAAACTTATTTGTTCTTGCACCAGATAGAAAATCAAAAATGTTGTACATTTACAAACACTACTAAGATAAAATTCACCATCAGTAAACAAACATCATTCATTTCATGATGATATTTAATAATTGCAAAATTACTGTTCAATTGAAATTCGTTTTCAATATTGCTTAATATCACAAGTGAAGAAGCATGTTTATTCTACTGTCAACTATGTATATCTATGTTTTGTACATATGTTGTTTACAAATGACACATATGTAGGAATAATTTTATTGTTAGTTTTCATTTTGATGTATTGTATATATTTGATCATTAATAAATTATGTTTTAGGTATCAAAACTGCCTTTTTGTTCAATCACAGCAATATGTGAACGGGTACAGCTAGTATATATTATAAAATATACCTTTTCTAATAAATCCTAGTAGGTGATGCTGAGTTAAATGTGCCAAACTATGGTTTATTGCATAGGAATATATTCTTGCAATTTTATGACATACCTGATATGAGCATATGCGAAAATTGTTTTAGTTTTAAAAACCCTTAATGTTTTTTTTTATTTATGGTTGAAATTTAAGTATTTCATATCATATTGTTTTAAAAATGTATCGCTCAAATTGAAATTTAGTATTATAGTGAAGGAAGTGATATATATGGATAGTCATAAACTGTATTGAATTTTTTAAAATTATTCTACAATTGATTAGGTTAGTATTTTTATTTCATGATATTTGATTAAAATTGCTATTGCATCTAATAATTCGTGTAATTTATTGAGTATTCTGTAGAAATATTTGACATGTATTTAGGTTTACTGGGAATTGCAATGCTTGTTAGTTAAAAATTTTAAATTTCATAAAAAGCATGTTATTTATTTTATTAATTCCACCCAATTGCCTAGTTCCTTCCACTGCTAGATTGTCTATACACTGATGTTTTTTAAGGTGAGAGTCATTGCCCAATTGAAATCCAAATTTTCAAAAATGTGAGCTATTCATGTTATTCATTTAGCTTTAATGCCCAATTTTCTCCAGGGCCAGATGGCAGATTGATGTTTTTTTACAGTGAGCACTATTGCCCAATTAATTAAAATCCTAGTATTCATAAAAATATATATTAATTACATTACTGATTTAGTTCTGCTGTCTCTCCTCTAAACTGCATGAAATTTAGTTAATTTATATATATAATATGCAATCTGTATGAAATTAGTTTCTAGTTATTAATTCTGTAATATTCTGTAGTAAGTAATTAGGCTCAGATTTTCTGTATGGTCACCTTGGCACAATTCTTCCCCATTTGGCGTTAAATAACATTTTTTGGCAACCCATTTTTTTGCACAGGCGGTATTTCTTAATATTCTCTTTTTTTTTTTTTTTTTCCCTTTGCTTGTGCAAAATGGCACGATTTTTGGCAAACTTTTGAAAAAGTCGCCAAGGGTAACCGTACAGTAAATATTTACCAGTAATGATAATGAAATATTTGTTATCTAAAATAGCATGAGATTACAATGTTTAAAATTTATAAGTTAGAATGATCAGGATTTTGAAAATCATATATTGTGCAAGCTGAAGAAATACGATAGTTGACTAAATAACTGAGTAGTGCTAGGCACGAAAATTTGAAATCATGCCAAACTCTTACCATCACATAGGATTTTAACAAGTTTTTTTATAATTAAAAAGAAAAAATAAATGCTTTATTTTATAATATCAAATAATAAAAACACGGTTAATTCCCAGTGAACGTTGTATATATGTGTACCGTACAAGGAGCGTATGCTCCTTGTACGGTACACATATATACAACGGTACGCATATATACAATTATAATTAATTGTATATAATATTGTATAAAATTATATTATTTGTATAAAATAATATAATTTTATATTATATAATTATATTAATTGTATAAAAATAGCGTACCGTACACTGGGATAGAGCCAAAAACACTACACTGAAACTAAGGAAAGCATGTCAACACTGTTATTTTAGTTTTATCCTACATCATTTTCTAACAAATTTCCTTAAAAATATTAAACAGTTTCAAGTATTTTAATTCGGAAAATTTATCAAATAAAAAGCCAAATAACATTTAAAATCACTTTTACGAAACGGCAATTTACTTTTAACTTGTCTTAATGGTGCTTGTATCACCTTCTGCTTCCAGAATCAAGAAAAATAATACTATGAATAACAGTTAAAGGCTCGTAGTTAACGTTCTCTAACATATTATGCCTTTCATAAGTCGATATAATCCTTGTTCAATTCAATGTCTAATAAAAATTTGTAGCTCTACATCTTTAGAGAAATAAAAAAACATAATTCTCAGACAACATAAAATACATATTACCTTAAAATTGTTTGTATTCCAGAGGCCCATATTAAAAGAAGCAAAAGTAGACTCTCAAGAATTACGAAACTTGAGATGTCTGTGATAATTTAATTATTTTCTGACTTCCTCTTCTTGCTTGCTGACCGAATTCTAACACTTAGCCAACCATGATATAATTTTGAAAGACAGTCTGGTAACGGAGTCACATCTGAGCTATTACTTTTTAAGATAAGGAACTAGAAAGCCTTCTCAAGTATAAATAATTTTTTTCATTCCTAATGGGATAGATTTATTGCTTTGATATTGAGAAATATGCAGTTGAAAATTAAACAAGTAGAACAACATCACCTGAATAAGAACGGTTTTTTATAACCATGTAAAGGAACTAATAAGAAACATTTATACAATGCTGTTGTTTTTACATATGGCTAAAAAGAACCCAATCCATCAACATCTGGCCACTCGCAAACGCATTTAAATTAAAAGAAAAGAAAAAAAAAGTAAAAAAAAAACCAACATAAAACAGTTAAAATTCTCGTCTCCAATCAATCTAAAGTCTCTCCAATCAAACGATTGTTATATCAAATATGTTCACCAATGTACTAATCTGAAAGTAAATAGCCGGCATCTTTTTCCGAATGTTCTATGAAATTTCTATTGCTGTACATAAAAGTAAAAATCAATTTAAAAATAATTTTTTTTACATATTACGTCATTTTAATAGTTAACTTTTACATTTTTAAAGAAATTTCAGATTTTTTTTCACGCTTTAAAAATTTTAGAACTTTGAAAGTTCCCGGAAATTTTCAAAATTTAAATAGGAAAAAACCCGTTTTATTCTCGGGAATAAACAGGGTTTTTACCATCCTTACAACATTTTCCGAGAAACCGATTTCTCTGTATTGATGACGTTATATTGCTAACTCAGACGAGAAACTCCGAGCGTGTAAATAGGCTGGGTCCGGGAAATACCCTCTTTAGGGGGTATTGGTTCAAGTATCCTGAAATAGGCTCAAGCGAATTTGCAGGTGTTTTTAATCTCCTAAATGAAATTAGAACATTTAAAGGTATTTCTTCTAAAGATTTATTTTTTAAATTAAGAAAAGCAAAGTCCCAAGTGGACTTTGCTTTTCTAAATTAACTCTAAAACTTATGAGATATACTCATAACTCCTTAAACTTATGAGCTATATTTATTAAGAGCACATTTTAACTTTCTGTCAAATCGAGGGTTGAGGATTGAAAGATACAAGTACCTCGTAAACTGCCAGATGGCATCTACTTCTATTTCTGTTTTAAAGTAAAAACAGACACGTACTCACTCTGAAAGTAACTTTTTCAAGTATAAAAGAGGCAACGACAAAGCTAGTACAGCATTTAAAAGTAACAATGTCATCGATATATCAATACAGACGTGTAAATTACGAGATGAGGTAGTATTTAGGCATTCGCTTTTTATGGCAGAGAGAATTGGTTTAGTTGGAAATTAGAAAATTGATTTCCTTCTTTATCGGAAGGTCAATTTGAGTTCGAAAGGAGAAACGTAATGACTTTCTACTGCAAAATAAAATTAAGTGATGCTCTTGGACAAAATAAGCGTCTTTATTCGTATCGTGTTGATTAATTAAATAAATGAACTGGGAAAATCAATAATCATCGCATATTTATTCAGTGTTTGTCATTTTCCCCCGAAATGTATAAATTATTTTTTTTTAAATGTAAGAAAGTTTGCTATTTTTATAATATATTTAACAAATTTTAGAAGATTTTATTTCTGCAATTATTTTTTTAAGATTTTATTTTAAATTAAATTTGTAAAATGAGGTCTTTTTCTTCCAAACTCTATTGACTTGAACAAAAAATGAATGGATTTTTTTTTTTTTTTACTATATTTGTTTCAAAGATAATTTCATAACTCTTTTAAAATTATCTAAAAAATTAACTGAATGAATCAATGAAAATTTTTCATGTAAATAATGCAATTTATGATATTTTGTAAAAATATTTACTTCTAGGAAAATAAATTGTGATACATTTCCATTTTAATTTTTTTTTTTATATTACGAAATATCAATTTATTTTAATAATTCTAAAAATAAAATATAAGAATTTTTGTTGTTACTTTTCCATATCATGCTAATTTTTTTATAATTGTTTTATGTAAATATGAGTACTTTTTAAAGTCATGCATTGTTTATTTCCCAAAACTTTGCTTTAAAATATAATTATGGAGTTTAGTGTTTTATAAGCAAAATTGATTTGTATTTTTTTAATAATTAATAAATCTTAAATAAATATGCTCATTCTATATCAAAGTAATTTACGTTGAATTGTTGAATAAAATTCCATATATTGAATTTTTATTAAAGTATACAAGTACTTTGATGTAGAATGAACATATTTGAACTTTAAACCTTATTAAATACAAATGTATTTTATTTTGGCTTTCAGGTTTCTTAAATAAAAATAAAATGTTTAAATTAAAGCCTTTAGTACTTTAAGATTATCCCTTCGACCATTTTCGTTATCGCCATAGATAAACAGTAGCTTCTGCACCAATAACCGCAAATGGAGTAAACGTAACGTACAAAGTCAACATTATTTGACCTATTGGTGTGAGGTCAATAAGCGTGCAGTTCATTTAACATTTTAATTGAATTTTATTCAAAAATTGCAATCAAATCCTTCGTAATTGCAGAACGGATGTGCCAGGCATACGATATTTTACACACACCTGATTTTGGACACTGCGGTTTACTTCCCCTGATGAAACCTACTGTGTAATCCTTGACTACGCGAGTTAGTTTTCCTTAAATTGTTAAAATATACTTTTTTTTTCTTATACACCACCGCAAAATGATTCGAATATGGGATTTGCCTAGCACTGAAGAAAGTGCAACGGCATATTTTCAAGAGGTATGGAATTATTTATTCTAAGAAAATGTGCTTTAATTACACGATATGGCGTTGTAAATTAAAACTGATAAGAAACAGTGATGCAATGTAA
The DNA here is from genome assembly GCA_026290005.1 of Latrodectus geometricus. Classification (NCBI taxonomy): domain Eukaryota; kingdom Metazoa; phylum Arthropoda; class Arachnida; order Araneae; family Theridiidae; genus Latrodectus; species Latrodectus geometricus. The sequence continues at coordinate 484,626 of JAPDSC010124577.1, read as the reverse complement.
AGGGATGCGAAAAACAAGTAGCTATATGGAAAGACATGTCATTGGATGGCTCAAAACTCCCGTTTCTGACTGTCCTTCAGTTTAATTATTGTTAGGCAAAAGAAATAACATTAATTAAATGGGGAGAAAAACAGCTGGATTTGAAAAGCATGAAAATTTGTGATTTGAACAATTATATGAGAGAGGTTTGCACCCATAGCTTTCTACAACGTAATTGGAAACAAATAAGAGGTCCGAATAAAATTGTAGAGATAGATGAAAGACTTTTTTATGAAGTCAGTCGGAAAACATAATCAGTTAAGAGGGTCAGGAAAACCTAAGTCAGTCGCATTCTTCCAGAATGATGGATATTTGGAGGACCGTGCTGCGAGATCAACGAATGTTTTATCGTAAAGGTTTCCAATCGAAAGGCAGTAATTCTAATTACTGAAATGAGGAACAACATTGCAGAAGGGACTATAATTTTCAAAGAATCGAGGAAAAGTTACGAAACTGCTGTATTGGAAAAAGATGGATTACAAGATTTTAAAGTGAATCACCGATATAATTTTATAGATCCTCAAACTACTGTACATGCACAAAATATAGAACAGTTGCTGTGTTCAGCAAAACAAGAAACATCGCGGAACTATACAAAAACACTTGGATTCGTATTTAAAATAATTTATGTAGTGGAGTTTGCTCTGACTTGTTAGTTTACATTTCAAAAGCTATCAAGGATTTTTGTTAGCTTTAAATATTGAATATATTAAAAGCCATCAAAAACCCTTAATAGTGTTATTTATATTGAATGTTAATATGGATATTTTTTATATCGAAATGATTTACAATAATATATATAATAATATATCTAAATAAATAATTATGAATTTTTATTACTTGTTTATTATTATTATTTGATAAATATTTACTTTAGATGTACTTTAATGTTTATTTTGGAAATTATTTTAATGAAAAAACTAGCATCAAAGGATTAAGCACCCGTCAGCAGGCCGACATATTATTAATCCATTTATATACTTTCAGTTTTATTTTTACAATATTATATTTTTTATTGTGAATCCATAAAACAATGCGTATTTTTTATTCTGCCAGTGCTTAGCTTCAGTATATTTTGTTACAAACATGCAGTATTTAAAATTTTGGAAAAAAAGTCATTTACATTTATACTATACAATTAATTTTTATACATTTGTTGATTTAAGCCTAATGAAGGTATTTTATTCATTTTAGGTAAGAACTTCGAAAGGAAAACTAAAATTATATAAAGTCATTTATTACTTTTCATCGTTGTTTATACCATCATGTGTATCTTTTAAATCATGGTTTAATGTAAAATTTATTTTTGCATTTTGTATTAAACATTACATTACTATTTTACATTAAAACAAAATTTAGATTTTTTGTAAAATGTTTTGTATTTTTTGATATTTAATGAATTTTTGTGCAACTATACATTTATTCTCATATAAAATGATCATATCTACTTAAATATTATTAAAACAGTATTAATTGCTAATTTACTTTATTTACATTTAAATTGTTTAAGGTTCTTGAAATTAAAACAAGATATGTCAATTAATGCAATTTTTATTTTAGTAAAACCTGGTTTGCCTACTACATAAAAATATAAATAAATATCAGAAAATTACTATTTATTATAATATCAACAAATATTACTATGATTGTTTCATTCATATTTAATATTAGAAAAATATAAAAAATTTGATGTTTTTTAAAATTAATTGCTATATTTTTCTAACCAAACTTTAAGAAAATCTCTTTGTAAATTATTTATTCCTACCACATAACAATCCTTCATAAACTATTTTGTGTAAACATGTATAAATATAAATTCTAAAAACAATAATAAATAATAATTTGTTGTTTAAAGAGAAATGTTATGAAAACTTATAAGTTCGAAAATTTTAACAGAAATTTTTCTACCTTATATTAAATATTAAAGCAGGGATGGGCAAACTACGGCCCGCCGGAAGGTTCTATATGGCCCACGGATAGAATTTTAATTTGCCGGTCAGAGGCAAATTAAAAAAATTATTCATATATTATGTATCCATCTCCTTTTCTCCCTTTTTAAATATTATATTTTTGCTTCCTTTTTTCAAAGAGCTGGTAATCTGTTTACATTCTCTATTTTTGTTCTACAAAACATAAATCGAAGGAAATAGCAAACACAGGCAGTTTTCTATCGGTAAAGAGTTAAAAGCGAAAGTTATTTGTTAGTTATAGCTGTAGATTGGCGCCAACAAGCGTTATCTTTTTCTTGTGGAGCAGACATATGGGAATTCAATATTGGTGAATTAGACCTCACATGTGGCACACTGCGCGTTTTAAGCTCCATATAGCGGCTTTTTCTTTTGGCACGAGTTCTAATATAATTGATTGCGTGTTGAAAGATTGTGGACATATAGCGTCATTGTGAATGTATAGTGGTGAAATTATTGAAAGTATAGCGTCGCTAGTGCTTGTTTGGGTTGTTCGTAAAATACTTCCACCCCAAAATGGCTACAAAAAAAATGTAAATTTGATTCAGAGTGCCGCGCTTTTAATGATGAATGGACATGGAAATATTTTTTTTCAGTTGTTAAAGATAAACCAGTGTGTCTTATCTGCAATGAAGCTGTAACAGTCTTCAAAGAATATAACATTTCCCGTCATTTCACATCTAAGCATGAGAATTCCAATTACGAAGCTATGTCCAAATATGAAAAAAACAAAATGCAGAAAGTCTTTGTAAAAAATTATCAGGCCGGCAAAATTTTTTCAAGAAGGTAAACAGTATTCAAGAAGCAGCTACACATGCAAGTTACATTGTAGCATACTATATTGCTAAAAATAATAAAGCTCTCAGTGATGGGCAGTTCGTTAAACAATGCATGCTCCAAGTTGGTGATGTTTTATGTCTAGACAAGAAAAATAATTTTGAGACTGTAAGCTTATCTCGAAAAAAAGTGACTTCTAGAATGGAAGTCATCGATGAAAATTTGGCATCACAATTAGAGTCAAAGATTGGCCGGTTTAAATTATGTTCCATAGCTATGGATGAAAGTACTGATATAAATGATACTGCTCAATTAGTATTATTTGTAAGAGGTGTTGATCAGAACTTTGAAATTATTGAGGAGCTGGCGTGCATGCGTTCTTTAAAGGGAACTATATCGGGATGTGATATTTTTCATGAATTTCAGGAAGGGCTTTTAACTTTGAAAGTGCCTATAACAAATATATGTTATATTAAGACCGATGGAGCACCAATTATGACAGGAAAAAAATTTGGGTTTCTTGGACTCTTTAATCAAAACTATCCCGCGAATAATGTTGTTTTTCTACATTGTGTTATACATCAAGATGCTCTGTGTAAATATGCATTGAATATGAAACCCGTGCTTCATACAATCGTGAAGCTTGTAAATACTATTCGATCTCGTGAGCTTACTCACAAGCAATTTCGAGAATTTCTTCAGTCAGTGCATTCTGAATACTCTGATGTACTGTATTACATAAAATAAGGTGGCTTAGTGCAGGATGTGTTTTCGAGCGAGTTTGGCAGCTGGAAGACGACATTGTGTCGTTCTTCCATGAGAAACAGTATTCTGTGGAGTGCGAAATTTTAGAAGATACAAAATGGCTATCAGACTTTGCATTTTCACGGATCTTCTTTGTCATATGAACAACTTGAATGTCAAGATGCAAGGGAAAAATCAATTTATGGACTGTATTTGGTAAAATCTCAAAGCTTTTAAACTAAAACTTAATATGTTTGCTGGGCAGCTAGGTAAGAACGACTTATCTCATTTCCCGAGGTTAAATTCAATACCCCCAGTAAATGACGAGAACCTTAAGAATTATGAAGATAGCTTGAAAAAACTGATTTTGAGTTCGAACGCAGATTTCCAGATTTCAGTGTCATTCAAGCAGAATTGGATATTTTTGCCATGCCATTCAACGTAAATTGTGAAGCAGTGAGGTCAGATTTGCAGCTTGAATTAATTGAGTTGCAATCTAGCAATAATCTCAAGCAATTGTTTCTATAAATATGCCAAAGTTAGAGTTTTACAAATCATTATCGAAAGTAAGTTTCCCAAATTTAATATCTCATGCCCAGAAAATCAGTGCTATGTTTGCTTCATCTTATATATGTGAACAAGTGTTTTAAACTATGAACCTTAGAAAGAATTATTTGAGAAGTAGACTGACGGATGAGCATGTAGTCTCGTTTCTTAGGATCAGTACATCTCACTTCGGACCTCAATATAAGAAACTTTTAAAAATGAAATCTCAATTTCATTCATCTCCTTAATATGTTAAATTGTAATACTTGTATACTGTTTTTAAAATTTTAGAAAAATTCATTTTGGCCCTCCAAATTTTATTTTTTTGATTTTTGGCCCACGATCGAAAAAGTTTGCCCATCCCTGTATTAAATTATTATGAAAAAAAAAAAAAAAAACATAAAATTGCAATCAATGATAAATATCATAAATTAAATGAGCTATTTTATATAGTTCTTTTTATTAATATTTAAGTGAATGCTTAATTATAAATGATAATAATTTAAATTAACATTAATTATAAATTATTTCTACGGAATTATATAAAATATTAATATTTATTTAATTATTAATTTGAATTGTACTAATTTATAAATTTTATATAAACATAAATATTTTTTTATCCAATAGATATCAGCATATTTCAAAATGTAATAACTACAAAATGTAAATAATAAAATACTTGTTACTTTAAATGTAATTGTAATCAGGGCTAATCAAGTATGAAAATGTAACTTTGTCCCAAAGACTTAGTCCTATCTTGGTCTGTGCTTTGCCCTTACCCAAAGTTTTACTGGAAGTAACAAATATTTAGAAATTATAGGTTGTTACATTTAAATACCGATTATAAGATAGATACTTGTTATAGGTACTTTTTTTATTCTTAGAGATATTGTCAGACAACAGACAACTCAACTTATAAAACAGAAAAAAATTTCGGCATTTGAAGCGCAATTTTGGCCATTTTTACCAGTCAAAAGTATTCGTTCTTTTTAAGCTGTTGTTTGAAGGCAGTGTTTTAATTTTGAAGCGGGGGTTTTCTCAGAAACAATATTTCTAATTAAAATATATTTTAAAAGTTGATTGATTTCAACTGTATTAATTATTTCATTATCTTTGCTTTTACTTGTTAAGCCTAACTATTGACTTCTTAAGCCATGTCTCGATATTCACGTCCTCCTAATTCTTCTTTATTTGTCCGAAATGTTCCTGACAGTGCAAGGCCAGAAGAACTACGAAGGCTTTTTGGGAAATACGGACCGATTACTGATGTTTACATCCCTTTGGATTATTACAATCGAAGACCTAGAGGATTTGCTTATGTCCAGTTTGAAGATATTCGAGACGCTGAAGAAGCCTTGAATGAATTGGATCGCATACGCTTCTTCGGTCGTGAATTGGAAATCGAATTTGCTCAAGGAGATCGAAAAACTCCTCAAGAAATGAGAGGTAAGGAACGAAGAGGACGTCGTTCACCCTATCGTGGAGGCTCTAGTCGTTATGATGATTATCGACGCCGTGGTCGCTCGAGAAGCAGGTCTCCTTACTATCGTGATCGCAGCCCTGGCTATCGGAAGAAAAGATTTTCTGGAAGTCGTTCCCGATCTCGCTCCCGATCCCGTTCTAAGGACAGATATCATCGCAGCATTTCTCCTCGCAGCGATGTATAAATGAATGTGTTCTAGTTGCTCTACAGAAGAACTAAATTTATTTTCTGCGTTTTTTTCTTTTCTTTGAAATTTGCTGTTGATTGTTTATTCATGTAAAAATACCATTCTTTATTTCGCTCATTTCATTATCCTTGTATTTCTAGTTAAGACCATCAATAAATTTTTGTGCTTTTGTTTATGTACTACGTATTTAATATATATGTATATATATTGTTATTTTATTTGTTTTAACCATTGCAGTCAAATGAAAGCCAGGTAAAGGCAAGCCAATTCAAAGTTCTCTAAAGATACAAGCTAGTTAAAGATATGGCTTAAAGTTTCAAGGCAGAGACTCTTGCCACCAATTGTGTCAGCATGTTGTCTAATCAAGACACTTTTAAAAGTTTGAATGGTTTACAAATGCCTTCAAGGCCCACAAGTAAAGTTTTACAGTGTGTTTATATGCCAAAGGTAAATGGGAATAGTTTTAATGTTAATTATTATAGGGAAAATAAGTTTATTCTGAAAAAATATTGTTAAATTAAATTATAATATTTTATATATCAATGATTGGAAAATGCTTGATTAGGAGTGTTCAGATTTTACTATTCTAGGATATTCTAAAAAACAAAGAGTTAAATTAACATCAACTAACATACTTAACTGAGGCCTTGCCATCCTTTGTTTCTGAATTTAAATTTTTATGTTATAATATATAATTTTATATTTAAATGCACGATATCAATTTTTGCTATTAATTCATATTATTTTTCAGTGCATATAATTTGATTTTACTGTTAAAACAACTTAAATTTGCTAAGAGAAAATTGTTTCATGCTTATTTAACATTAAAGTATTTAAGTTTCAAAGGTAAACATAAATTAAACTATATTAATTGCTTAGATTTTTGTTTTGAAAAAGCTGAAAATAAATCCATTAAATTTGTCTTGATAGCTTATATTATTAAATCAATTTTTATTTTATTTACATATTTATCTTTTTTTAAAATTGTATTTGTTTTTAAGCATGCTTAACAATAGCTTAAAGCATTTTCGTGAAACTAGTTTAGTAATGGATGTAAACAATACATAAGGTTTCGCAAATCTGTTTTGAAACTCATTAAAATTTTTTTAACCATTCCAGTCTTTATTACAAGTTGAAACAAGGTCTCCCAAGTACAATAAAGATAAGTTGCTCAAGGTTCTTGTTTCAAAAGGTTACTTGGCTAGAAAAGATAAAGATAACAAGCTATTTAACAAGCAAGTAAAGTTACAAGGTACTTCTTAAAGACAAGTGTCATTTAAAGTTCAAAGCACAGAATATGACTTGATTGCAAGGTCTTGCATCTGCTAAAGATGAAAAGAATTTTTTAAAGAGTTGAAAGGTAATTGGGATGTAGTCTGTTTTTTGTAAAAACAATTTAAGCATAAGTTAAAAAAATTTTTTTTAATTTTTCTTACATTACAGGAACAAATTTGCAGTTTACAACCATTTTACTTAATTGTTAAACTATTCCCTTTTTGATAATGAGATATTATAAGTTTTATAAGAAGGTGGTGGTAGTTTTATTAAATAATTGAAGAAATTTAAGCAATAATAATTAATTTGCCTGGTAGCAAGACAAAAACCAAGTATATTCATTTATTATGTTTATAGCATGATTTTTAGTTTACAAAGTTTAATGCACATTGATGTGTAATTAAATATTAAAAAGAGCTAATTGGGTAATGAGTTTTTTAAATTTATCATCTATTTTGGTTAATGAAAAGCTTCTTGCTAAATAATATTTATAAATACCCAAGTCTTTAAATATTCAACATGAGGAAGGGTCAATTGAGATGAATGGACTTATGAATATGAAAGGAATGAGTAGAATAGTTTAAAAAGTATTATAATAAGTTATGTATTAAAAATATACATGAGTAATATACAGTTATATTATCCGTAAATTTTAAATGTCAAGAAAACAGATTTCATAAATTTTAATAAATAGCACAATACTCAATTGTCTCTAAGAAAATTTATCTGTAGGAAACTTGATTTTATACCAAATGCTTTTAACAATGAAAGACCTGTGTTTATTGATTTAAAATTATGCAGCTTTTACATTTTTTTACCTTTTTTTATTTTTGATGGGACAACAATGATTTTGTTCATTTTATAATACATTGATTTTCATAAAAGTTTATTTATTTATTTTTTTTTTTATAAGGGCATACTTTTTGTATTTGATTATCTACTTTTTTTCAATCCAGAAAAGTCTTAAAAACATGTCTAAAGTACAATTTTATCATGATTAGACAAAGATCTATTTTGTTTTGAAGCATTCATTTTTTAAAAATATTCTAATTATTTTAGTCTTTAAACTTTTTTTCTAAGACAGTAGTGTAAAAATCTGCATTTCCACAACTATGTTTCATAACAAAACTCAGCATAAATAAAATTTTGTTAGTATTTGACCATTGATGTCGCTCTAAGTGCCTATTGGATTAAATGTACAATATGGTTGATTCCATTCATGCATGCCTTAAAGATTTATTCATAAATCTTAACAAGTAATAATGCTTATAGATAAGCACCTCTGCAACTTTTTGATCTGAGTAAATTACAAATAATTTTCTTGAAGTTCTTTTTCTTAATTAGCAAATTCTTTATAAATAGATTTTTTATAATAAGAAATATGTATAGTTATGGGATATGTATTAATTCCACTTAAATTTTGGAGCAAAATAGGCTATGGTGACTTTCATTTGTGAGTACCAAAACCGCTACCATGATTAATTTATTAAAAACAATTTTAAATAAGTACGTGTAAATTTGTTAATTTCCAATAATCACATAAGATTTTGAATAAAGACTTTGACTTTTGTTTATTTTGTTGCTGTGTTTATTATTTATTGAAATCAAGCTTAAAGAATGTATTGATATTTCAGAAAAATGAATGAGAATAGTAATTCTTTTTTGACATTTCTGTAAAAAATAAATTTTTAAAGCAATCAAAGAAAAACAAAAAGTGTCTTAAAAATAGTACATTTTTATTATTAGGCAAATCTTAGAAGAGACAAAGCAAAAAAATTCATTAAAATGTGCAGGACTTTATATGTTTAAATGACTATGTCTTGTCTTCAAAATCAAAAGATGTCAGATTTTGTATTTCTTCAAGAAATATATAGGTAATTAAGCTATGACTTTTTTTTTAATTCAAAAAGCTTTTTTAATTTTATAAAAAGTTAATAAAGAAATCTTAAAAATAATTTGTGTGTGAAAATTTTTGCTTGTAAAAATCCTGATCTTGGAATAAATTACTTTAGGAACATTAGTATTACAAAACCATCTTTAACTCCTTCGCGCCGACTGTCACGTCTACGTGCCAGCAATGAACACACTCACTTCCCGGCCGACACACAGGCATGCCAGAGCATTTTCCCGTTCAGTGTCCTGGAACGTTTTAAAATCTAAATTTCTGCCACAAGATGGCACTGTATGTCCATATGGTTTCAGATACATGTACATTAGACCTTCTACTCGAAATGAAAGAAGCATGACTCACATTCACAGGTTTTTGATTATATAAACAAAAGGGGAAATAAATGTTTCCAAATGGCGTGTTTTATGACGTCTCTTTAAATTCATACGTGGTAGTTGTTTATTGTAAGTAGAGAAGTTTTATTTTCGCTAAAGCGTTGGGTATTTCGATTTACAGCTTTTAGAAAATTATTAGATCTTGTTAGACGTGAATTTTTCTGTTTTTACCGTTGTAATGTCGAAGTGTTGAAAATGTTTAACAGTGCATGAAATAGCAGAAATGATGCAAAATATTTCAAATATTGATTCTTAAACAGATTCTGATAGTGATACTATGATATATTCTGATCATAAAGAATGTTGCATTGATGTTTTGGAAATTTCATGGATTTAGGCTTAATAGCAAAAAAGCCCCCAGCCCTGGACAGACTCTCACGTAAGACACTGCCGGCCGACGCGATTAGCGCGCGTTTGCGTTTCCCGTCGCGAAGGGGTTAAAGAAGAAGGTATCTAGAATTTACTTGTCATGGCTTATGATAACCATGATATTTAAAAGGTACAGTGAAGCATAAGACTTGAAGCAATAAGTGATATAAAAGTTTCTAATACTCTAATAAGCTATGAATTGCTGATTTAATTTGTTCCTTCTTTAAAGTTTAAGTAAAGCCTCTAGCAATACTGTGTTTTTCAGTGTTCCCATAAAATGAAATTATTGTCATAAAATAAAATAATACATGACAGGTTCGAAAAATGTTTTTTTTTTACTTTCTTGAAAGTTATTACTGTATCTTTTTTGTCTTATAATCCACAAATTTTGTATTAAAAAAAGTTTCAAATTTTGTTGTCTGTATTATACAGCATCTCAGATAATCTGAAACACTTTCCATCACATGAGAAAGTTTTGAAAGAAATGCCATATTTGTTTCATAAAATAAATAACAGATGGTGCCACTACACAGCTGACTAATTTCAGCCATAATCAATTTTCCCAATTACATTCAAGAACGAATTTGGTTCCTTAGAGATATTACATTATTCGCTAACGTCATTTCACGTTTCGTCTTGAAGCAAGTTTTTTCATTCTAAAAATATTCAAATTCATATATCATCATATGGATGCAAAAACATATGACGATTAAGTGATGGGAACTTTTAAATTAAAAGCTCTAAGGAGGGCAAATGAAAAAAAAATTTGACAAACATGTTCATGTAAAAGTAGGAAACAAAACATGTGCGGTACAAAAGAAAAATGTATCCAATACTCAGTACAAAAATAATCCATTTATTTCATATAATTATGAATAAGTATACTTTATTTTTTAAATATGTCAATAACCTCATTTTAAAAATAAAAATCAAGTTTTACTGTATTTTTGCCCAGAATTAATGTTTTTGATCGATCTCACACTTTCATATCAGTTAATCACATTTTGTAATAAAGTGGATCCAAACAGATCTTTTTCATAATAAAATGTTTTTTTTCTGCACAATTTATTGAATTTTTAATTATACTGTTTTTATTTTATAATCATTTCCAATTAAGATACTGCATTTATAAACTACATGACTATTTCAAGTGTCATTAAAATTGCAGACATGCCATCTTTTATGCAAAATCGCTAGGTTTTACACTCTTACTGATAGCATGAAATGTTTTATAAGTTTTTTTTCTGTTTAAAATTGAAAAAAAAAATTTTTTTTTTAAAGTTTTAATACATTGTGGCAATTTTTTCCATAATTTAGAACGAAACTTAGCACCCCCTTTCAACCCAACTGTGGGAGAGAAATAATTTCCCAGTCTCTTGTCTTTGAGGCTCTGAGTGTCAGAGAATGCATATTCTGACCTTTTTTTTCTGTTGGAGAGAGGAAGGCTGGAGCTTGAGAAACCATAGGTGAGAACTTAAAATGGTAGATGCAGACTGAAGATTTATCCAAGTTGAAAAGTGAAAACATTGATTCTCTGTGGTTTCAAGTTAGTGGAATTAACAGTGTTGGTAGAAGTGACAAACATGATTGAATATCTAAATTTATGTTATCTTTATTTGTGATACCTCATAGCAGTGGAGCATATGAAAGAATTTTCAGTTTAGTAAAAAGAATAGAAATGAATTTAGAAACTCAGTATAATAATTTAGAAAATGTGCTTATTATGAAATCTTTAAGTGATAGATTTTGTCAAGAGTAAGAGTTTGTTAGAAAAGGCTAAAAATGACTGTGAGCTCTCCCAGTATATAAACTATTAAAAAAATTTATTTAATCATCAACATTTTTTTAGAGTTTTTTAAATAGTTTAACCCATAATTTTAATTTTATTAATTGTTGATATGTTTCTAATTAACTTTATTTGATTTAAAAGCTATTGTGAATACATAATATAATTCTGTCCAGATAACTTTTATGATAAAATGATTAATATTTCAACAGATTGCAATTTAGTTTGGTTGTGGCAGGCAAAATATTTCTTTTCAATATTTTTAATATTTAGATTGCACAAATGGTAGTATATTATAAATGCATTCTAGATTCTATGAATTTAATACAACTGATAAAATTTTAATTATATCTTTAGTTGAATTAAATTCTTAGAATCTACATTTTAATTTAATAATTTATTTTTAATTAAGAAAATTTATATTTGATGTGTAATTTTGACTTGCAAAAAGTTTTACTGAAGCACTTTTCCAAAAATTGGCAGGTATAAAATTGCAAAAAATTTAAGAAGTTTACTAGATTTTTACATTCATTTCTCTCAGAAAGACTTTGTAACTGAAATATTTCTGTGTTTAATTTTCATTTTTGTTTGGTAAGATCATCAAAACCAAACCCGGTATTATAAATTCTTCTATGTCCTCTGACAGTAAGCATGCATTTAGCAAAATTTGAATAGGTATCTGAATTTTAAACACTCTCACCTTCAGTTCAACAATTGGTGGGTTTGTTTCTCAACTTAGACTTCTAATATTTACTGTGGTTTATGAAACCATTTTAAACCTAATCTGATATTCAACAAATGATCATTGAGTAACAAACATAGCAAACCTTAAGTCCCGTCAACCTGACTCCTTTATTCTTAGATGTGTAAACATTATTTTATTACTTAAATTTTTAAATTAAGTATTTCACTTACATTGACTACTTTAGTGTTACAAATATTTTTTTCTTCCAAATATTTTTATCTGCTAATTTTTAAATTCTATTTCAAATATTTTATACATGTTTCATATTTTGTGGATATCTATATTTAATGATTTATCAAGAAGTACCTGCACTAAAGGTAGATAAAAAAAACTTGCTTCTATGATTTCTTTCTTTTCAGGAAATTTTCTATTTGAATTTTCTTCTACCGAAAGTCACTATCATCACTTTAAACACCCATTTATGAACTGAAGCTGAAAAATCTTTTTCAAACTTATTTTGGACAAATAATATTTTTATGTTCTGCTATTTTTTAATTTCTTATTTGACTCCTATACAACACTTGAGAACTTGATTCATTCTTGAACAAAGTTATGAAATAATTTTATTAAAATAAGCTAAATAAATTATTTGGTTTGGATTAGAAAATATTTCACATCATACATACCAGTTTTTCTATTAAAATATACATATATATATACACACACACACACACACATATATATATTTTAAGGGTTTTCGATGTAAGCAGTAGTACTGGGCATAGAATTTTTTTTATCACTTGAATTACTATTTAAGCATTTGTTTTGAAGTAACTTGAGTGGAATAGTTAATTTGCATTTTAAAATTCTAAGAAAGAAACTATTTAAATTTATTGATAAGAAAAACAATATATAAATTTTAAAATCATGCCAGTCACATTTTATTTTCAATAAAGCAATCAATATTCTATATAGATTATGTATAGCGCAAATGATTCAGCTTTTCATTTTCTGATTAGGAATTGAATGTTGACCTGCAGTATGAATGTGTTAACCTGCAGTATTTGTTTAATTTCAAGTAACATTGCATTTTAAAATAATAAGAAAAATTATCTTAGTTTTTTACTTCTATGCTGCACCTTTGATTTAAAAACATAATGTTTAAATTGTATGTTGCCAGTAGTAGAAAAAATGATATTCAGCAAAGATGTCATAGGAAATAACTTTGATTTATTGATATTAAGTTGACATAATGTATAGTCCAGAGTTCTTGTTGAATACATTCTCATTTAATATTTTTATGAATGGATTTATAGCAGAATGCTATGTAACATATAGAATAAATTAAAAAAAATAGCTTATTTAATCTAGTGAAGTGGTAAACAAGTTGATATTACTTTGATGTCATTAGTGGCAAAAATTATGTTGTGTAATGAAACTTTTTTTGTATTTGTAGTACTAAAATGTGTTTGTAAACATTTGATGAATATCATAAATTAAAGAATAATAATATACTACCATTAATTGTATTACTAGGGACATATTTTGAGTTTTTGGTTTTGAATAAGAAAAAGCACAATTTTATTAATTTTTTTTTCAATATCACTTTTATTCTATAAAAGGGTATTAAGTGCTCCATTTGTAAATAAAATTTTTTTATGTGTTTATATTTTTTTATTATTAGCTTTCCTTTTGGGAAATGTAGAAGAATATTTAAAATTGCTCTCAACTTCTGAAGTTAATGCAATCGTTACATAATTTTTTTAAAAATAAGTGATGTTTCTAAGAGCAAATACTGGGAATGACCCTTTAGTTTCTTTTAAACATGTGGGTCCAGCTTGATATTCCAAGCAATCTCATAAATTCTTAAGGCAAAATCTTGTGATTGTGTATTAGCCGTACAAAGAGGTAGTAAATTTGTAATAATCAATCTAGTGACTTTCTAAATGCAGTTGATCACTCTGTTTTAGAAAGATATTTGAAATAAAGTGACAATACTGAGGTGCATTTTTGTATCGCTATTAAAAATGAATATCCTACACAATAAATTTACTTGAATAGAAATTTAGTTAACGCTTGGATAGATTATCTTAAAAAATTGTAACATATATTTTGATGCAAATGTGTGTTTAATTCTTTTTGTTTTTATTTAAATTTTTTTTTAAAACTTGAATAAAAAATGTTAATTGGGAACAATTTTAAATCAATATTTAACTTAAAAAACCTTAAACTATCAACAGAACTTGAAAAAAGTAATTGGTCTAATATATGCCTTGATGAAAAATATTTTTTAAAAAATCTTGTGTAGAATAGACTTAATAGGGAAGTAAAAGCTTATATATTTTTCTTTGAAGCCTAAATTTGTTTTTGTTCAAGAAGTGCAAGAAATCTCCTCAAGATTTGACTTGAAAATTTATTTTTACAATAAACTTATATACATCGCTATCAGTTTGTATGATTTAATCATATAAGCATATGGTTAGTATGGTTTTTGCTGGTATTGTACAGTCTTACACCTATGTTATAGAATCAGATTTGCAACATTGTGAACTAAGTTTCCTCCTATTTCTTGAATGTCATTTGTCAGTGATCACAGGTTATTCATTCTTTATATCTTGTGATGATAAAGATTTGTAGAAGTGAAAAAATTATATTATTTGATATGTGTTTTAAAAACTTGAAATAGAAGAGAATTTTCTTGATTTTAAAATTAGTTTCCACCTTATCTAATTTGATTCTGTTAATAAATATTAATGAAGGCTTGTTAAACTATATATATCCCTTTAAAACTATGTGGTCAAAGGTGTTGGAAATGTATACAATTCACATCCGAATTATTAGAATTTGTCTAAAAATGTAACTATTTTCCATTGTATACTGTTTGTTGATTGTGCATAACAAAGTAGCCTTCAGCTTTGCTTCTTTTTTTTTTTCAAATTTGAAATAGCCAATTTGTTCTTAATGTTTTAGTAATCAATTTGGCTAATTAACTTAATTGTACTTTCAATTGGTATTTTAGTATCAATCTCTGTAAGTATCTTTTTGCATATTGCAACTGAGGAAATTTGTATTTTCGGAGAGCTAGGTAGCTGTTCTTAAAGTCACTCCGCTCTGTGTATGGCCAACATTTTGATATATGTTCCAATTGCTTACTTTTGGATTTCTACCTAGAAGTGGGGTATTGGAAGTATAAATTTGTATAGTTCCTTCTGGAATTGTTTTTACTGTTCCAATGATCACCTTAAGAATTTATTCTGAGCTTGTCAATTTTACCCTTTGTTGTGGTGAGATTGCCTCACTACCATATTTGATTATAGGTTATATATATGTTGTGCATTGCATTCTAGGTTGCTCACATTTCTTACCATTGAGCAAGTCTTTTCATTATGGTGATTCTATCAACTTTTTCAGCTATTTCTTTTACATTGTTAGTAATAGTTAATTTGTTGTCTTGTACTATAACCAAGATAACTTATGTTATTATTGTATTCTAAATTTCTCTTTATCAATAATTAAGTCAAGGTCAATTTCTATTTTTTTCTAAAGAAATCAACTGGTACACAATTTTTTATTCTTATTTAAAAGCATATTACTTATTTTGCACCTGTATTGAAGTAATTTCAAGGCTTTTTATATAATGTCTTACATAATTTGTTTTGCTATTTATAGTTTCTAGAGTTTTTTTCCCCCTCATTCCAAATTACCAAATTATCTGTAAACGTAGAAACATTAATTTCTGGAATTTCTTTCAGTCTTGATATAAAATCAATAGTATATATATTGAAAAGTAAGCAACTGGAAATTTCTCCTTTTTATAAATTGATATTACTTTGATGGGAGTGAGTTTCTGTATCATTCCATTTGGTTTTCACCTATCTTTGGGCTAAAAATCTCTATCCAATTTATCATATTTTCCCCTATTCCAATAGTTTGTAGATTTTAGAGAAGCTTTTATCTCCAGACTGCGTCATAAACTCCCTGAAATTCTATGAAGAACTGCCAAGAAACTTTTTAAGTTGAATCCTTTTTTAATTTTATTGACTAATTTCATTAGTGAATTATTTGTTGATATGTTGCTTTTAAATCCTACCTGTTCTTCCTTTCATTCTTCTGTCTCCTGTAAGAAAAATTAAGACTTTGAGATTCTTTCTTTTAAATGTTTTAGTTAGACTGGATGTTAATGTATTTCTATATGTGACTCAGCCTTTTAATTTCCTTGGTTTTAAAACTGGTTTTACGCCTGAATTCCCCCAGTTAGTTGGCATACTATTATTTTTGCTCCAAAAGTGTTGTAAATGGAAAAAAGTAAGAATATGCAATGGCTACCTTGGTTTTTTATAAAGTCTTCGCCCTTTCAACTCACAAGTCTGAGGTTCTATCTTCAGGCTGAGCAAGGTCGACTCAGCCTTGACTTCAGTGAACCAAAAAAACTGAGTACCAAGCATGCTTGGAAACTAAAAACAGTGTTTTCACATTAAGCTGACCACCAAATCAGACATGCTTTGCACCCCAGAGCCCTTTGTCTAGAAAATAGATACATGCACTGTAGACCTTGGTCCCATAATGAGCTGTTATGTCACAGCGTTTAGTTTTATAAATTCTGAAAATCCATTGTCCGATTCTGGTTGAAAATTGTTTTATTGTATTCTGCCATTGTAAATTCATTTGTTAAAAGATCGAAAAAAATTTTTTTATCTGTGGGTTTGAATCATAGTTGTGCCTCTTTTTCTTTTGTTGTTGGTTAATGAGTACTTGTTGTTAGAAAAGTTGTTGAATTTTTGACTTGGTTCTTGCACCTCTTTGTTTCCAAAAATTTTTAACTTTTAGAATTTATATGATATTAAGGCTGTTAATCAAATTCTAGGCTATTTTCCTCATCTATTCAATAGTCCCACTTATTGAGAAAGTTATTCCATGTTTTTATTTCAGTCTTTAGAATTTTCTTTTTCATGATTGCATATTACATTTATATGCCAAAGCCTCTTTGCTACTTTCTACCTAGATTTCTAATGTTTCTTTGCTTGGTTAGTCATTCCAAAATGGTTTGCAGGTTTTTATTTATTTAATTTATTTTACTTCGTGGGGGGATATTCTTTTTTTGCACACTGTTGAATATAGGATTGTTTTTTTGCAGACTCTTTCTTTTTTTGCACACTGTTGAATATTAGAAAATTTATTTTGTTCTTTTGTTTTCTCTTCTAGATCTTTAGTAAATCTATTCCAGTCAGCTTTTTTTTTTTTTTTTTTTTTTTTTTTAATATTCCACAATTCTTGAGAGAATTATTTGCTTGAATTTAGTTGAAATTAAGGTTTTTATTCCATGTCCACCACTGGTTTGCATCGAAAATTTTTAATCAAAATATTGTGATACATTTATCTTTTTGTGTTATATCTTTATGTGTTATATATTTTTTCGCTGTGATATTTGCTTCTTGTACTATCATAATGTCAATATCCTCTTCATGACTATTGTCTTAATTTACACAAATTTCGGGGCAGAGAGACCTCCAACAGAACAGAAAAAAAAATCATCTTTATTGTTTTAGCATGAATTGACAACGCCAAAATTTGTTACTCATTTAGCACCTCCCAGGAGTATGTGTGAATTAAAAATATTACTAACTTAAAATTTTTTTTTTAATTTTATTGTTCATAAATACAATTAATATTTTGATGTATGATAATTTAAGAACTTTTTATTTAAAATAAATTTTGTGACTATAGAAAATCCAAAATTTTATAATAATTATTTATTTTTTAATTTCAATTATTTATAAATTAAAAAAACATTTTTTATAAAATTCCAATATACATGTTATTTTTTTATTTTATAAAATTCTTATTTTTATTAACCTTGATTTTAGAAGAAGCAGATAATTTAAGTAGTTCAATTCTTTCAGAGACTGAATTGATTAATATAATTCAAAAACAATATGAATGTTTAAAATCTGAACAGTTATTGATTACAAAGAATCATACATATATTTTATTTGTTAAATGCATCAAGAAAGAATTCCTTATAAAATAAAATATTCTTAACCAGTATAAAAATTATTAATTATATTAGCCTCTAGTGATCATTTAAAAAATCAAAAAAGGAAATCATATAGTAGTTTTTTTATATTTTCAAATGTTTCTACAAATCAGAAGAGAATATTTTTTATAAAGTGTCTTTAACATCCTAAATGAATAAAAGAAATTTGTGTTTCTTATATTCATATATCCAAGAGTTATAATTTTGGTTTATTTTTAAATTTGTTTTTTTTTAAAAACTTATTTTACATGGGTCAACTTTAGCTACTTTTTTTCTTTATGATGTACACACATTTCCCCCTTGTTTTTTGCCTTAATTTATTAGATATAATAAATTGACATGTGTGTTTTATACAAAAGGAAAAATAATTTTATGTAAGCTTTTTTGGTTTTTTTTTTATTATTAAGTATATACTTATTTATCATTATACTTATTTATCATTAAGTATATCAAAATACAAAGAAATTAGAATAAGAACTTACACTTAAATGTTACTGTGACTACATTATTTTTATCAGCTATTGCTACAAATATATCCATTTTGATGTTCTGGAATATGGGTTAATGTGACATTTTTCAAATTCTAAACTGATAGTCACAATAAAACTCAAAATTCAAGTATTCATCTAATTGATTCTTTCTAAAATGTAACATGTTATTGATGAGAAGGACAGAAAAATATTTTGTAATTTCCTTTTTTATTTCAATTTGAAATTCAGATAAGCGATGTACTCACCTTTGTTTATAAATTTTAAAATAAAAATTACTGATGGTATTTTATTTTTTTTAAGCATATTTTTTTTTCTTAAAGAATTTCTGATAAATAAAATTTCTTAATAAATAATAAATTACCATTTTTATCAATATGCTTTGTTTGTTTTCATAAGAAACACTACTAAACTATATTACTACTATTCAAGCTCATTATTCTGACTTGAAATTTTTTTCTTCATTTTAATGGTACACATTCAATATTGAAATTGAGAACCTTAAATTTTTTTTTTTGCATTAATTAACAAAAAAAAAATCTTTAGTTATTAAATTTTTCAATAGTGTTTGGTGGAAGTTTTTGGGTTGTTGCTCAATTGTTTTTTTTTCTTCCCCCCCCCTCTTTTCTTGCACATATTTGCAATATTAGACCAAATATTATGTTAGAAAAGCCATTGCATCTTTAACTATCAAAAATCTTCTGTTACTTGGTAAAATATTATAGAATTTTTCCAAATTTCATTCTTCATCCAACTTGAAACTTAAAAGTACTGATTTTCAAAGAAATATTTTTTTCCATTTTTTTAATAACCTTATTAATTTCTTAACAATTCTTTTACTCTTTAACTATTATGAAAATATTTATTAAGATAATTTTAAAAAAAACAATCTTATATGTGGTATATGAAAGTAGGCTCAGTAACAGTAAAAATTCTTTGTATGTTTACAATACATTCCACTTTCTGATGTTTTCCTGAAAGATTTTCTGGAAAATCAAAAGCAGTTGAAATAGTTTTATTTATTTCCAATCTGTATGATAGTTTTACTGGAAAACTATTTGCCTTTCAGGATTTTCATACTTTTTTTTGACAGGAGGTGAATGTAACTTTAGTCTTGCTGTCAAATTTTTTTGGTAAAAAATATTTATTTTATCATCCTTACATAAGCAAAAATATTTTTATCAACATTTAAAATCTTATTTATATTTGCTCATACATACTTTAGACATATTCAATAGTATACTCATTAAAAATATATGGCCACGAAAGATACATCCAGTTTATGCATTAAAAAAAGTTCAATTTTCAAGCATAGAATCAATATTACTTTATTCAGATAGGTCTAGGAATGTATAGTGAGGAGATTAAATCTATGGCTTCTTAATTTTAAGTTTTTTCCTTCATTAACTGATAATATCCTATACCATGGATAACTAACTCATGCAATGCATGTCACACTCTTATTGCAAAGCTTTAACACCACATAGTGACTTGAAAAACTAAACAGTTAGAAAAAAAATGTGTTTTTAGGCTCATAAATTTTATCATTGATCTTCATTGTTTTAAAAAATTCATTTTTTTCATAAATAAATATTTGACATCAAATGAAAATAGGAAGAATTAAGAATTATAGGGAAAGAAATTCTTATTTATATATCAAAACTGCCTGCTTGTTAGATTTGTGTAGAATTGATGAATATAATTGTAAATTAGACTTTCATTTCATACCAGTGCATAGTCATTTCAAAACCAAACATTCTTGTCAGATCTCAAATTGAAAAACGAATATTTATTTTAAAATTTATTTAATTTTATTTTAGTTTTTATGTTTACCACCTTATGCCGGACTTGTATAATAAAAAATGTGCGATTTGCATAACAACACATAATCTGCTTATAAATAGCATTTCATCTAATTTTTATATTTTTATTATTTTGGAAATGCTGGAAGTGTGCATAATTTTTTTTTTCAATGTTGCAGTCTCCCCATAAAGTTGGTCACCTCACACTAGATCATGATGCGAATTGTTTGTCCATTTTGATGCCAATTAATGGCTTGATGTTTAATGGAATGTAGGCACAGTTATTCCCAGATTAAAATGGTAACTAAAGACAATATGTGACCACACATTTTCATGTATATATGTTGGTGACATGCTTTAGTACATTCATGCATCCCTACATACAAGAATATTTCATTTTCATTGTTGCAGTGATACATTACAAAATGCTATTACTTGTTATTGTTGTACAGAAGAGATGCTTGCTAGAATTTGTATGATTTGAAATTTTGCTAGTTACCTAGTATTTTGTGTTTTTAAGGCATATTAATGCAACCAACCCTGTCTAGTGGTTAGCTTGCATGACTCCGGATTGGGAGGTCCTGGGTTGGAATCCTGGTTTGGGCATCGCGGTGTACTTTCTCTCTGTCCTGTCTTTGTCCTTTCCTTGTATGAAGGGTTGCCCCCCCCCTATCAACAGGTACCTATAGCATGTGTGTACTGAGGAAGTCATACTCCCGATCAAATTATGATTCAGTTGTTAAAGTGGAGCAGCACTCCCCAGCCTGGATGGCACTCGACAAAAAAAAGGGCATAGTAATCCTAATTATTTTCAACTACCAAATTATGCACATGTTTTAATACATATTTATCTTAAATTAATCAGTTTTAGTATTTGCTTTATATGGCTGACTAGATGACTTGAAAATTGCAAGAATTAGTCATCCTCTGTAATCAGTTTGGGTTTGCCCCACCATCATTAAAATAATCTGTGACAAAGACTTTAAAAAATGGGTAATGCACTGTTTCTTTTGAGTTCTCAACTTTCTAAGAATCATACAGTTAGAAAAATGAAAAGAAATGTTCTTTATATATTAAATAAAATTCCATTTTATTTGAAAGCAATTTTTTTGATATTAAAATGGCTGAAATGTGCACTGTATGTTTATAAAAAAAAAAAAAAAAACTTGTGTGCATGCAAGAAAAATTAATGTTGAACAAAAATTTTGCAATGGTGACATTTTTCTTAAATAGGAAAATTAATGTGTTAGAATTTTTGTTTTGCAAATATTAAATATGGTATCAAGTATTTGGAAGAATGTTATTTTAATCTTTCAAAATTTTTTATGAGTTAGATACTATATTATATATCAACTTAAGGAATTTACTTTTTCTCTTGCTTTAGTGGTTGGCAAGAAACTACAAATATTTGCTAATATTTTGTTACATTTCTTGCTTATTTCTTCTGATTTGGCAAGGTCTTATATATAGTAACTTTCTTAAATAAATGTCTGTAGTAATTCCCTCATTTGCTTCATTTATGACTTAGTGAATATAGTGGTATTGTAAAAACACATTCTGGCAGTGTTACTGTTATGCATGATCTCTTTTATCCAATTCAGTTGAATCAGGAAGTTTCCAACCTAAAGTTTTTAAAAATTTGAGACCAACGGCTGTCTTTTTCATGACAAGTAAATAATGGAGAAAATGATCCTAAATTTGTCTAGATTTCTTGACAATCTTTTCTCTTGCGAGCAATATGGTTTCCATATAGGCCAAAGCACTGTCGACCAAATTCTTTACTTTGCCCAGACAATTAGGGTTGCTCAGAACTTAAAACCAATGCATCACTCTGTAGCAGCTCTTTCTGGACCTCACAATAACTTTTGATAGAGTTTGGAAACAAACTAATTATTGAGCTCCATAATACCTTTAACATCCAGGCTTTGTGGCTTAGATATCGGATTACCTTAAGCAGTAATTTTTCAGAGTTTAACAAAGAGCTGTTGGACACTTTGCATCTTAGTTAAGGTGTCCCACAGGGAACAGTTCTTAGCCTAACTCTGTTCTCTTTATACTTACTTGGCTGGTGCTAAGAGAAATATTTTTATGGATTGGTATTTTTGCAGATAACATTGCTCTGTGGTAGGAGCTGGTACAGATGCTCTTGAATCTAAACTAAATGACTCACTGAAGGCATTGTCTGAATTTTTAAACTCAATTTTAATGCTGCTAAATAGATTTCTACATTTTTTTACAACAAATAAACACCTCTATAACTACTATCAACCAAAATTAATGTTTGAAAACTATATTGTAACAAAACCCAAAAGTACTTGAAGGTTTGTCCTTGATTCTGAATTTTCAAGTAACAAAACACATTGACTACATTGTTTTGAGGGCAAGAAAACATCTAAACATTCTTATTTATATAACAAGTAGAAACTGGAAAGCTACTCTTAGGACTTCATATCTTGCACTCATTAAACTTATTCTTGAATCTAGCTTTCCAATCTATTACTGTGCCTCAAATTCCAGCTGGAAAAAATTAGAACAAGTTTATATGAGTGCATCTTGGATAATTACTGGACTGAAAAGGAACAGAGACCTAGAGATGTCTTCTTTGAAACTGATTTAGAGCCTCTTCATGTTTGAAAAAAAAGCCAGCCTTGTAAAATACTACAAACTCATTAGTTATGGTCCTTAAAACAATACCTCAAAATATGTAGGTATTTGGGAAAACGACCAGAGACTCAAGATAAATAGCCCTTTCAGTTAGGCATTGTCTCAAAATGCTTTTGCTGAAAATATTGAATTATTTTCTCTTCATTCCTGCATGACTCTAACAGAAGATTTTTTCAAGATTTTTTTTCACTTCAACCTTTCTTCCTCCGTCAATTAAAGGGAAACTGCTCCAGAACATCTTAAACAATTTGCCTTGTCGGTCATAAAAATTATCTCTAGAAGTGACATTAAATTATATAATGATGGTAGTTAGTTAAATTGACAGCTTTGCAGGTAGTGGCATTTATATTGACCCCCTCCCCACCAAAAAAAAAAATTTTATTTTAAATCAATGTAACTCAGACTACAGTTCTGTTTTTAACTGATAGTCAGAGTTCAATGGAAAATCTTAGTAACTGGATCCATATCGATGATAAAACAGGTTATAGATCCTTCACAAGTTGAAGTGGGTCTCTTTGGTAATGAGAAAGTAAACTGTTTAGCTAAGGAAGGATGCAGACTACCAGTTCCTTCATCTGATGAGCTTACCTACCTTTTCTCAGACCAAATACATAAATAGGGGGACTTGACTGGCTCTCATGATTGGTTTAGGGCTAGTACACCAGGACAGAAAAACCAATACTTGTCTCTTGCGCTTTGCTAGTGGCCACTTAAAATGTCTTATTTATTCCTAAGGTGTAAAATTTGATCCTCTTTGCCTAAATTGCCACTAAAATCAGACTTCGTTTAATCATATTTTAAGTTTGAGCTTTCTTTGGGAGGAAATTTACTCTTATCTCCTTGTATAGAGTTTTTTATTTGTCAATGAATTTATGGACCTGGTCTGACACTGTCAGATCATTGAAGATAAGTAGCAACAACAACAAGTTGCAAACTTGAATTAAACTTTTAATGACTTAATATGTAAAATTTAAATAAACACAGAGAGGGAATCTAATTAACTATCTAATTGAAAGTAGTACTTTCATTTTACTTAAAAGTCGTAAGTAAATTTATTACTTTCGTTGTACTTACTACTCTTTATATTTCATTAAAATGAGTACAATATTTGCTGTAGCTTTGAATTTAAAAGGTCCTTGGATTCAACTCCTACATGGAGTTTGGTTGTTTGAGTTGTTCAAAGTTTATGTTAAATTACTTTTTAATATGTAAATCACTTTGAAGGAAAAAGTGATGCAAAATAACAATATTAGTTAAAATGTAAGCGAGACAAACGTAAAGTAGACTTCTGTATAACTTAATACTGTATATATGTTTTTGCTATTTGATTATACATAAAGAGAAAAGAAACATAAAAATATTTCCAAATATTAATTGTTCACACCCATTACAAATTTTTAAAAATGCTCCTAAGTTGCATCAAGGGACTTAATTTTATTAGTTATGAATTACTTTTGTCTATTTGGTTGAGAAGTAAATAAATCATTTTTCAATCACTTAGCCAAAATTTTATATATTTGATTTTTTATTAATTTTTTTCAATATTGGATGAAAATAAGTTAAAAATTATTTTAATCACATTCTATTTCTTGTGAATTTCAAAATTTTCAAACAGTTAATCACATACATATTCATTTTAGTATTAAAGCATTATTTCCTGCTGCTGTGTAAGGTATGTTTTGTGGTAAAATTGAATTTGTGAGAACAATACATTTTCTTTCCTCTGATTTGGAAAATGATAGGATTCTGATACCACTGTCATCAATAATTGCAAATTCTTTCAAAAACAACAATGAACGAAATTATAATCTTCCTAATATTTTTGTAGGTGGGAAAAAATTCCAAGGTATTTAATTTACTAATCTACATAGTAAATAAGTTTGAAGTTATCTCTTAAGGTATACTAATTATGTCCTACCTTATTTTATAATGTATTGCAACAAGCTTATATTAATACATCAATTGAATTTTATTAAGTAAAACTGAGTTATTTTCAAAAATGTATTGGTATTATGGAATTAGTTCAGTTCAATTACACTACTGTTTAATTTTGGGAAACAGAATCTTCCAACCAGATAGATAAGTTTAAATTTTTATTGTATCATTTAAAATATTTTGCTTTCTTTCTTTCTTTCTTTTTCTTTTATCAGTATTCCTTATATATGCAATATTTCTGTCTGTAATTATTTACAATTTTTTAATTTGCATCTATATTATATTTACTTTTTCGAGCTTCAAAATTCCAATTTATATATTAATATAAAAATAAACAGAAAATTGTGTTAAAAATATGGGTGTTTTTGTCATCGCTTTATTGGTAAATTGAATTTTTGCATCTAACTAGAATTTAATTTAAAATATATATTTATTTTAGTATTAAATATACACTTAAATGATTTAGGATGAAAAATATCACATGTTTATTTATATCAATGTAATTTACCAACTTATTTCCTATGTAACTAATAATTCTATTAAATTATTTTTAAAATCTGCAGGGGTTTTTTTTTTTTTTTTTTTTTTTTTGTTTTATGTTTTCAAGTCAAGCGTGCATGTGTTAAATATTAATTGATTTCAAAAAAATTTTCAATTTCGATGGTTGAATTTATTTTAATGCTCTTGTTTTCAAAGTTTTTGGAAAATCTGAATTATTAAACAATTTATTTCCTAACAATTTATTTAAAGTATTTTTTTGAAAATTCTTATTTTAAAATAAAACAATTTATTCTTATTTTAAAATAAAACAATGCTTGTTCTTGTTTTTTTTTAAAAAATGTTTTTTTAATAGAATCTTTCTGCAGAAAATAATTTAAATTTACTACTAAATATTTTATAACTTTCTTTTTTATACAAATAGGGAAAGTTTGAATAATTATATTTTTAAAATTTTCTTTTTGATTTTATATTTAATTCATAATTTTCTTGCAGAAATTAGAAAATTGGATCATTGACCTTATTGCTAGTAAAGCAACTGAAATATGTGCATTTGCTGATAATGAAATAATGCTGAGTAAAAACGGAAACATTAATGAAAACAAAAATTAATAGAAGCAGACACAGTTAGAGAGAGTGATTTACTTAATAAACAATAGACAAAATATATAGAAAATAACTAAATTTATCGGCATTTAGCAATTATCTTATAGTTTATAACTTGATAATTTTACATATTTGAGTGCAATTATAAATTTTTCAAATACTATTTCACATAAGAAATTGCAGAATCTTAAAGGGAAAATGTTAATTTTCTTATAATCATCTGATGTAAAATAAAATGGTTCCAAAAGAAAGAAATGAAACTAAGCAATTATTCCTCCTATTGTGACATAACTGCCGGACTTGGATTTCCATATAAAAGAACTAAATAATTAATTATTTTTTTTACAGAAAGTACTTTAAAAAATTTTGCTTCATTTCTATTAAAAAATAATCAAGAGGTAAAATAATAATTAGTGAATTAAAGCTAATGATAAATTGGAAATTCTTATCACTTAAAAATAAAATAAAATTCATCAAAGCATAGTCTTTCAAGGCTTAAGCACATTGAAATCACTTGATAACTGAGTGGTTAAGATTTTGCATTAGAAACCCGTGTACAATAAGCAAAGAGGTAGAGCAAGGAAAAGGTGGCTTGATGATACCTTAAAAGATCTTTAAAGGCTTACAACTGGAAAATTAAAGTCAAAAATAGAAGTGATTGGAGGAACATTGTGCAGCAAGTTAATGACCACATTAGCTTGAAGTACGTATAAAGAAGTGAAGAATATATGATAGATTATTTACTTTGCAGTATATCACAATAAAACAGACAGAAATATGGGATATGTTGCTTGAAATATTATATAAATTAATGTTATTAGATCTTTTATATATAAATTACTCCTTTAGAGAATCTTTAATTCTTTTTCACTCCATATAATCTTTTTGTATAAATCTACTTATTTATTATTTAATTAGTCCGATATTTTTTAAATTGGTTTATTAGTGATTAAAATGGTTTAATTCTCCAGTTAGTTACTTCTATTAAAATAAATCTAATTTTATTACAAAATAGCAACTTAATTATTCTGTTATCATTTAATCATTCTGTTTAACAGCATCAAATCAAGAGCAAGTGTGTCATTACCCTTAAAAGAAATATGTTCACTTTAAATTCAATAAAAGTATTTCTACTATAAAATGTAAATATGAATTAACTTTCATTAGCGTGCATTTTTTAAAAGTTCATCACTATTTACAAATTTTTTCTGTCAGATAATGCTGCTCATAAAATACCATATTTATGCTAGAAAAGTTTATGGTCTGAAGAAGTTGTGATACCAGACTTCTTCTTCTTCTTCTTTTTTTTTTTTTTTTTTTTTTTTTTTTTTTAAAGATGCATGGCTAGTTTTTAGTTAACTTTGAAGATCAGTCTATATTGTATTCTTTGATGCATACAAATAGTTATATATAGATTTTTTACCTTAATTCACATTATTTATAATATGAATTTTATTTATTAATAATGAAGGTTAATGTTAAGTCCATTAAAAATTAATTGAATAATTATTTTTACCATTCATAAGCATTTAGTTTCGGTGAGTTCTATGATAAATGATAGCAATAGATGTTCACTGGACAAATGTTTTGTCGAAACCACAAAATATATTTTTGAAATAAAACGTAAAAAATTAAATGTTTCGGTTTATAAAGATGTTATTAATGTTTCAATCGAAATGTAACTAGTTGTTTTAATGTTTTATAGCATCCCATTGTTTTTCTTCATTTTCCTATTTTTTTTCCCTGTCTATATTTAGAATATGTGGTGTAAATATCTATTACATATTATAAAGATTAAAAAATCTATACACTTTCTTCTGTTATTAATTACCAAAAATCACTTAAATATATAAAAGTATTTAGTATTTATATAAGTTCACATAACCAGATCTTTTTAAATGTATT
Organism: Latrodectus geometricus; assembly: GCA_026290005.1. NCBI lineage: Eukaryota > Metazoa > Arthropoda > Arachnida > Araneae > Theridiidae > Latrodectus > Latrodectus geometricus. The sequence continues at coordinate 456,550 of JAPDSC010124577.1, read as the reverse complement.
TCTGTACAATTTTTGTTTTCTTTTGCTTTTGCAAATTTTAGGTCTGAAAATTGATTTTAGATCTGAACTGATTGTTGAGTAGTTTATGAAAAACTAGATAAGTATTTTAAATTGCGTGGGATTAAAAATTTCTTTTCCTACTCAATTAAAGTACTTTTCTGGTGTAAAGCTTTTGTTCACATAGAAGTATTAAAATATAAAAAGTATTTGTATATAAATGCCATTCACACAGAAGAACATTGCATGTACATATACTTACCACTGAAAGTTAAGGAACAACATGTTATTCGAAGCTCACCATAAAAAATGATATTGGTAATAAAATATATAGCTTATATAAATGATAAAAAGTAATTAAATTTATGCAAAAGTACTACCCCCCCCCTCCATTTTTTTGATAGAAAACAACAGGTATATATGTAGGAAAAAAATAAGCCGACATCATTCTTTCATAATTATGCTTGCAACTTTAGTCGGTTTTCAACTTTTGTTTGCATATTTGTTTAACAGTTATCAGTGGGGTATTGCAATGTCTCCGAGGAGTTATTTGCCTGATTCATTAAAGTGGCGGTCGGATGAATGGAAATTGAGATGTTGTAGGTGATACTACTAGGCTTCTTGCTGTGTCTCTCAGTGTGGTCCATTGCCTCTGTGTAATCAATACCAAACCAAAGCTTTAGTGTCCAGAAAACATGTACCAGGCATACCATGAACTACACGTACAGAAGACTTTTATGGCTCTTTCGGCTCAGAAGAAGACATTTCTGTGCCACAATTTGTTTCTGTAGCATCAAAAGCAACTTTGTATTATCAGAGGGAAGAATATATGTTAATATGGTTGGTGCCTAGGCGTCTTCACCATGTAGGTTACTTTGCAAGGCGACCAGTTGTGTGTTCCCCCTCACTAGATGACCGAAGGTGACAGTTCCTCAGAAGATGACAGAACTTATTTTGTGCAAGAAAACTCATTTCTTGGGTCTGACAGCGATGGGCTTCTGTACTTTTTACAGACTAGTCCAGATTTACATGGAAGAGCAGTTCAGAACGTGTGCTGATCTCGAAAAACTAAGTGCCAGGTACCATCAATTTAGCCCTGGAAAGACATTTAGTACAGTATTGGCATAATGGTTTAGGCAAGGACCTCATATGTGTTCCAGGAAGGAATTGTAACTGGTGTGACAGTATCGAGATGAGTTCCTAGGTACATTATTTTCGTCCATTTGATGATGGAGTCAACAATGATTTCTATTCTGAAGGATAACACATACGATGTCATAATGCTGTAGTTGTTGAGAAACATTTTTAGGGTCTTGGCTTGGAGCGAATAGAATGGCCAGCTCGTTTCCAGACCTGAACCCCATATAGCATCTGTGGGACTGTCTGGGTAGACAGGTTTAAGTCCACCTCCAAAGCCTGTAGGAAAACCGCCTACACCGTGTCTGATCTTCGCCTCCATTTCGACAGCCGATAACGCATTCAAGTAACCGATAACGATAAGCAAGGAAACTAGATGCTGCCAATGCATCAAGCTAAGAGAGGGTATGATATCGTTAATAAAACTCCTTTTTTTTGTTATCTTTCTATGATATTTTACTACATAACTGAATCTTCTTTTTTCTAAAAACGGACTTTTTTTAGCGAGATTGCCTTATTTTTGTTGTTAATCTTTTATGCTCAGAAGTTTATGTAAACTTTTATGTGGCAAGCAATGCATATCTGTTGTGCACATGTTAGCCAAATTTGGTATTTATATATTCATTCATGTGTAAAATAGACGCAAAAAAACGGCTGTTCCTTAATTTTTGGAGGCAGAGCAATGTAAACACACTACATACTGGCCGATGAATTAGAAGTTTCTTGGCACATATTTTATTGAACTATCTTTTTTTACTCGGATAACAACTACAATCCCTTTGGACATCGAGTCTACATTCTTTAGTACATTTATATTAAGAGAATACTATGCCTTAGCTATGTACAGGTTTTTACATATTGTTAATTTGGTGAAAGTTAGTGCTGGTATCTGCGTCTATGTATGCTAGCAGCAACCTTATATTTGAAACTCACTTGACTTGCACCTTGCGAGTAAGGGAAATACATTCATGGCTTCGAAAGATTCTAGTCAAATTACATGGCTTCCAACAATACCAAATAAGACATAGCATAATTCATCTGACCAGGTGTGATTTTTGTCATTTGAAGCACAATGGAACCCTTGTTCTGTCATACGATTCGAGGGAGAGAACGCCAATCATGCCTTTGGATCGCAGTTAACTCTTGACAATGACTGAGACTCTGATCGAGCTTCTTGATAACCCCGTGAGATATGCTCTTTTTGAAATCGAACCCTGAACCCTGCTAAACGGACATTTCCAATAAGTTCCCAATGGTCAAAGATCTGTCGTTTTTCCATTTTATCGTGAAACGCACTTCCATTATTTATGCTTGGATTTTAACGACTTGTAACACACACTATAAAAAATTCCTTTTCTTCCGTAGCAGGTATTTAAATGAAAATTTCAAAGTTTTAATTTTCATTGGTCAGTGCATATAAGTATATATATGTTCACATTTTCGTGGAATTTTCGACATTATATTTTTTTATAATGTTTATTTAAATGTTCAGGTGTTATAACTTTCAGAAAAGGTAAGTTTTTGGCTTATAACATACAAGATACTGCTTGAACAACGATATCAATAATGACAAAATTGTTTGCAGATTCAAAATGAGTTATATTTTTTTTTGATTGATTTTATATAGTATACTGTATAAAATGAATTATTTTAAGATTGAAGACACTGAAATATAAAATTATACTCTTTCAATTTATTCGTTAAAGTGAGTTAATTTCTCACTGTGAATGATTTTTTGTTATTTCGGTATTGCATAAATGTATAGACAACTTATTTTTTAATCAAAACCGTTGGAGTTTACAAAAACCATGTTTTTCTCAAAATCGTATGTAAACTGTATAAAGATTAGAATTTAGCTTATTTTTATGGAGAAATTTTGTGCTGCGTGCAAACGGGTTATCCTAGACATTCAAAAAAATGGCAATGAATGATTTGGAAAATGGAACAAATGAGTGAAGTCCTGAAATATTCTAAAACTGCCATTTATTATGCTCTTAACTAAAATGTAGAATATTTTAGAAGTAGAATGAATTATCAGCTTGCAGATACAAAATTTCAAAGTTGTAACAAAAAAAAAAAAGGTCTATTTGTAAAATAATGATTATCGGATTCATTTTAAGATCAAATTAAATATATTCCTTAAAACATAAAAGGAAACAAAGATTGTTAAGCACTATAGACCGAATTTATTTAAGTGGTACTAGATCAGCACCTGAAAAAAATATTTGAATTGAAAATGAATTTGTACTTGAAAAAATACTTTTCCAACGTGTATAAAAAGTTTGGTTTGGTTGGAAATATTTAAGTGAGAATACACATATAGATGAGAATTACGAATAAAATCTTTGAATTTCTTCTATAAGCAGAAGGACTCGTGATTCTGTGATGTGGTAGGAAACTTAAGCATATGAGAAATGCAAACTGCAACGAGCTCTTCAAGAAATGGATTCTATTTTGAAACATAGAGAGTTGTAATCAACCACTTCACCAATGCCTTATAGACTCCAGCCACATTAATGTGACCACTTGTCAAAAGCCAGAATGACCACTTTTCGCCGAGCTGACTATTGCAAGGCGTACTGGAAGAGACTTAATTAGGTTCTTGAAAATATTCACTGGGATGTTGAACCAGGCCGACATCCAGTGTCATGGCCAACTGCGCTAGATTACACGGGTGAGGGTCCATACCACGAACAACTCAATTGAGATAGTCTCACAGATTCTAGATTGAGTTTAAGTCAAGTGAGTTTGCTGGACAGGAGAAAACTGTAAACTCATCCTGGTGTTCTTCGAATCACGCACGTACATTGGCCAGTTGTATGGCACCTCATATTTCCTGCTGGTAAATACCATCATCGAGGAAAAGTAATGTGCATACACGTACTTGTACTGATCCTTCTTGCCTTCTACAATGATTAGTGAACCTAGAAAATATTCTACAGACAATAATGCTCCAGTCTGAACCGTTCCTGCAGTGATTGCAGGGTGTTTGCTTTCAGAGGTTTCACACCGTAGACGCCAAACATCCGATGGAAGCATAAAACGTGATTAATATGGAAACGCTGTCGTCACTTACGGCCGTATTCACCAACCAGAGTTAAACGAGGTTTCAGGGTAAAGGGCGAGTTAAGTCATGAAACGTTATTCACCACGACAAAAACAGCGATTAACTCGCCTATATGTATCCCTAGAATAACCCTACGATTTCGGAGTGTTAGCGCCGAGTCACAGCAAACAATGGCGGACTTAAGCGATATGTTTGTTGACATTGTTGTGCAAGATTTGCAAAATCTTGAATTAATGGAAAGAAGAGCGAGATATGTGTATGGGGTGTATATGTAGGCAAAATGATTTTGAAACGGGGATACTTCCGAAATTTGTTCTCTGGCTCAACATGCTTTGCCAAGATAAACTATTGGCGCAATCACTGCCGATACCTTTGTATAGTAAACATAAAAGATAAGCACTTAGATAGGCGTGGTCAAATTTAAATCTTAAAAGTAGTCTTTCATCTTAACTTAAATGTAAGTAGAAATGAGTGGCGTGGTCAAATTAAACTCTTAACAGCAGTCTTTCATCTTAACTTGAATGTAAAATAGGAATGGAAAGGGAAACTTGCGAGAAAATCCAGAAAAAAATTTAAGCATCATTAAATTTATATTTATTTTGCCATTTCTAGTTTATATATATATATATATATATATATGGCTTAAAGATTGATGTAAATTACTACCATTTTGCAATTACTTTTAAAATATGAGGATCAGAAATTATTTAAACTATTTCAGCAATTAGTACTCTTTTATGAAAATTATTTTTTATGTGGAACAGTTTTCCGTTTTCAAATCAGTTTAAATCAGATTTAATTCTTTGCTGGATATTAGGAGATTATGGATACATTAATAAACATTTCTAAATCTTAAATTAAACTCCAGCTCCAGATATTGTTGTTAAATAATTAAAATCAATCAAGCTAGATTTATTATTGAAAACTATTATTTAATTTTAGATTAATATCTTTCAGACATTCAGTTACAATAATTTATTAATAACTTATTGAAAATTATTTAAGAATAAAACTTTTGAATTGTGTTAATAAGCAACTATTACTAATGTTTAGTGCATTCATCCCACTTTACTATATTTAATGCATGTAAGCACATTAAAATTTAAATGGAGGGGGGGGGGGAAACGTAACAAGCTTTTGAAGACTTATAAGAAACTCCCTCATTATACGTCATTAATCCCGCCTCCTTGCTTGACGTCCATCGTCCAATCAATCAGCACTCCTGTTATGATGCTAATGCACCATAACAAGATTGCTATCGTCCTGTTGGCATGGAATTTGGCGTAGAATTGGAACAGAACAAGTTACGAAAGTATCCCTGTAATTTATAGTTTAGAGATGATTAGATTGTAAGGATTGTATTATATGAATACAGACGACGGGCCAGAGTCTTTTTAAATTATTTTATTCAGACACAAACATAAATAACAAAAAGGATATGCGGGGAATAATTCCCGCTCGAGAATCGTAACCGTTCTCCTCAAATCACAAAGTTATTCTGTTCTATTGAAAACAATATCACGTGACATGCGCGAACATGCCGCCCGCCATTGCAGTGTAAAACATTCAATATTTTCACATAAGTAATTAACAGTTAAATATAAATTTTACAAACATAATTTTGAACAATTTTACATATTGTAAATTAGCAAAGTAACATAATATAGTACATAAAGTAAACAATTAACATTACAAGGAGTATCACGATAAAGAGTTATAAAATTTCACTTTAAGTAGATTGTTAAAGTTTTTGTTTCCTTTTCTTCTATAGGCAATATACATAATTTGGATATTGGTCTTTTAAATATGCCAGATTTTGTTCTGACGTCCACAACACGAATATTGTCATCTTTACCAGGATATGTTTTAATAATGTGCGAGACAATCATGAGCTATATTTCTACACACATTTCGACTATTTAAAGGCCAATATTTTTGCCTGAGTTGAAATAGCAAAGTTTGAGCGCCAGAATGTAGATATTTTTCATGATAGTATTGAACGATCAATTTTGTTAACTTACAGTTAGAGGGCAACAATATTGGATGTTTGAAACAATAACTTAAAGATGAGTTAGTTAACCTACCTCCAACTCGAATTATACCTTATTTATCAAGAAAAGATGATAAACTTTTTATCTTACTTGATGTAGAAACAGTGGCATTTTTAAGGAGACATTTAAAGTCATCACTAAGTTCTACCCTTTGAGTTTCTTTGATTAAGAACATTTTTGCACGCCTTAATTCGTTAGAGGTTAGAAATCCCACTACTTTATTCTGGGGGTGCTTGCAATTGTTGGAGAACCTGAGAAGATAGCTTAAAACATGCAATATTTTCATAAACTTATTGCTAATTTGTAGTTATGTTTCCAATAAGCTGGAATAATGAGAAATGGATAGAGTTATTCTTGAGTCACTAGTTAGTTCTGTCTCTTGCACATAGTCTCTTTTCATTTCACAAATATATTCGTCCTCTGGCACTACAGGATTCTCATCTGTAAAGGGAAGATTTACATCTGTCAGGAAGGTAGGGCCGTTCCACCAGAATGAACAGTTGACGAGAGTATCAGCATTGGTTCCTCTTGATATAGCATCAGCGGAAATATTTTCCTTTCCAGGGCAGTAGAACCAAGAATTAATTTCAGGCAAAGATTTTATCTCCTTTACACGGTTTGCAACAAATTGTTTCCAAGGTTTGGTTGAACCCTTGATCCAATATAATGTTATTTTAGAGTCAGTTCAGAAATAAACCTTGGATGTAACCTTATGGTCTATAATTTTTTTGACGGAATTTGTTAATCGAGATGCCAACAAAGCTCCGAGAAGTTCGAGTCGAGGCAGAGAAATTTTCTTTAGAGGAGTAACTCGACTCTTTGAGGCCACTAGATTCATTTCAATTTCATTTCCATTTATTACTCGCAGATAGACGGCACTACCATATGCCATTTTGCTGGCATCACAGAAAGTGTGTATTTCAATCACAGTTGAATCTATAATAGAGGGTATTGGTAGTCTTGAAATTTTTAATTGTGCCAATTTTGGCAGTTCATTGCACCACTGAAGCCATTCTTTTTGAATATCAGTGGGTAATGGTTCATCCCATTGTATTTTCTGAAGCCACATTTCTTGTATCAGACACTTTATACTCATTGTAAATGGAGTTAGCAACCCCAATGGGTCAAAGATTTTCCCAATGGCTTTTAAAAGGAAGCGTTTAGTGTCCTTTCGGTCTGATAAAGTGTTCATCAAACTTTGGATGTCAAAGATTAAGCAATCTTCGGTTGTGTCCCAAGCCAAGTACTTTTGTAGAATTTGATGACAAACTAATAGATTTCTGAGGAGATTGTACGTCAAATTCTTTTTGTTTCCATTGTTCCATCAATTCAAGATCATTAGTGATCCATTTCCTCAAGTTCATATTGTCTTCTGATATTATGGCTTTGGATTCACGAGATATTACAAGAACATCATTTAGATTGCCTCCACCAGACAGAAAATCATCAACGTAGATACTTGTGTCCAACAACTCTACGGTGACTGGATACTTATTTTTAAATTGTTTTAAATGTTTCTTGATGGTAGCAGACAATAGAAATGGACTGGCATTTACTCCGAAAAGAACGCGCTTAAATCTGTAAATTTGAAGATTACATTTTCCATTTGCTTCTTCAAACCACAAGAAACGCATTGCATCTCAGTCCTTTTCGGACAAGGATACCTGCAGAAACGCTTTCTCAACATCAGAAGAGATGGCAATTTTATTCAATCGAAATTGAATAAGAAGATCAAAGAGATGAGGATTCAAATTAGGGCCAGGCCATAGGCAATCATCCAGGGAAAGTTCATCATTATCGTGTGAGCTAGGATCAAACACGATTCTGATTTTAGTTGGAAGTCTATCTTCTTTATAGACAGCTTGATGTGGTAAATAATATATAGGTTTGTCTACGACTTGAGCTTCATTTTGATCAACCCGTTCGATTATGCCTTGCTTTAGATAGTCATTCAAAATATTGTATTGAAGTCATAACTCTGGATTTGTACAAAGTCTTTTTTGCAAACTTTGGAAACGTTTTTTTTTTGCAACGACAAAGTTGTCGTTCAATCTTAATTCTTTCCGATTCCTTTTCGAAGACAATTCAACTTGATAACGGCCATCCTGAAAAGTAGTTGTTTCATCAAATATTTTCATAGCCTGATCTCCTTCTGAAAGTTTGGGTTCATCATGTTTTATTCCAATAGATTCAAGTTCCCGAAATAGTTTCAAAGTATCGTTTATCGTTTCAAAGTCTTTGAAAAGACAACATAATACCTTATTTGAAGATTGAGTATTGTTTAAAGCACTAGTGGCTATCCAACCAAACACAGAATCACACATCATGAGCTTATCATTAACATTAAATGTATTGTTCTTTAAAACTTTATAAAATAATTCAGCACCAATTAAGCCATGTATTTTTCCTGGTTTGTAAAATGTTGGATCAGCAAGCTCAATAAAGTTAGGCAAGGTGATTGAAGAAATGTCTAAACGAGAAGCTAGTGTCAAATCTGTAATTTTAGGCACAATAAAGAAGTCTGCATTTTCTACAAAATTTTCATCTGTATTTGAAATAACTGTATTTATTTTTGATTTTATATTAAAAGATAACCCACTTAATCCAGAAACCGCAGCATTAATTATTTTCCTTTTAATTCCTAACATATATGCGCATTCATTTGTTAAACAATTAATATTCCAGGCTGAGTCCAATATGCATCGTATTCTAATCTTCTGTTTAAATTATCTTCAAATAAAATATAAACAGTACACAGGAAAACATAATTATGATCTTTTGATGCATTACTTAAAGACTGAAAAGACAAAATGGACTCATTTTTATTTTTTAATTCATTCGTAGGCGCCAATGAATTCGTTTCCATTTGACTGTAGTAAGAAGCACCTGCTTTCTCATCCAATGTCAAACCATCAGTGATGCCATCTTTGGCCACATCTTTTTCGCGATGAAGCATTGAATGATGGCGTTTAGAACACACAAAACAAGACATTTTAGAATAGCAAGAACTAGGAGTATGATTTTTATTAAGACAATTTGTGCAAAGGTTTTTCTCTTTTACGATTTCGTACCTTTTGTTAACATCTAGTTTTTTAAAATTAGGGCATTTATTCAAAGAATGATCATGATTACACAATATACAACAATGTTTCGATGCGTTGCAAAAATGCGTTGACGCATCAACTCATTTGATACACTAATCACCATTGATTTTGAGTATACATATTTGACAAGTATCATTTTTCTCTCCATGAGTTTTTGTTTCAATCAATAAATAGACCACTGTTAGTGAATATATATACATATATATACATTGTCAACTTGAGTTTTTGATTGTGTCGATGATGATAAAAAAACTTATTTTTTTACTATGAAGATTTATGTAACTCTAAACTAAAAACGTCATATTTAGTAAAGGTGATCACCTTTCTGAGGGGAGAAGCACAGAATTCACTAATGAGTTCTGATGAGGAATGATAAATTGAAAGGATAATTTTACGCAATTTAATGAATAACCTGTCTGTTAACTTAAACAAATTCTGATATCTTATTCCATTGCTTATTTATAACATTCTTAAAAATAAAATTTTTTAAAAATTTTAACAGAGATTAAAGACAGTAATTTAATTATTTTATAATAATGTATGAGTTTCTTCGTTCAAATCAATAGTAGTCCAATTGGAATCTACTTCTCTTTAGTGAATTTTGCTTACTGGAAGAATTTTGTGATTCTCAAGTTATCGTGTTCTGATATAATAATAATTTATATTGAAAAAAACATTTCATACTGAAGACGGAAGCTTTAAATAGAATTTATTATTTTAGGAGAATAAAAATGTGCCCTCTGGGAAAAAATCATGATCTTGAAACAACATGTACATTTTATTTTCTAAAATAAGTATCCAATTACAAATTCAGCAAAAAAAAAGTTTCATTGTCCCTGTAACAGCAAAAAACATAATGTTCGTTTCATAAGTTGTGAAGCCATCTCTAGAAAATATTCAAGCTAATGCTTTATAGGGTATAGTCTATCGAGTTAAAAATGTTATTTTGTCATAAATTCTGCTATATATGCAACAAATGATCAAATAGTTCTTGTATTCTAAGAAAGTTGAGGTTTCTTTCCCAAAATGTTATGAATATTCTACAGAAGAAGAAAGATCTGTTCGACAGGTATGGAAGGAAATTATAACTTTATAGGAATTGGGAAAATCATGCATTATATTGCTGAGAATATGAATATTGTCGAGTATTTTGCAATACAATTGATGATGATAAGTTTACTTTGCTGTGAATATCTCTATTCCATAAATAAATGCAGTTCTCACCAGAATTAAGAAAAAAATGGGATTTTTTACTGAAGATCACATTTCTCCAATGAGAATCCATGAAGCTTGTTCGAGATTAATACTAATCCAGAAGACACTATGACTGTAATAATTGAGGAAATTGTTTTTGTGAATGTCAACATCTGAATCCACAATTGCTAAATCATCTGAGAATGGTCCTACAGTTTAAAGTGGATTCCGAACCACTATAAACATTAATGCCTTAAGTTGGACTCGAAATCACGTGCTGTTGAACCAAATTCTAACCGTTCGGGCGCCAGCTTAGCTATGGATGGCTATAAAATAAAAGAAGTATGTTGTAATCCATAGAATTGATTAATGACATAGAAAAATATTAAGGCCAGTTTCCAATAGAGTTAATTTATATCATATCATATTGATAAAAGAAAGTTTTAAGCAAATGCATGTATGTGTAAGAGGCAACAAGAAAGAAGAAAAAATTAAAAATAAAGAAACATGATCAATCTACTTTTGTTTATTTTTACAATCTCGCCGAACAAAATGGGAAAGCAAAAATTTGACTGGAATATTTTAAATGTACAAAACAAATTAATGTAATAATATTTAATATTTATTATTAAATCTTCAAATAGCTTAAACTACGCTTAATGTATTTAAACAATAAAATATTCATGCAGTTAAAAAAATGCAATGTTAAACAAAATTAATTTGTTTTTTTAAATTCTATAATGAATTTAAAAATTAGAATTAATTCTGAAATGAAAAAGAGGACTTATAACTACTTCTATATTTCTACTTTTATGGTACACCATTTTATTTTATTTAAAATCATGCTAATCTTTATATACTTGAATAATTCTTAAAATTTAAGTTAGTAAAACAAATTTAAATTTTACATTTAACTTCAAATCATGAGAGAACGAAATTAAAAGTTAATTCGAATATAACTTACGACAAAAATATCTAGGACTTCATGTTGTCATCTAAACTTTTTGACTTTGCAAATCTTTAGACAAATCTGTAAAGTAGAAAGCAGCTTGCTTTAAATTCTTTAAATGTACACATTCAAGATTAAATATGAATGCTTCATTTGCTAAATCGATTAACTCCATAAAACAAGAAATTGAGAAAAATGATAATATATATATATATATATATATATATATATATATATATATAATATTTTTTGGGCATTTTCTACAAAAAAAATTTGTCGCCAAATGTTTAAAATTTTGATAATTTTTTTCCCCAAAATGTGAAGAAACAGAGCAGTTAACTTATATATTTTCATTGAAACAAATTTTTGAAAATTTTATTATTAATAATATATGCCAATTTTTTAATCATAAATTTAAAACTTTAATGTTAAATAAAAGTAAAAAAAAAAACAAACAAACATAAAATGTGAGTTTAAATGTAATAAAATATGTAACGCGAGAGCAGACGCTAAGCCGCAATATTTGACGACAGTATTTGAAACAAAAATAGTATTACACAAGTATTTTCAATAATAATTATACAAATTTGTTCCACATGTGAAAATTTTTCCAGATATTTACTTATTATTTCTTTAACCTTACAATTTTAATGATTTTTACTCAGTGCCAACTGATGTGTCAATTCTGTACAATTTCTGTAGAAATATCAGGATATTTCTTCACAGAAATTGTAA